>JAQOSZ010000019.1:15000-267140 GCA_030347455.1 Kentomonas sorsogonicus | reverse complement strand
TGCTGGTCTGAAAACGGGAAACCAGAAGCTGGAGAAAATTTCGGAATAAATGCACGAAGGGAGGCCTCGAGCCGAGCCTGGGCACGGCCTCGGTCTCACCAACGTGTTGCGTCACCTGAAAAGAAGGGGTACGAGCAGGAGACTCGACAATTTGTCAAATGATCATGGGTTGGGTTTGCGCGGGCGGGGGTGTGCTCTTCCGCAACAGGTTTCCCCCCTCCCCTGCCCCCACCGGCAACCCCCCGCCGACGGGGCGAGAAGCCACCACCCAAACGAAACACCGCACCACCACGACCCACGACCCCTTTTGCGACGGACAACCCTTCAACAACCCTAAATCTAACCCTAACCCCAAAACCAACAACAGAACCCTCATACACGACGTCTCGCATCATGAATCTTGTCAGCGTGTTGTTGTTTCGCAGTGAGTCTTTCTATTCTCCTCGTACCAATCATGCTCCTCCTCCTAATCAGACAGAGTACTGCTTAACGATAGTGTCCCTGAAAGAAGTCGCCACAGTCTCCACAGAGTTGATCGTGGATCCCTCCCGTTAGTCTCCCATGAGAAAGTTGCTCCATCCAAAAGTTGCCATGCTGCTATCGCTTCTCAACAGTAGTAGGCCGTCTGTTCATATTGAAAGAAACCACCTGGTAAGCAGTCGCTAACAGAAGAAGGTAGTTGCTGCTAGTGGAAAGAACCCAGCAACAGAAACACACAACAGACAGAAGAGCAATACGACCGCAAAGAAGAACGCAGAACCCACGATGATAGAACGCGTTACGTGATGTCAGTGGAATGAGTCAGGATGGCGCAGCAGAGCACAGTCTCAACAACAGAACGACCCAGCAACAGCACTGCTACAACTGACAGCTTCTCTAAGAGGCCAGGTTGCAGGAGAAACCATCACGCGTGAAAGCTCTTTATGTGGTAGATTCAGTTCGTGACGTGTTAGTCCGCTCCATTCCAGTTGGTGTGGAAGGTGGTCACACCCTGCTGCCAGCATCCTCCCACTTCCTGCTACTCACTTCACATCTTCTGGATCTTCTGTCGGAAACACCCCTCCCCACAATCCACTGGAGATTACCACAGAGAAACAAACACTCCCACCCATCCGCCTCAAAGACCCTGCCACAGAAGGCAGCCAGGTACGACACGAGGAGAAGAAACCCGTAACTCCCATAGCAACAGCTAATCGGAGAAGTGGAAGACATACTAGCCATTGAGTGAAGGGGAAGCAACAGTGTAGTAGGGTGCAGCGCCAGGAGACGACACTCTTCCCAAACAGCACCCACCCAAGCACACCAGCACATTCATTTCTTTTCCTCAAATACTTCAACGGGAATTCAGACACACGCACATCATGCGAGCAACAAGATGAAGAGATCCAACCTCCAAAAACAGTATTCATTACCCCACCGCTCACCCGAGCCTCCCGCATCCACTGTTGGGATGCACTCATCAGCGACGAAGTGCGTCCAGTTACGTGAGTAGGATTTCACAACACCAGATTGTACCCTCCCTCCCCAATTCAATCATACCGTAGATGTAATCACTGTGTGTGTTTGTTATCCCACTGAGAAGTGGCCCTGCAACAGAGACACAGTAACTCGAACGTGAATGCCTAATGTTGCTTCTCGTAGATTCACACCACAAACGAGGCATCACAGGCAGTTCGATACTTTCAGAGAGAAAGAGAGAGTCAGAGGCCAGAGTTATGTGTCTGGTGATCCTCTGTGAAGCAGCGATTGCGGTGTTATGATGAGCCAGCGATGCATGTTAGCTTGCAGAAGCTATAGTGCAACAACGACCATTACGGGGCTAGAGCAGTCATGGATCTACACTGCAAGTGTGTGACTGACGAAGGGGACGAAGAGAGGAATGCTCAGCGAAGGACGCACTGGAATGCTCATCTCCAGTGGTTATCATCCACTTCAACCTCACCGAATACTTTTCGAGAACACTGATCTCTGCAGCTGTGTCTACTGATAAGGCTCGAGGTGTGTCGTCTTCTCCAGATACGAAATACTGCCTGCGAAGGTTCAGCACGTCACCATCCTTCATTCGCCAGATGACGTAGATGTTTTGCACTCTTGCCAAGCCCCAAAAGAGAGTCGAAGCAGTGTAACTCTTGTGCACTACTTGTAAGCTAAGAGTGAAAATACTGTTATGGACCCTTCCCTCAATGATTTACCTGAAAATCTACGGGACAGGGGCAGGAAAAGGAATGTGATATTTTCAAGCGGAAAGAAGGTGTAGAATAAGAAGAAGATCTTACTAGCTGTTGCGACCTACGTGTGTGATGTCGGAGGGTAATGAATGTCGGTTGAGATGATGAGCGCGAGTCACTCATGTAGACTGGGGCGAGCCGTTCATGTGACTATCGTGATGGGTAAGTATAAGCCGACCTCTTTCATCATTACAATAATATGGCTAGGTGAACGCATCTGTTAGTTGGTAGTCATAGCATTGGAGATTTATCGTATTGTATAACTTCGTTGTGGCACACTTACTACGGTAATCTGTTAGTCAGCACCCGTTATCCCACTCAAGTGGTGCTGTCACCGGGCAGACGCGTGGGCGAGGGGGGTGAAGATGGATGAGTTTCCCAGCAAACACTTTTGCATGAAGTGATCCATTAAGTTTCGATAAGAGGAGAATAAAGACACAAAGGCATTTACACCAATGTGAGCCGTCCGCACACTACGACCTCTCAAGTATGTGCTTGTCTATGATTAGCTTATAAGCGGTGCAACATTTATAATAAAGCAAGTGCACAACAAGTACAGATGGAATAAAATAACTTCAAATCATTAAGAGTATTCGCTAGGGATTGGTTCGACGTGTTCCGTCGCCAAATAACTAGACGTCATTACTCTTTCTGGAATAAGTGATTCGTATGTTGGCTGTAAAAATGAAAAGCGAAACAAACTTATTATTCTTTCAAAAAGAAAACAATACTCTCTCTTTCCGTTTTACCGACCGTTCTTGCAACAACAATGAAATCAACTATAATAGGAGGAGAGGGTGTTGGCGCTGCTGATCATATTCACATAAAAAATCTGTGATCCTTCATGATAATAACAGTAACGAGTAATACGTGGAGGAGCTTTGGCCTCACCTAAGAAAAAAAAAAAGCAGGAAAACATTAATAAACTGCATTAATTGTGACGGCAAGAAACGGAGAGTAGCGAAGACGGCTGCAATGGATGAAATTAAAATCAGGGGTTGTATTATCGGGGGTACACATAACGGTTTCAGGTAATAATGGAAACTAGCACTACCTCCAACGGCAACGAAAGTGAATATGTAAATAGATCTGTCTACTCACACCCACAAACAACAATCGCCGTGTGTGTCTGTGTCTGTATATGCGCCGCCCCCAGCACACCACACACGCAGTGAGAGGTGTCATCACGGTAATTATCGCCACCACACCATTCCGCCCAATTCCTGATTCACCCGAGCCTTCTTGGTAGTGACATCACGGACACCCGCGAACTCTCCCCAGTCGGTGCACTTGTTGGTGTGAACATAAACTTCGAACGTGCGGTTCCCCCGGCGGCGGTGCATCTCGCGGAGGTCGGCGACGGTGTGGTCGGTGTACCAAAAGAACAACCTCTCCATACACTGCGGGAGGTGCGACACCCACTCGAGGCTGTGGGTGGACAGCGGAGGGAGGTAGCGGAAGAACAAGTATTCCAGCGCCGGCAGGTGGCACAGCACGCACGCCGCCAGCTCGTAGGCGTCGGCGGCCGGGACGGTGAAGTGCTTGCCATACCATGTATCCTCCTCTCCCTGCGTGTTATAATCCATTTCAGTCACGTCTGTCTCGCCCTTGAGCAACTCCCGCATGGCGAAGCTGTCGACGGGGCCGCCGGGGTGCAGCGCCAGAAACAGATTGTACAGACCCTCCCCAACAGCGTAGGAGTCACACCATTCAGTAGGCCCCTTGCCCAGGTGAGTGCGGCGCAGCTTCTTCATGGACAACCCGCGGGCGGCGAAGACAGCCTCCGCACGGGCGGCCTCGCGCGCGCGGACTTGCTTCAAGGAGGCTTTCCACTGCCGACCCTGCAAGTCACGGCGCTGCTCCTTCTCCTCCTCCTGCAGTTTCTGCCGCGTCGCCTTCTCTCCCAGCAGCTCGAGAGCTGTGGCCGTGACATCAGCAATAACACCCCGCAACTGTCGCCCTTCCGCCTCCACTCGATCGCAGTGCTCCCGCCATTCCTTTTCTGAAAAGCGCGCCGCCGCCGTCATCTCCTCTGTCACCTCGCGGAGCTCAGTCTCGTGTTTTTCTTTGGCTTCCACTAGCTGTTCTTTATAGTTGTCCCGTTCTTTTCGGAGTTCCTCGTTCTCCTCCGTCAGCGCCGACAATCGAGCGTTCATTCGCTGCGCTGTCTCTCTCAGTTTCTGATTTTCTGCATGCAGTTCCTCGTTTTCTTTCTGTGCCGCGGAGAGCTCTTCACGGACCGCTGCGAGAATAGATGTGCTTATTTTGGACATGATGCTACCAAGTATGATTATGCTGTCGAGGAGAAGCTACGCGGCTGCGTCGTTTTCCTCAGTTGGGTGCCGAGAGAACGTTACTTGGATACTTCAATCTACCGAGAATAAGATGGACTGCTGACGATGGAATTGAGAATACGAAAACAAAGATAGAATTTGAGATCTGTGGCATGCGACATGATCTTTCTGAGTGGGTCTCGTGTCTCGCAGAGACGTTGATCACTTAGTCACTCTCATAAACATACACATATACAAACAGACTGACATGCACAACCTCATCGCAACTACAGTTCTGATGTACATATTCTCCATAGAATAGAGTGTGTATTTTTTTTTCTTTTAAAATATACCTGCAGTTATCCAGTCCATGCACTCCAGGTTCCCACAACGTTACGAAACGGACCCGGACAGCCGCGAAGGCGCAGCAGGGGAAAACAGTGGGTGGGTGGGTTAGGGCATTAAAGAAAAAACACTAGCGCTGGAGTTGCAATAAGGATCCTGGAGGGCCATCTCGCATACACGCGGTGATGGCAAATTGCATAACGAAAAAAAAAAAGGAGGAAAGAAATGACGGGGAAAAGAACGTGCCAGACAGAGACAACGTAGGTTTCCTTCGACTTGCGTAGAGTGCGAAAACTGAGACGCGATAGTAAATGAAAAGAAGAAAGTGAGACCCTGTCCGAAAAGAGGGTCTGGCGTCTTAATTGTGCGAGGCTTGCGAACTCCCTGCAACTTAACAAGAGAGAGAGAGAGACGAAAGAAGGGGGAAGAAATGAGAAGAAGAACTAAAGAAAAGGAAGAGGAACTCAAAAGATAGCGATACACTATTTTGCAGGAAGTGCATTCTTATCCGTAAAGCTGCATCGAGAAGTACTCAGGAAGCTGATGCTCCATTCCAGAAGTGATAGCTGCGCTTGGGGGGGGGGGAGTTAAAAACGCCTCTGGCCCACCACAATCCCCAAAAACGCCTATTCACTTTCAAGGAGACAAAAGCTTTCCACTCGTACAGCAGGCACGTCTTATACTCTGTTACTTTCGTTTGAAACCGCATTGAATTGAGCACCCATCATGTCAGCACAAAATGGAGTCAAAAAAAAATGCATTGAGAAGCAAAATCACTCGACATCACTATCGGTGGCGTTCACGGGAGGTCCTGGGAGTCCGTGCTTCTTCAAGGCTTCGTCAACGACCTCGGGTATCATTTTTGCGAGGGCGTGTAAGCCCTTCAGCGTTAACTCGGCGATACCCTTCCGCTCACTCTTGCAGAGAGGAAGCAGTAGCGGCACCAGCTTGTGCGCAAGGGCAACGGAAGGCGGCGGTGGCCCCTCACACAGTTTTGACAAGAGTACAGCCGCCTGTTTGCGTGCGTCCCAATGATAGTCCTTCCCGCTAGCGACGCGTGCGACGGCGGCGAGGGTGTCGGGATGGCAAAACACCGCTTCACGGCACTGCGCGTTTGCGCTGATGAGCTGCTGCAGCATCCGAAGAGCGCCCATGCAGTTTCCACGACGGAGTCTAAAGGGAAGCGGGTGACGCTCCCCACGCCGTCGCTTCCAGCCGCTGTTCACGGCCTCCAGCACCTGCGGCAGCGCGTGGGTCTCCAGAAGGGTGAGCCCTCTGTCGTCGCTGTTACAACCACCCTCGGTACCGTGCATGGCGGACGCTACTAAAAGACGGGCCGCAACCACACCATAGTCGTAGAAACAATCTAGGGAATCACGGCTGTATCTCAGCGACTCTTGGAGCACCCCCGCCTCGAGCAGGCACCGCACCTGCTGCGCGCTGCCGGTAGCCACATACGTAGCAAGGGATTCCGCACAGATAACCGGGCCCCGCTCGTTGCTCTTGAGCGCCGCGGTGATGATGGGAGCGAATCCGGCATCGAGCAAGAGCTGTGCCCGTTCCTCGGAGCTACTGATGGGTGGCGGGGTTAGCTTGTCCCAAAGTTTAGCTGGGGGCCTCACGAGTAATACGCACTTCAGCGCAGTCTTACGCATCTCGAACTCTCCACCTGTGTATAGGCGGGCGAGAGCAGGAAGCGCCACACGCGCCTGAGTGAGCGTTATGCTACTGTCTGGACGGCACAATTTGTACAGCCCTCGACGCACGTAACGGATGGCGTGTCCGTAAACGTCCCGTTTGGCCATGAGAAAGTCGGCAAAAACCGGAATGACACCCAGGTCGCGCAGAGCTCCTCCATGTCCGCAGTTCTCGTCCGCCAGGAAGCCCAGCCACGACACCGCGGCGCACGCGGCCGGGCCGCCCTGCGCGGCGATGGTGAGCAGTTGTGGCAGGAGCCGCTCGCGCACGAGCACCCTGCTGGCATTCCGCTCTTCTTCGCTTTTTCCGCCGCAGCGCGCGAAATTGCGCATCGCACCCCTTAGAAGGTACCAAGAGGAGCTAGCCTGCTTTGCGCACTTGCACAGCGCAGGCACAACGCCCGCGTCGAGCAGCACATTTCGCTGTGCCGCGCTGCCGAAGGCCAATTGGCGAAACAAACGCCACGCTTCGCCCTCCACGTCGCCCTGACCGCTACTCAGCGCGTCCATCAGGACCTCGTGGACTCCAGCGTCCAGCGCCGCCTGCACATGCTCTGTTGTGCAGCCATGGATGATTGAAGTTGCGGCGTCTAGCGCGGACGCTGTCATTGTCGACCGCCGCGCACACTCTAGCACACCAGGGAGTGCGGCACGTGCATGTAACGGGGTCGGGGACGGCGAGTACTGATTAAACAGAGAGGAGAACGTCTTTCCTATCTGGCTGCGATACCGCCATTCTGATGCTGTACCGCTGCGTTCGCGCTCCTCTGAAGCCAACTCAATCATAACGGGAGCGATGCCGGCAGCCAACATCGCGCTACGTACATGCGGGAGGCGCTCCCCCGCGACTTGGACTATCCCCAGCGCCATCTCTCTTCCGGCTCCACCGCCCTCAGCAGTGCAACGAGGTCGACAGGATCAGCAGAGACGGCAATAGCATCAAGTGCCTCCGCATCACGCTCTTGCCTGAGACAGCACCACACCTTCCCCGCTCCGTCTCTTACAGCCTTGCTGAAGTTCCCACGCGAAAAATAAAGCATCTCGACAAGGAGGTATGCACCGCTCAGCATCGCCAGCAGGCGGTTTACCTGCTCCTCTGACTCAGCGAAGCTCCTAACTACGGACAGTGCCTCGAGGAGCCCCGCCTTGCTGGTGCTCTTGCTGTTGCCGCCGCACCCCGCCCGCAGAGTGTCCACCGCGTCGAGCAGCGGCTTGTGCTGCATAAGAAGGGTATGCAGCTGCAGAAGACACCACTGGGGTGGCTGTCGCTCCGCTTGGTCCTTCTCATGAGAAGGCAGCTGATCATGGGGTGGTTCCTTTAGCTTGTGCGAACCATCGCTCTTATCAGCTGACTGGGCGTTGTCAGGAGATTCCCTCTCCTCGACTGCTGAGTCCATGCCTGATTGATTCCCCTCCTCCCACAGCTGCTCACACTGTGGCGGTTGCGACTCCTGCTGCGGTTGCTCTCTCTGCACTCTTAGAAGACCCGCCTGTTTTCGGGAAAGGCGTCCGCTGGTTGGTGTGTGCCAATGACATGAACGGCTCTTCGCCACGTACTGTGCAGCGCTGGCGGAAGCGGGAGAGGGCGGTCGCAACAACTGGGTGCTGTGACAACTTTATTGGAACGGAGGATGCTAAGGGAAAGTGAGCGTGAGAAGAAGCAAAGAAAACGATGAAGACTTTGCCGTGGACACAAAAAACAGTGAAATACTGAAGAGTACAAGAAAAGCATCGGACAATTATATGATTGGATGTTCATGCTTCTTTGGAATGCTGGGGGCAGCAAAGTTTCCTACTGCACTACGCACTGAAAGATAGTGTCATTGGTGGAAAGCAAAGAGAGAGGAAGAGGTACATCAACACGATTAAAGAGAAAGAGTGAGAGAGAGGGAATGTGCGCAGTGCATGTCATTGGAGTATGGGAATAAGTCTAGCTCAGGTCCACGTCAGAAGAGCATTACAAGCACTAAGGCGAGACAGAATTAATTATTTCCTTGACTGAGCCTAGTAACTAAACAATGAGGCGAAGCAAATAAGGAAAGAATAATAGTAGAAAAATGAAGAGAAGGGAAGGCATAAAACTAAAGTTGAACAATAAAAAAAGAGTCACCTATAAGAGCGCAAGATCCCGTCAGCCGAATTGTGCGTCGTGGCCACGCTCGTGAAACTGAGGTCCCAACCCCCGCGGTCCGACAGCGTGCAAGTGCGACGCAGTTCGTTCGCTAGTGCCGCCGAACACATATGTGCGCCTTGGCGGCGCTGAGCTTAAAGGAGGTGGTGTCAACAAAAATGTCCTCAGACGTGTGAATCCTGGCCGCGAAGGCGTTCAGCTCGAGCAGAACCGTTCGTGCTGCAGCCTCCATAATCAAGTGCGTTTTACTCCGCCAGCAAATGCCAGCCAGCACAAGTCTGCCGGCCTCGGTGAAGAAAGGCGTGCCCCAGTCAAGAGCGGGGGTATCCGTGATAAGCACGGGAACTTCTGAAAGACCGAACAGCAGAACAACTTCCGCGGTGCGTTCTCGCTGACCTCATCCGTGAAACGCAGCAGCTCGTGCAATGCCCAACCCGGAAGGCGACATTTACCACCAGACCCAACATTCTCTTAGTTCAACGCCGACAGGCGACGGCGCACACTCTCCAAAAGTAAATAGTGCTTGACGAGACGCAGATCCAAGATCTCGAAGGCGTGCACCTGCTTGAACTCCACTGCTTCCAAGTCCGAGACCGGCATGCTGAGGCCCAGCTAGTGCATTCCGAAAACGCTGCACTGATCGATTCGTCTGTCAGCAGGGTTCGGGGAGGGAGGGGGGGAGGGATGCCGCGCCGGCTCTTCTTGCCGCGAGGGACGGCGGCCGAGGATGATCGACCAATCCCAACAAGGCTCCCACGACATTTTCCTCTTTCTTTGGTTAAACGTGCTCGGCATTCCGAGTCCAACCTGCGTTGTCTAGCAGAGATTGCGATACGACCACGCTAGTGACTGCTGGCCTAAAAAAATGTGGTGGGGTTCTGGGCGAGTTGTCATGACTGCAGTTCCCACCCACGGCAAACGGGGAAGGGTCACCACTGCGGTACGGGTGTATGATTCAGCATCATCATCCGAGGTCTCCGGTCTTGCCTCTCACATCGCAGGAAACATTACCAGTTGAGTTAAAGCTTTCCCGCTTTGGATCAAGAAAACTCAGCAGCTCAGCGGCGTTGTCCTTGCTGCGCATGGAGCTGACAAACTTGTCGATGTTTTCATCGGATGCTGAATTCATATATCTTTCAACGTCTTTCCAGTGGTCATCCTCCTCCTTGCCTTCCCACAGTGGCACCACACGCACTGCGTCAAGTGGTAGAGAAAAGAGAGAAGTGCAGCTGACTCCGAAGAAATGCCAGAGGAGCGTTGCAGCGCGGTGTGGTCAGCACCGAAGCGGATCGCGGCCATCATGAGCTGCGCCTGGCTGACAGCGATCGTCACACAGTGACGCGGGAGATCAGTACAGATTGTGAAGCCATGCAAGTAATTGTCCGTGAAGGTGCTCAGACCAGTGTGACTGCTCTCCCCCATCGACGCAAAGAGCGCTTCGGCGTTGTGATTTATCGTTTGCTTTCGGAGAATGGGAAACGGCGCAGCCCCTCCAGCGTGGTAGCAGCAGCGGACGCTCCGAAGTGGGTGTGGAGCATAGAGAATTCTTGGTCAGTGAGGAATGTAAAAGTGATCACAGCGCAGAAGCTCGGAAGAAGCACCTACAACGAGTCAGACTAACAAGAGGGTACTTGATAAAGAGCAGGAAGGTGGGGAGGACAATGGTGGTGGTACGGCTTCAAGGTATCGGATCCGTCCTAGCCGTGTTCTCTCTCGGAGATGCGATGGCGATGAGAGAAAAGACGCACTCTCGTCCGGAGAGTCACCTATAGAGAGGTAAGCACCCGATACACAATGATCATATCTCTCATATTTAACGGACTTCTATACCCGTTTTGTTGTACATACTGGCAGTCCGCACATTGTGTTTTTTCCTACTAATTCTTTTGATATAATGCAATGATGACCGCACCTCGCGTACGTTCTTTCTATTTCCAGAAGGACGAAGGTGGCAGGCCCGTGTAGAACATATCAATGCGAAAAAACATTGGGATGACCGTTGTCCACGTTAAACAAAACGGTCATGAAAGGGAAGTGAAAACCGAGAATACAGCCTACGAATTTATTAGATATCTTAAACAAATAAAAAGGGAACCACTGGAAAGAGAAAAGTAGTAGGTGAACAACTAAACAAAAATCACCTCAGCTAACAAACAGCTCAACAAAACACAACTTAAAGTAACAAAACATAACTCAAACTATCAACAAACACCATAGATATTTACGCATACGGAAATAATTTATTTCGCAGAAGGGAAACATACAACAAAAAGAAAGAAGACTGCAATAATAACACCGAATACAAACAACAAATCATAAGATAAAATTTTCAAAAAAGTTCAAAATGGTTATCGGAAAGGGAAAAAACACACGATGTGGTAGGTCCGGCTCACTCATCCGTGCCTTCGACACTCCCACTCGCAAGTCCATACCCTTTCGCCCAGTCTTCAATCGACCACTTTTTTCCACGCGAGACACCATCGGCCGGATTCATTTCGGACTTCACATACTCAAAAGTGGCTAAAACATCCATTTCTACCATCAGGTCCCAAAGACGGTTCAGTTCATCTGCCATCGCAGCCGAACGCGAACTGAAGTTCTGAATGCCAAAAAGCGTAGTTGTGTTGTCAATGAATACGTGTAAGAAAGGTGGAACGTTGTGAGCGAAGGCCATCAAACCAAGGAAAACCTCGCGCGCTTCTCCTGCCGCGATCATCACCGGCGGAGAGGACCATTTTCCACCCGTGATCAGAACCTCGCCGGTAGCGAGAAAAAGAACCGCACCCCACCCTTCCATGGAGGCATCCGTAAACATCGTCGCCGACGGGTCCCGTCCGTACAGTTCCGGCGGAAAATGCCAATCATTCTTCTCTACCGAACGTCGCCACGCGCGGCCGGCTTCCAAGGCCGACGGTGACAGACTCGCGTTATCGTCAAGCTTCAAAATACCTCGATTGAGCTTAGACAAACGACGTCGCACACTTCTTAAAAAGAAATAATACTTATAACCTTTTAAACCTCGAACGGCTGAAGCATATAAAAGTCGAGCCACAAAAGACTCAAGCTGCTCCACTGTAAGGTTTTCTAGTGCTGGCGTGTCCCAAATTTTCTTAACGTTTTTCTCCGCTACTCTCACTGCATGTTTGTCATGATTAAAAGTAACACCTAAAAAATTATACTCTGGTTCTCCTACAACAACATCACCCAAAGTGACGTTACATGCTTCACATAAGCCATAGTACGACGTGTCCAATCATCCACCTCGGCAGCCACCCCAGCAAAACGGATATTATCCACCCAAACATGAATGCGCAAGCCTCGTGGGGCCGCAAACTCTGCCTTGAAAAAATCCGGATCTCCAGCCAGAGCTCGCGTCAGCGTGTCCATAATCTCAGGCGAGCAGACATAACCCATGGGAAGACGCGTGAGTTGCACCAATGTACCGTCTTCAGTCTCACAGCGGAAAAGCGACCTCGCAGACATAGGTAACTCAACTTGGAAAAATGATGCGCGCAGGTCCAGACACGCGGCCGCCTCTGAGTAAACAGCGTCCAAATAATGCGAAATGTGAAACAAAGGCACCTGCGCCTCATATGCCTCATGCTCATTTTTCTGTCGAGGCCACGCGATAAACCTCCTACGGTCACCCGTTTCTTTGTGCTCCACTACTGAGAAAGGAATGACATAGCCGCGAGTGGCGTCCGTTCCCGCAGGCTCGACTATACCAGCTTCTAAAAGCGTCTTTAAATCACTGGTATTCATCTTAATCAGAGGTCTCACCGCCTTCGGGGGCGCCGTAAAAAGAAGGTTCCACACTGAATTAAAGCGTTCGCGACGCTCATCATTCAATCGCTGAACCAAAGCGTCCACATTCAGAGGCTTGACGGAGACCTGCTGCAAAGGGATACGCTGAACTTCCTCCACGGACGCCACCTTAGAAACCTTGGAACGGCGCGTAATCGTATGTCGTTGATGCGCCGCGGAATCATGACGAGACAACTCTGTCTCGGGCCGCACCCACGAAAAGGTTTCCCAGCTGGCTACAGCCTCGACGTCAAGGGGAAGAGACGATCCATCAGTGCCGAATATGGATCCAGATAGCGCATAAAGCTCGCCGGTGCCTGATCCTGGTTGGCGTGCTTCCCCAGCTTGTAAAGAAGCTGCTGCGCTTCCCGAGGAGGGTCCTTCTCCGACAAAATCGCTGCCTGGATCAGAGTACCCCTCTTGATCGAATGCGCCGACAATCCAAGAGGTTTCACCAGATGATCGAAGTCCGAGGTTGACAGATTCGTCGGCTTCTCCGTTGGAGGACGGGTACGAAAGTAGTCCCTCACTGCTGCCGACAGCTTCTCGTCCAACTGAAAGTAACGTGATTCGACATCTGGACGAATCTTCGCTGCTTTTGGAAGAGTTCCCCAATCGATTAGAACCCTTTCTGGCACTCGTGGGTGCGGAACAAAGTTCTGACCGGTTAACTGAGAAATCTCCCCCCATCGCGATGCGCTGACCCAAGCAATCCTCAATGCTAAGCGGTCGCCATCCGACGGCAGAAGACGAGACACGAGCGGAAGTTCTCTCTTCTGTATGGGACGAGCCTGTTTTCGCGGAGCAGCCGCCGCCACCTTCGTCAGGCCCCCGATGTACATGTCCATCGGGTCCTTCTGAAAATCCAAGAGGAGACGGAGGGTGCGTGCGTACTGGAGCGCACTCGTTGGCGCAAGCCCCAGTGACTCCACGAACAACACCGCACTCAACTTCGACAACGGAAGCCGGAGGCGTTGGCAAAAGGAGTGGAAACGACTCATGATGGACGCTCGCTGCGTCCACGTACTCTCTTCCCAGATTTTTCGCGCTGTCTTGTTCGCTGACGTTGCGAGATCCCGTACCAGAGGAGACTCGTGTTGCGCGTGAACGATCACAAGGTCCTTTAACATCTGCGATGGCCGCTTCCGGGACCCCACCAGTCATTTGCGCGACGGGGCCCCACAGAGGTTTTTTCGGTCGTACGGACTACTCTCCCTCGAGCGGCGAGGGGTAGATCGGGCACTTCCCCGACCGCGGACCTGGCTGCTGCTGCTCCTGCCGTAGCTATTATTATTTTTATACGCGACAGAACGGTTACCCCCGGCATAGGAATAACCCGATGAACCAAATTTATCATAGACATTGCCAAACTTCTTATAATTACTAACATTGCCAGCCCGTCCATATGTCACGGACCGATTACGACTAAAGCTTTTCTGAGGCTTACTTGATACGGCCTTGTAAAATTGACGACCTAGTTCATCTTCCTGATGGCTCCATTCACGCCGGACCCGGCCAAAGTCGAGATTTTCTGTCTTTTTAAGACTAGAAGCAAAGTTACTGAGACGTAACTCTTGAAACAGACGTTGTCCCAACTCCATGAACGCGGCGTCCTGCGTAGTAAAGCGGTTGTGCGCCTGAACCCACAGCTGGAACTCTTCCCATCGCGCCTTGTACCCAGTCCCCTCCTTTGGCGTAATGCCAAGTTGGAGTTGGAGCTTAGCGGGAGGTCCGCTTTATACGGATCCTGGTCATTTTTTTTCCCGCGGCCAGGCAATCATGCGGCGCCTTAAGCCCGATTCACGCTCCTCAACCACTGTGAGAGGGGAAACCCAACCCCGTGTTGGGAGGTCGGGGGCAGCCAGAGCAATGACGCCACCTCTCCAGAAGGACACAAGCATCAGCGCAGGGCAGGCGCCGCCGAGGCTCGTCGAGCAGCACGTCGGACGGCACCGGAGTCCCGAAGAGAGACCACAAGGAGCCGAACCGCGCGCATGCCTGTTTTCTGCCTCCTTTTTGAAGGTCGCACCACCGCGCGTTTCGGTTCTCTGGACACGCACAGCTTTCGGGTCTATATGGTGATTTCCCCTTCTTTTCCTTCTTTTTGGCTTAATATGCGCGGCAGCCGGAGTCGAACCTGCATCCTTAGTCAGCAGATGGCGAGGCGACTGCACGAGCAACTACTAGCTTATAAATATGTGTTGGAGTTTTGAGAGAGTTGTCATCAGTCCACTTCCGACTCTCGACAAGCGCGAGAGGGGCATTACTGCAGTATGCGGTGTCTGCTTCAACATTGTTGTCTCGAGACGTGCGGTCTTGCCTTTCACATCGCGGGATACATTACCACTTTAGTTGCAGCTTTCCCACTTTGGATCAAGAAAACTGAGCAGCTCAGTGGCGTTGTCCTTGCCACGCATAGCGCTGACGAACTTGTCGATGTTTTCGTCGGATGCTGAATTCTTATACAGTTCAATGTCTTTCCAGCGGTCATCCTCTTCTTTGCCTTCCCACAGCGGCACCACCCGCACTGCGTCAAGGAATGAGGTGAAGAGAAGCGCAGCCGACTCCGCAAAAGTGCCGGAGGAGTGTTGCAGCGCGGTGTGGTCAGCACCAAAGCGGATCCCGTCCATCATAAGTTGCGCCTGGCTGACAGCGATCGTCACGCAGTGACGCGGGAGACCACTTGGGATTGTGTAGTCATGCAAGTAATTGTTCGTGAAGGTGCCCAGTCGGGTGGGACTGCTGTCCCCAATCGATGCAAAGAGCGCTTCGGCATTGTGATTTATCGTTGGCTTCCAGAGAATGAGACGGCGCAGCCCCTCCAGCGTGGTAGCAGCCGCCGCTGCTCCGAAGTGGGTGTGCAGGCCGCAGAACATACAAAAGTGATGAGAATCTAGGTGCGTATAAAAGAAAAAAAAATGATCGCAGCACAGAAGCTCGGAAGAAGCACCTACAATGAGTCAGACTAACAAGAGGGCACTTGATGGAAAGCAAGAAGGTGGGGAGGGCAATGGTGGTGGTACGGCTTCAAGGTATCGGATCCGACCTAGCCGTGTTCTCTCACGGAGACGCGACGGTGATGAGAGAAAAGACGTGCTTTCGGTCCGGGGAACGTCTTTAGAGAAAGCACCCTGGGCACAATGATCATACATCTCGCATTTAACTAACTCTCATAACCGTTTTGTTGTAGATAGTGGCAGTCCCACATTGACACCCGTCCACTAGAATAGATTATAATTCGTCATCTGCAGCATTATGCGGTGGCGGCACCAGTACCCCTCAAGCGCAACGGTGTCGCTTTTGAGCTGTCTCTCACAGCAGGCGGAGCTTCTGCAGCTGCTCTGCCTCGCTGCCTTTGGTGGCGTCGCCGAGGTTGTCGAGAACCATCTCCGCCGCGTATTTGCCAGCGCGGCGGTTCTCCACCACCGCCGAGAGAAGCGGGCTGCCCATGAGGGTCCCGGCCGCAGCGTCGCGCACGCCGCCCGTCTGCAGGAGCCGCTCGAAGAGAAGCGTCGACGGTCCCATCACGATGGACCGGTACTCGCCCGCCTCGGCGCACCTGTCGATGACGAGGCGCGGGTTCCCGGTGCCGCAGCAGATGAGCTGCGCCGTGTCCGCCAGGCCCTTGGTGAAAGCCAGCAACCTCTCCCGCCCCTCCTCCCCGCCCCCCTCCAGCAGCGAGCGGAAGAGCGCAATCTCCGTTGACAGCTCGTCGACCACGATGAAGAGGCGCTTGTACTTTTCGTCGTCAGGCAGCACAAGTGTGTCGTCCCAGTGGAGAGTTTGGCGAACTAGCGCCTCCAGGAACTTGGCAGCCGCCTCCGTACGTGCGGCACGCAGCTCCAGCTGCTCACCTCCATCTCTCTCCTTCGCGTCTTGTAATTCGGCGTCGACTTTCTTGAGAGCATCAAGTGGCTTTCCATAGACGCTCATATATGTATCCGACGGGCAGGTGTACACAGTGAGGACCTTCTGCTTCATCTTATCGGGCTTCAGACCGTAGCCCTCGCATAAGTACTCTGGTGCCAGCGCGGAAAAGAACGTCTTACCGCTTCCGCTCTCGCCACCAATGACGATCGGAAACGGCAAGCGCCTCGCTGGGCCCGCACCCTTGAAGGAGGAAAGAATGTCAGCGACAGTCCTTCCGACGCCGCTTTCCCCGCCGTCGCCTTTGCTGCTACGCTCCCTCTCCCTTACGACGTGCTTTTGTGCAGCAAAAGTAGGTACGCGGCGGGGATGGCAGAGGATGGGGCAGCGGAACTGCGCGGTCGCTGCTGCCAAGGTCGTCTCTGCCAAGCGCTTCTGGATGTGCACCTCCAGTACGCCGCGGAACAGCGACTTCCGCAGAAACTCAGCAATAAGAAGCTCCGCACGGGACAGAGAAAGCGGCGGCACCGGGAAGGTCTCCAGGAGAAAGCGGCTGATGGCGAACATCCTCACCGCCTTGGCGACGGTGAAACTGCCGCCGCGCCGGGCCGCAAGAAGGGCTTTCTCCCAATCACCACGGGTTGGTTGACGTTGCCGTCAGCCTTGCAGCCCTCCTCCGCTGAGAGCTGCTCGTTGATCTGGAGGGCCAGCTCCTTGATTTCCTTCTTCTCCTCCTCGCCCAACCCCAGCGGTGTGACCTTTTCAGCGTCGAAAAAGTCCTCCAGCTGGCGGTGCAGCTCCTTGTAGTGCTCCTCCGCGGCCGGAGGCTGCCCACCGGCTGCGGCGGCGGCGCCGGACTTGGAGGACACGCTGGCCATCGCGTGGAAAAGTGGCACCCCACTGGAGGCCGCACCGTCGACCTTCTTGCTGCGTAATTTGCCGCCCACTCGGCCAGCGCCGACCCCGGCAGGACCCTGGGTGTGGCTGCCGTGCTGACCCTTCTTGTCGCGCAGCACGACGGCGCGGGACAGGGAGAGGGCGACACACGTCTTTGAAAACGCGAAACGCAGCATCGCAGGCTTAATGACTTGGTTTAAAATAAAAAAGGGCTGTAAGCTTTGAAAGAAGAAAGAGGAAAAAAATAATTGAAAAAAGAGGAGATCTACACTAAAATCTAGTAAAAATATAAAGACATAATGGAGAGAGGGGGGGAAAGTGGCGCGAGTGATGGAGGGTCAAAGGTGCAATGAGCATGAGAGGTACGACATCAAGCAACAGATGAGCACACCAAAACGTATCAGGCACTGGCACTACCTATCTCGCACCGTTTTTCCGTTCTTTTTCGTTATTCTTCGCACGAAGTGGAGCACCCGTCAGGCTGCGCCGAGAGAGAGAGAGAGAGGTGTCGCAGGCAGCAGTTCAGTACCCGCGACGCAGTTCACCAACTTCGCAAAGAAGGGGGCAGAGCAACTTTTCGGGACATGATGGAATGAGGGTCCGCAAGCGCGTCCCCTCCCCTCCTTCCCCCCCCCCCTCTCTCGTGAGCTGGGCGGAGACGGCGACGTCGCTAGCTGCTCCGCCAGCTTGCGCGGCAGGCGCCCACCACTGGCGGTGCCCACGCGGCGGCGGTGCCGGCGCCGTCCGGCGCATCGCGCGCCCGGCGACGGGAATTCCACTCCGCATCGCCGTCGCCGTAGAAGCGGCGCTGAGAGAAGGTTTACGCGGTGTCTGGGAAAAGGAATGTGAATCAAAAAAAGGAGGCAGTCCATCAAACTCTGTGCAACTAAGAAAATGCGAGAAAGTGGAGTCTAAGTTCGTGAAGGGGTGAAGTATAAAAGAGAGGGGGAGGGGAAGAGGTGACGGTATTGAAGAGGGTGGGTGGTATAAAGAATTTTGAGAAGGAGAGCACCACCGTGTGAGCGGGGGCGGGCAGGCGGTACAGTGCGACGCATAGGAAATACCATCACGTGTGTGAGTTAAAGTCAAGGCTGACAACAGCACTCCGCGGCAGCACTTGTGCGGGTTGACAAGTCATCAAAAGGACACGGCAGTAGCGCAGTCAGACCCACGCAACGGGCGTGCAGCGGAGGGGCTGTCGTGCGGGGGAGTCGGACAGCAGCCACTCTCACCGCCGTCAACGCGGCCTCGCTGCCAATCACCCCGGCGCCGTGCGGGAGGTCGGTTGGGGACTTCTGCGCCTACTGCAGTGCAGACGAAAGACCGTCAATAGTGGCGGGACTCACTCCGCTACTTTTGCTGTTGCCCCTGTCTGGGTGCTTATGTACGTCAAAATACCAGATACGAGAAGGCGGATTGAGGGGAAATTAGCAATGAAAAGTAAAGAAAGCATAATGACAGAATGAAAAGATACAGCACAAGATAAAGGAAAGTAGAAAAGGTGGGGCAGCAAAGAAAGTCTGATGGACTATTTTTATTTTAAATAGGAACTTGTTACGAGAAAAGTCTGAAAACGTGGAAGCATGTAAAAGAATATGAATAACGGTAGGGAAAATGAAACAATTGAAGTATTATGTATATTACAGCAATAACAATGGTTTAAAAGAAAAAAAAAAGATGCGTTTTGATAAGCAAAGGTAAGCTGCTCATGCGTGTATGTGTGTGTAGGTGGACGTGGGTGCATGTGCACATACAAGTAATAATAAAAGGAAAGAGAAAAGGAAAGGAGCAAAAGGGGCGAAAGGAGTGAAAGGAAAAAGTGGGATGTGGAAAGAGAGATGAGGTTAGACTGGGGAAAAGAAAAGCAAAACGACAGGGCACTTTGGAGAGGTGTGAGGCAGTCCAGGAGCAGGGAAACATATATAGAGCTACGAAGGCGCAATAAAGACGATGGTGGCCACTACAAAACAGCAGCCGAGCGGAGGGTAACAACAAATCACAGAAAGGGAAGCACGACGCAAAAGCGAGGCTGGCAGAAGTCAGAGGACTCTCGTCCGGTTCCGGCACCACAAGCAGCTCCCATTTCGCAAGGGAGCAGTGCAACGATCACCGCACCGCTTCCCTCTCGCAACACAGGGATACATACGTCCTCATTGCTTTTTGCGCTTGTACGTCCGCGACATGCCCTGTGCGAGGCACACAAAAGGCACCGGGCCGTTCCAGCCGTGTCCGTGCGCTATCACCGCTCTTCCTCCAGCCCGCTCGTCGACGGGCTTCGACACAAAAAAGAGCGGAACAGCCAACGTGCATCTCAGATCATTCATCAATTGTTGGGTTAACTTATAGTGCGACTCTGGCTTCTCTCTACGACCGCAGCAAAACCCCAACTTCTCCAACTCCTCCGTGACCTCAGGCTTCGCCCCGAAGCCGGTGTCGCACCGCTTGCACTGAGCCAAGAAGAGGATTTTGCCAGACACACCAATAAAGTCTGCGTACGCCGCCTGCGGCGCGTTCACCATCGTGAAAGCGGTCCCACCTGCTGAGGCATCGAGCATTCTTTTAATTTCGCAACCAACCGTTTTCATATTTCTGTGATCGAATTGGCCCAGGGCTTGGAGCTTTTCGGCGTTGCGCTTATGTTCTAGCATCGTTGTTGCTAGATCATGTGAGGCGACACTCCGTACTCGATTCCTTCTCGCGTACATCCCCTCCCATACCGGGTCGAGCGCCCCAAGGAGTGTTCGCACCGAAACGTACTCTACGCGGTCTTCGCTGCGCAGCGCCCTGACGAAAGTGTCGACGGCTTTTTCGTTATTAGCGTCCTGACCAGCACGGATGCAGTCTTCGCGAGTGCCCACATCTTTTGTAAACTTGTCCACCACCCGCGTCGCTTCGAGGAACAGATTGAACATCACGGCACTGAGCTGCTCAAACGCATCTGGGTCGCCGGTGAATGCAGTCTCGGTCGCCCCGTAGCGGACGGCGGCCATGAGCAGCTGCGTTGCGGTAACCGAAAGCTGGACCTCCTGTTTCGTGGGTTTCCCATTTATTATATCGTAGTCCTTGACGGCAACGGTGAAGATGCCAAGCTTCAGAGGGTTTGCTTCGCCCATCGTGTTGAAGAGCCGCTCAGCTTCGCCGCGGGATCTGCCACTCCAGAGTATGAAGTGGCGCAGCCCCTCCGCAATGACGGCCGCAGCGGCAGGCGGAGTGTGGGACTTCAGCCCATTTTGCCCGCGGTACGCCTGCATGGCAGCCAGCAGAAGAAGATACAACTGCGCACGCGACGCATCGGTCAGTCTTTTGCTGACACGCTTCACTGCAACTAGACGGCTACTCCTGTGGTTGGTCTCGTTGTACGCCTGCATCTTCCCGGCCATGAATGCGCCCACGCGGCGGTTCTGCACTCCGGCCCAAATCACATCGTCGTTCTTGAGAGCGGCGACCTCATCGGCCGTGGCGCCGTCCTTTTCCACGAGCTCTTCAAAGAGAACCGGCGACGGGGCCATCACATAGGCCCTGTACTGATCGGGGTGAGTGCCACTTTGGACAATGAAGGATTGGCTGCCGGTGGTGCAGCAGATGATGTGGGCCTTCTCGGCAAAGTCCTTGGTGAAACCGAGCAGCGTCTTCTGCAGACGACCAAACACCAGCAGCGCTCGGAGCAACTCGGGCGCTGTTGACAGCTCGTCGACCACGATGAAGAGGCATTCATACATCTTGTGATTAGGCAGCTTCAACGTACCTTTCCAGTCGAGGGTGTCAAGAACTAGCGCCTCCAGGAACTTGGCAGCCGCCTCCGTGCGTGCGGCACGCAGTTCCAGGTGCTCCCCTCCATCTTCCTTCCTCGCGTCTTGTAATTCGGCGTCGGCTTTCTTGACGGCATCGAGTAGTTCTCTAGGAAAACTGTCCTTCATATCAACCGGGCAGGTGTACACGGTGAGGACCTTCTGCTTCATCTTATCGGGCTTCAGATCGTAGCCCTCGCAGACGTACTCCGGTGCCAGCACGGAAAAGAACGTCTTACCGCTTCCGCTCTCGCCACCAATGACGATCGGAAACCGCAAGCGTCTCGCTGGGCCCTCACCCTTGATGCAGGAAAGAATGCTGGCGACAGCCCTTCCGACGCCGCTTTCTCCGCCGTCGTCTTTGCTGCTACGCTCCCTCTCCCTGACGACGTGCTTTTGTGCAGCAAAAGTAGGTAAACGGTCGGGATGGCAGAGGATGGGACAACCGAAACCTGCAGTCAGGTTTTCCGAGTTAATTTCCGCTAGGCGCATTGTGATGTGCACCTCCAGAACGCCGCGGAACAGTGAAGCGTCGACGAACTCAGACATCGCCTGCACAACATCGCGCGGCGGTCGTCTTCACTGTCCGGAAAGTCAGAAGCCATCAAAAAGCACTAGTCACAAACATTCTCGCACCAGCAGTCTCGGTCTTCTGCGTTGTCCGACAGGCCCTGGCGCCGCTTGCAAGGGCTTCCTGCCAACTACAAGTGAGTAATCCGCGGCGTCACCCGTCGCTCTCTAGAACCGCCCGGGCAGTCAGTCTTTGCATTATCCTTGGCGAGACGGCGAAGATTCGCCTTTTCCGCCTCCGTCAGTCACCGACTTGCGGAAATCGTTGCAGGTTCCAAAAAGTCCTCGAACCCTGCGTACGCCTCCGTCAGAATCTCCTTGCGACTCCGCTTGCGACTCTCCCCTTCTTCATTTTCAGCACTGTGGAGGAAGGACATTGGAGGGTCTGGGTGTGCGAAGTAATGATAGAGGAAAGAAAAAGAAAAGAGAGAGAAACTTCTGATACAAAAAAGAAAGAAAAAGAGGACTTAAAAAACGAAAAAGACGAAGGAGTGAAAAGTAAATGGTTGGTGCGTACTAGTGGGGAAACTGTGTTATCACTAAATACTAGAAAGGATATTTCAATAGAGTGAGTGCGGAGGAGGATATGGAATCAATAGCAGCGAGCAAAAAATCAAGGGGATATGATTAGTGAGTGAAAAAACAACTGCTTCAGACAACGTCTACTCGACGTATGGCTTCAAGCTAACACGAATAGACTCACATAATCAGTCATCACGAACCAATCGGAGAGTGAAAGAAAGAAAGTAAGAAAGAGGCCCGGAAAACAGAATGTCAAGACTCACGGCACACTTCTCGAGTATGGTGAAAGAATGAAGGACCACGGCATTCTGTGAAACCCGATTGATTGCTACTGCTGCTCTATTATTATTATTATTATCAGTTTCGTATGTGTGTGTGTGCATGTGCGTATGCACCATCCTTGGGGAAAGTGCCCTAGTTGTCCTGGTCTTCCTCGTCCTCGAGCTGCGCCAGGAACTGCTCGCGCGTGACGGAGGGGAGGGACTGGAGGAACGACGTCAGCAGGGCGTTGAACTCGTCGAAGGGGATGGGCTTGGAGACCTGCAGCGAGTAGTGGTCGCTGTGCTCGTGGTACACAACGAGAGGGTCCGGCAGCTGCAGCCCCTCGTGCGCGCTGTACACGCGCGGCGAGCCCTTGAAGTCGCGCAGCGTTGACACCATCCTCTCCCCGCGCGGGCGCAGCGACATGCCGTTGGGGCCCGCGAAGGGCGTGTCCGGCTCAACAGGCACCACGAGGCCGTCGCGGAGGCGGAGGTCGTAGGAGGTGCGCCCCTTGGCCATCTGCGTGTCATAGTCGCGCAGAGCCACCGGCAGCTTCGCCTGGATGCGGAAGAGTGTCACCGGAAGCTGCGTGTAGCGCTTCATGGCGGTGGGGGACATACGGATGCGGAGAGAGAGGAGGGTTGCGGTGCGGGGCAACAACTTGTCTAGCTGTGTTTAGGCTAGCACACTTGTGTGAAAGTCTCTGGAGACACGCTTTGGTGGGAAGAGGGGGGGGGAGAAGAAACAGGTAGAAACGAAAGCGTCGAGAGAGAGAGAGAGAGAGAGGGAGAGAAGAGGAGGAAGAGAGAGAAAAGTGTGAGGTGAAAGTTTAAACGTAAAAGATGCATCCGTGTGTGGTGTCTCCCACGCATCAGCGTCAGAGAGGGTCTGCGGTATTGACGTGGTTAATATACGGCATCCAGAAGATGACAGTGTGAAGCATCTCAAGCAAACATGTCAAAGACCGTGCGCACCGCACGTCGTGTGTTGTGATGTGCCTCTAACCAGTCACTGGCAAAAACAAAAAAGAAGTGAAACTGATCGGATTCGAATGCAGTGGCACCAAGCATTATCACAACACATGGAAAAAAAAAGTGGACATTAAAAGAAAAGAGAACGAAAAAGATATGAGGAAATAAGGGACAAAGAACATCAAAAATAAAGAGATACAAAAAATAAACAAGAGAAAAGAATGGAGTGATATGGGGGAGTAAAAAAGAAAAAAATACCCACAAAGACGGGTGAGGCGACGAACGAAAAAAAAAAAAAAGAGTTGCCATCACTAAAATGACGGATTGCTTAGCATTTTGGTTAGGTTTCAACTGAGATTTTTTTTTCTTTCGTGTTTTCTCAACCCACTACTATATACGGCTGGGCCAAGTGCGTGTTCGATAGCGCGGCACTCAAGATCATCTCTGTTTGTTTGCACAGAGAGATGGTGGAGTAGGCGGGGCGCTAAGGCGTGCAAAGGCAGCGAACCAATAAGGGTATTTTCTTTTTTGTTGTTATTGTTGTTGTTCTTGTTCTAACGTTTGTGAGCATGCTTTACGCATCTCTCACTTGCCGGGGAACTGGGCGTTCTTCTGCTGCTCGAGCAGCTCCTGGAACTTCTGCTTGAAGTGCTCCGAGTGCTCCTGCATCTTCTTGTTAAACTTGTCGGTGTGCTCCTGGATCATCTTCTCGAACTTCTCGTAGTGCTCCTTCATCTCGGGAGAGAGCGTGTCCTCGGCGGGCTTGTCGGCGAAAAACTTCTTGTTCTGGTCTTCCATCTTCTTTGCAAACTCGGCATCGAGCCGGTCCAGCTTGGCGGCGAACTCCTCGTAGGTGGTGGCCATGGTGAAGGGCGGACTTGGGAGAGGGTTGGGGGTGGGTTGTGGACGAAAGTTTGGAGATGAGTAAGTGTGAGAAGCTGGGAAGAGAGAGCGAGCTTTCTACAAAGTGAATGACGACGAGGGTAGTGAGGTGAAGTGTGTGCAAGGAAGAACAGTGGGGGCGGATAGAGGGGGTGGGTGAGGAGTGAAAGAATATGAAAAGTATAATCTCTTCAATGATTAGACATTTCAAAAAGAAAACTTTAGAAGGCATCACCAATACCGAAGTAATATGTTTCCTCCCGCAAGGTCACTCACTCATTGCACACTGGAATACGGATTCGTGGCACTCAGCGCCGATAGACAATGCACAAACTCGATACGATGTGCCTTCTAATATCATCTCTTTCTTGTTTTACTCTTCCCCTTTCAACGTGGTGCTGTTGAAATCTGTGGCTATGAATTTGTTTTCTCCTTTTGGAGTCTGGTGCTGACTCGTGCTACTGGAAAGCGCAACACAAAGTAGACCAATTTAAAAAAAAAAAATGCAAAGCATTCTGTGTTGCGGACGGAGTGACGAACGCTCAGTCTTCGTCCTCCTCATTGTCGTCGAGTGACTTTTTCCCCATGAGTACCGCCAGCGCGTCCTTGAGAGGAATGCGCCTGCCCGTACCACCGGTTGCGTCATGCGTCGTCACACGGTCGTCGTCGCTGTCGCTCAAGTCCGCCGTCGCCACGGCGCGGGGCGGGCGCTGCGCCAGCTGCTCGTGCTTGGTGCTCTCACGTTCGCGGCGGCGCTTCTCAGCGCGGAATTCCTTTTGAAAGGCGCGCGTGGCGGCGGCCTGCTTTTCTGCCAGTACCTGCAGGCGCCGCTGCTCCACCCGCTCAACCAGTGTCTCCAGCACGGAGCACACAAAGTGCAGGTCGTACGCGCCGCCCTCCCGCGGCACCAGGCAGAAGACGGCGCCCGTCAGTAGCTCCCCCGGCGCGGCGCCTCTGAGAGCAGCCGCGTCGCCGCCGTCGTTTCCGCCGAGTGCCGCGACGTCGACGGTGCGCGCGTCGTAGCACTCGGAGGCCGTCAGCAGCTCCATCACGCCCTTGGTCCGCACCAGCGCGTTGTACAAGGCCCCCACGTGCGGCAGCATCCCCCGCAGGCACCGGCCCGGAGCGGCGCGCGCGACCGACGCCGCCGCCGCGTGTCGCCTGACGTGGGCCAGCACGAAGCGCAGGCGGTCGACAGTCAGCTCGTAGTCGTCGCCGACCTCCGGCGTCACGACGGTCTCCATGTAGTGCTCCGCCAGACGCAGCCGCGTCCCCTCCGCGCCGCTGGGGTCGCCGGGGTGCAGCACGCGCGCCACGCTCTGTCGCCGCACGCCGTACATGCCGCCCTGGATCAGCCGCCGCGCCTCCGCGTGGCGCGTCGCGTACGCCGCCAGACGCTGCCGCAGCGCGGACAGCACCTCGAGCGCGGCCCGCAGCGTCTCGCGCTCCTGGCCGGCGGCGCCGCTGGCCGGCATGGGCAGCGCCACCGCGCCCGCCGCGTCACCGTCGTCGGCGGGCACGAAGCCGACGGCGCCCAAGAACGCTTCGCCGCCGTCCACCGAGAAGACGTGGCGCCGCAGGGTCTCGTTGGCGCGGCTGAGGCGGCGGAACTTGGGCTGCGCGGGGGAGCGCGCGACGTTGCCGACGATGCGCTCGAGGAACAGGAGCAGCGTCAACTGCCGTCGATGGCGGCGCGCGTACTCCGAGGCAAGCAGCTCGGCAGGGTCCGCGCCCTCCTCCGCTTCGGCAGAGACGGTCAGACACTCCACGCACAGGTAGCGGTAGAGGACCTCCAGCGCCGCGGCAAAGCGCGGGTAGTTGCGTCGACAGAGAATGTACTCGTCCTCGCCCTCGTAGCCGTGCGCATCGCACCCGTCGTCCAGCAGCGACGGCGACGGCGCCGCCGGCGGCACTGGCGGGGGGGTATTTGCGTCATCAGCCGCAGAGGCAGCTCCAGGGGCTGGCAGGGTTTGCTCCTCTTGATGTGTCGGGGACACTGCAGCGGCGGCACCTTGTGTGGCAGGAGCTGCGGGTGCCGCACCGATACTACGGATCAGATTTTGCTTCGCCTCAGCAAACTCCTGCTGCGTGAGACACCCTACCTGAAACAGTTCAAAGAGTTTTTTGATCTCGTCTGCAACAGAAGCGGTGCTCATGGTGTTCGTAGTGGGAAGCCAGGCGCGGGGGGGGGGGGGAGGGATGGAGGGAAATCAAAGTCAAACAATAAGAGAATACTGCGAGCAAGGTGTAGTAAGAAAGGAAAATAGTAGGACAGTTCTACGGCAATGTGAAGTGGTGCGTCGCACAAAGCTACGGTGTGCACTGGTACGAGTTCAGTTTTTATTGGTATGAATAGATGTTGCTGCTTCTGCAGGAGACCTACAAATGGCGAATAAGAAGTACAGACGGTTGTAGAGACGAAGAAAGTGGGGGTGGGGGAGGGGATGTAGCAGAGACTAACGGCTGCTACAAACGAGAGTAGAGTACATACGCGTGTGAAGTTTCCGTGCTGCGAAAAAAAAACAAAAAAAAAAAAAGAGACCTCCGGCGTATTTTGCCCAGTTGCCGCACTATTGCTAATCAAACTGACTCTCACTGGCTCACCTTCACGTTTGGCTACTTAACAGCAGGACACATGATTAAACAACTTTCGCTTTTTTTTTCTACTCAATTGTTTCTTCTCCGTTATGGCGGAGCAAAAAAAAAATAATAAAAGGAGGAAAACATCAGATAAGGGGTATCATATCAGTTTACTTTACATAATGGTGAATCCATTGAGCGGGTGAGTGTTGCTAGGCAAAATGTGAGAATAGAAGGGGGAAAAAAGAAACATGCACTGTCCCAAAGACGCAGCACGCAAGGAAGCGAAAAGAGCAGATTCGGTGGGTGTCATCACGCACTAGCGTTCACCTCCTCGATGTAGTCCCCGAAGCCGCAGTTTACGAAGACGTCGTCGACCAAATCCGAGAGCGCCTCCCTGCGGCAGTTTGGCACGTCAGCGTCGCGCACACAGCGGCACGACGGGCCGCCGGCGCTGTCGGGCGCTGCCGCGTCGGCCGAGTCCTGCCGCCGGTAGTAAATCATGACGCGCTCCCTCTTTTCGCGCGTGGTGAGCTCCTCCCACTCCCGCTGCTCGCACCCCCGCAGCGCGTCCGAGGCGGTCAGTTCGTCGCCCTCGCAGCGCCCCTGCGCGGCCAATAGCTCGAGGCCCCAGGCGTACTCACGCGCGACGGCACGCCGCTCGTGCGCCTCCGCCGCCGCCACGTCCGCCAGCTCCCCCTCGCGCCCCGCGTCAGCGAGGAGCGCCGCGACGGCCGCCTCCACGTCCGCGCGCTCCCGCGCCTCCCAGAACTCGATCGTGCGGCGCTGCGAGCGCTCCAGCAGCATCTCGTAGAGGGCGTCCTCGCTCGTCGGCGGCGCGGGCGCCACGCGCGCCGTGCGGGGCGACGCGGCTAGCGGGGGGAGGCGCGCCGGCTGCCGCCCGCTGCTGGCTGCGGGGGCGTCGCGGGCGTGGCTGCTCGCCGGCGCTGTTCGCGCGAAGGCGTCGCGTTGCGAGTCGTCGCTGCCATACTCATCGTCGAGAATACGTTTCCACCGGTAGCCGATGGAGCGCTGATTGAGACGGAACGGGTAGTTCATGCTAGACGTGGCTGGAGGAAGAGAGAGAGAGAGAGGGTCGATGGAAGACCGGAATACAAAAAAGGGGCAAAAAAAAAAAGCTGTGGATCCTCTCTGCTCAAAAAGGGACTACTCCACTGGTTAAGGGTTGTGGAAGTCGGCACCTGACAAGTAATGTTTTTCCTCAGCTCTAGTTAACGGCTGGGTGTTTCGCCTATGCGCTAGTGTGTGCTGCTTTTGTGTTGTTGATGTTGTTGGTGTTGTCGGTTGAACGTTTCTAGTGCCTTTCAGTCGTAAATCAATGACAAGAGCGCAGAGAGGTGAGTGGGAGAACGACGTAGCGCAGCAGATTGCAGCTATTGTCAAAATCGACGCTCCGATCAACGCACATCCGAACTAAGTCAGAATAAGAGAATACAAAAACGAAGTGACCACAACAGTAACCGAAGAAAGTGCAAAGGTCTCATCTATCATATTAGCACGTAAAACTCAAATCAAAGGAGGGGTTGTAGCTGACGTGAATACAGGTGGAGAGCGAGAGAAAAAATGTGAGGGGGAGGGGGAGTAAAGGAACATCGCGCGTGTCACACTCCATACAAGCGGCACCTTACGCCGCTAGCGGAATATTGTTTTCGTCCTTCAGCAGTTCGATCGCGCGAGCGGCGTCGGCGTCGGTGAGGCCGAGATCACCGTTGGTGGTGACACAGTGTCTGGAGAAGAACGGCTTGTCCTTGGCGAGGTTCACAAGCGGAATGTCGTCGAGGGCCACGAAGTTGACAATGTTGAGCGTCTTCTGGTGCTGTGCGACCCACTGCATGATCTCGGCTGACCGCGACTCTCCTTTCAGCTCCGCTGTGCAGCCGATGATCTCCCGCATGCCGTGCGCCGTGAGGTGCTTGTTCACCTCGTTGCGGCCGAAGGCGGTGAGGCGCCAGCTCGAGCTGAGCACAATCTCCGCGCCGCACGACTCGACGATGCGCTTGAGGCGCTGCATGTGCGCGTCCTCGAAGAACTTCCCTTTTAGGGGCGACACGACGCCGTCGCAGTCAAGGAACACGAGCTTGACAGGCGCTGGCGCTGTGGCGGTTCCGCCGGCCTGTGTCATGGGGGATCGGTCTAGGAGAAATAAAGAGGTAGCTCTGAAGCCTACAGAGGACTGTGCGAGTACTACGGGCTCGCGTGCTCGAAAGATAAAAGTTTAAGAGGGTATTCTCTGAACTGCAAAAGATAAAGGAGCAAAAGGGAGGGGGAGTCTAGAAGGTGAGGACTAGGTCAATCTGAAGAATGAAGTGTGTGAGAGGCCCTTCTCATAGGTATATTTATTTATTCGAATGGCGTAACCGTGCATTGAAGGAGCACTGGAGTGCCAGACAACGACCTGAGCAGAGTGGAAACAGTCCCACAAGAAGCACAGCGTACAACTAGCTCACACACCACATTGCCGCGACACGAACAGAAGAGGGTGAGGGCAAAGTACGAATGAGATAAATGACGGACTTTAAATCTGTGAGTGTGTTGCTTTTTCTTCTTTTCTTGTTTTTTCTTTTTTGAAAAAGAAGAAGAATAAACAGAAAAACTAACAAGAAGTAGAAGAGAACATTTTTGCCGTTGGTGATGGTCCACCAACTGTAAATAGTGTGGAATAAAGTAACGAAAATGTATTTAGAGAAGGGAAAAAAAACGGAAGTGTGTGCGTGAGTGTGTGTGTGTGTGTGTGTGGTTGAGTTTACAGCGCAGGACGTCAAGCAAGAAGAAGCAATTACGAGCACAACGAAAGAAAAAAGAATGGACACAATTATTGTGGAAATAAATAGATAAATAAATGGTAAGAAAAAAAAACAGAAGGATAAGTGACAACCACGAATGGTCAGAGCGATATAAGAGGCGTAGAGGAAGCTATTAACGGCCGCCAGGCACTGGAGAGCAGTCTCATATCGGCGCAGCGCGCATAAGACGCCGTCGCAACTGCGCAGAGGCCAATTGAGAAGTTTATACCTAAACTGCCAGCAGCAGTGCATCATGGCGATGTAAACCAAAATTGGTCCACAGAAAAGTAGAAGAGCAAAAAAAAAAACAAATGTAGAGCAGCAGACAGCAATGAGCAAAGCAGAAAACGAGAGGAAAAAAATAGTTTTGTGCCGCTCGCAAACAGTAGTTACCTGAAGTTGTCCACTTTTCTCTCTCTCTTTCTCTCTGTCTCTGTCTCTGTCTCTTCCAGTTTCGCTCTCCGCTTTGCGGCTTGGCAACGCGGTCTCTCTCTCTCTCCCTCTTTTGTACTACTCATGGCGTGGCTTGGACTGCGATTCGTCCGGCTCCCCCGCCGCGGCGTCCTGCGAGCGCCCGCGCTTGCGGCGGCCCAGCAGCTCCGCCGGGATGAAGCTGTCGTCGATCTCCTCCTCGGTGGCGAGGCGGCGCATGTGCATCGTGAGGTCGTGCGCGATGGCGTCGGTGAGGCGCGAGTCGTGCTTGTAGTCGGGGTGGTTCATCACGTAGCGGCGCATGTACTCGGCGGCCGTCGGCAGCTGGCCAGCCGCGCGGCGCGCGAGCAGCTGCAGGAAGCGCTCCAGCTTCGGCGACGCCTTGCCCTCGTCGGCGAGGTAGCGGCGCACGAGGGGGATGAGCCCGTAGAAGCCGCCCTCCCGGCCGTTGAAGATCTCGTCGACCGTCATGGGCGCCGTCTCGTCGTCGGCGCCGGTCACCGCCTCGGCGAAGATGTCCTTGCGCATGACGTAGCGCTCGCGGCACGGGTAGATGTGGTGTGCGCGGCCCATGTTCTGGTCGACGACAGACATCTTGGTGTAGAAGGTCGCGCCGTACTTGACGATCGCGCTCGTCAGCAGCGGAATGAAAACGGAGAAGGCGGCGTTCTCGAAGGGCGTCGGCATGATGTCCATCACGCGGAACTCGACGCGCCAGCCGATCTCCGAGTCGACCGGCGGCGGCTTGAAGCGCACCGTCTGCCAGTTGGTGGACTGGATGTTCTCAAAGTGCGTCGTGTGCGTTGTGTCGTCGATGTCGATCATCTGGTCGTACATCACCAGCGGGTCGCGGATGAAGAGGTGCGCGATGTGCGTCGCCAAACGCTCGTCAACGCCGTTCTCGGTTAGGAGCTTCAGGAAGGTCTGGTTCACCTCGATCTGCGAGTCGTTGAACTCGGCGAGGTTCGGCTCGTCGGGGCTGATGAAGACCGAGACGGAGTCGTAGCGCGACTTGAGGATGCGGGGGACCTCCTCGCGCTTGCGGTCGTCGACCGAGGCGGCGATGGTGAGCCAGCGCACGTCCGAGTCGCACAGGAGGCCTTTCTGAAAAGGCGTGGCGGAAGAGAGCGCGAGGAAGACGGGGCAGAGGATGGCGAGCTGGTCGTACACCCGGCGCGCCTGCACCACGTTGCGCAGCTGCATCGTCACCTGCAGGCAGCAGGAGCCCATGCCGAAGGCCATGCAGTCCATGTAGATGCAGGGGTGGCTCACCGACGGCACCGGGCACGGGCACGCGTCGTAGCGCTTCTTCACGTTCTCGCGCTGCTGCTCCGTAAAGTACTGTCCATAGTAGTACATGGTCGCCGGCGTGAAGAGGTGCGTCAGTGCGGCCGCCGCGGGGTGCGCCGTCAGCGCCGAGTCCGTCGGGCTCGACACGCTGCTCGGGTCCACCTCCTCGCCGTCCGCGTCGTCGCCGCCGAACTTGCTGGTCTTTTTCTTCTCCTCAACGCCGCAGTCGATTTCGTTGTTGCGCGGGTTCTTGTCGATGTTGAGCTTCTTGTCGACGGTACGCTCGATCGTGTGGGTGTCGATGAAGAGCGGCACCTGGATGCACACCTTGCGGCCGCGGCGCAGGCGGATGTTCTCGGTGAGGTTGACGAAGCGGGGGTGCGTTCGGTTGATGCAGAGGTCCGGCACGAAGAGCGACTGCGAGTGCGGCGAGCCGCTGGCCTCGGGGTACGTGAACTTGCCGACGCCCATGTGCGGAAAGGTGACCATGAGCGCCCCAAAGGTGCCGGGGGTGCACTCCTCGTCGATGAGCCCGTAGCGCCGCTTCATGCTCTCTTCCACGCTGAGGAGGCTTTCCACGGAGAGGTCGTACGGGTCCGCCGGCGTGCTCTCGACCATGAAGGAGCCGTACTCGGGGTGCCACACGGCGCAGTTGTCCGGACGGGCGCTCAGACGGTCCATCACCTCCGCCGCGTCCAGTGACAGTGTCACGCGGCCGTTCTCGGCGTGGATAAGCAGGTGCTCCAGCTCCTCTCCCCACAGGAAGGGCGCGTTGTCGAGGTCGCGGCGGCTGTTGTACACATTCAGGAACTGCCGGATGCCATGCTCCGTCACATGCGGGATCGCCTGGTTGTTCGCGTCCGTGCCCCACCGCATCGGTGCCCCGCCGGTTGTCAGTAGTCCCATTTACGCGGCAGTCAAATAGATGCAGGAAAAGAGGTGGGGGAAAAGGGCAAGACAGGAATGACAGGCAACACACAGAGAAAGAAAGAAAGAAAGACAGAGAGAAAGAGAGAGGGAGCAGATGAGATGCAGAATACTAGCGTACTGGTATTGACGTATAAGAATGAAAGCGTTTTATTCTGCTCTATATTATTTCTTTATCTATTTTTTGAGAGATTCCCTACAGAGAAATGTAGTGATGCACGTGGGCGGGAGGTGGGGCGGAGGGGGAGGGTAAAAGTGTGAAGTTGGGTGGAGAAGGCTAAAGAGTAAACGCAACGAGGCAGAAATGCATACACGAAAAGTTCGATTTTTTAAGCGAACAACACAACAAAAGAAAAAATAAAGTGAAAGGGATAAAAACATCTCGGCAACGGCCTACCCGTCACTTATTCGTCGAGCGTACCCGAACAGTAATGGATTATGAGCAGGAAAGTAAAAACGTAGAACAGCAAGATTGGAAGGGGTAAAGCAAATGGACGCCGCAGCTCTCGCATCCCCTCACGAGCTGATGATACCCATAACCACCTCATACGCCGCCTGAACTCGTTTGAAGGTTTCTTCCGCCGTCTTCAGGTCCGCCGCGGAGGCACCGCTCCACTTGTCCGGGTGCCACTTCATGGCGAGCAAACGATACGTCTTTTTCACCACTGCCGCATCCCGCGTGCTGGTGGGTAGTCCCAGCACGGCAAAGGCGTCCGCAGAGGGGGAGCCGCCGCCGGACCCACTGCCAGCTTCACCAGCGCGCGACTGCTGCCTCTGTCGCTCGCGCTCGCGCTCCTGTTGCTGCTGTTGTTGCTGTCGCTGTTGCTGCTGTTTCTGCTGCTGCCTCTCCTGTTCCTCCTGCTGGCGACGGGCCTCGTCGGCTGCCGCCTGCCGCTGCAGGAGATGCGCCAGGTAGCGGCGCGCCGCGTCGGTGCCGTCCAGCGCGACGCTCTGCTGCGCGTGCGCCAGCGCCTCGCGCAGCCGCCGCAGCCCCTCCTCGCAGCGCGCCAGCACGAGAAGCAGCTGCGCGCGCTGCGGGCCGGTCTCCGCGTGCGTCATGGCGCGGTGCGCGTCGTCGAGGCCGTCGTACCAGCGGCCCAGCTCCGCATGCGCCTCCGCGCGGCTGCTCAGGAGGATGAAGACAACGCCCTCGCCGGTGTAGGCGTCCCGCAGGCCCGCGCTGCAAGCATCGGCGAGTGCGGCCCAGTTGCCGGCAGCGCGCAGCCCCTCCAGATTGCGCACCGCCGCGATGCAGCGGTGGACGGTGGCTGCCGTTGTGCGAAAGCGCGTGTCTGTGAGCGCCATCGCGTCGCCCGCGTTGAGCTCCGCCAGCAGCGCCTCCAGCTGCGCGACGCTCGTCGCCGTCTGGAAGTCGAGCGACGCCTTGGCGTGCCGCAGGTCCACGGAAAAAGGGTAGCGCCGCAGCGCCTCCCGCGCGTGCTGCAGCGCCGCCAGCGGCCCGTCCAGCGACAGCAGCTGCACCCGCAGCGCCTCGAGCGCGCCGCAGGGGAACACGGCGAGCGCCGCGTCCAGCTCGCGCAGCGCGTGCGGGAACTGGTGCAGCTCGAGGAGCGACGCGTAGTTCTCGTAGTGGTGCAGCGCCGCCGCCTCCGGCGCCCACTCGCCGCGCCCCTTGTGGATCGCCACGACCCGCCGTGCCGCCTCGGCGTCGCCGGTGGCGAGGTAGACGCGGGCGACGCGGCGCGCGGCCGCCATCAGGCCCGGCTCCATCTCCAGCGCGCGCGTCGTGTGCCGCAGGCTCGCCTGCCACTGCTCGAGCCGGAAGTGGCACGCGGCGAGGCTGTTTAGCAGCGCCGCGCTCAGGCGGCTCGGGGGGCACGTGTTGACGACCCCAACCAGCACCTCGCACGCCGCCCGGTAGTCGCCGGCGGCGAAGCGCTCCGCGGCCTGGCGGCAGGCGGCAGCGGCGGGGCCGTCGAGGCCTTTGTGCATGCGGGGGTCCAGCTCGTCCGGGGCTGAGGGGAGCGTCTCTGTCTCCTGTGCGCGGCGCCGCGCCGCCATCTCGTCGCTGAGCCGCTCCAGCTCCGCGCGCACCGCAAAGAAGTTGTCCGTGCTCGCCGCCTTCCGTGCGGCGCTCGGGGCGCCCGTTGCCGCGAGCCCGCCAGCCGCGCTCGCCTCAGCAGCCGCGGAGGTGCCGCGCGCCGCGGATGCGACGGAGGGGAAGAGTTGCAGCGCACGCGCCCAGTCGGCGGCGAGGGAGGGGTCCGCCTCCGCCCACCCGCCGCCCTCCGCCCGCCCGCCGAGCAGCTCGGCAGCGCCTGGGGGGCACGCGAAGGAGTCCATGAACATGATCGGCTCGGCGTGTGGGCGCGCCGTATGAAGTTTCAGGGTAGTGGTGGTTTCTGCTCTTGTTGCTGTGTTTCTGTCTTTACGTGTGTGTGTGTGTGTGTGTGTATGTGCGTGTGTCTTTCTGGTCTGGCACTAGGGGAACAACAGAGGAGGTGTGTTTGCGAAATAAAATATGAGAAGCGGAATCAAACAGAATGTCTCGCATCTGAATTCTCGTTAAATGTCACAGAGGAGCAGTACTTTGTGTGAAACCCATAGCAGAAAGCACTTGTTGCAAAGAGGGTGCTGAGGGACCGAGGGAAGGGCGAAATTGAACGCTGTGCTACCGCCGCTACGCTAATGCCCTTCGTGTGTAATCTCTAACTGTTATTTTGTTGTTGTTGTTGTTGTTGTTGTTTTCTTGTCCGTGCTTCAGTCGCGCGGAAGACGGCGTCACTTGCCGTCGCGGACAAAGAAGAACTTGTATGTACATTTGTCGTCGTCGTGTGAGAAGCACGTGCTGCCAGTGAGACTCCACGCGCCCTCCTCCTCCAGCGCGTCGAGCAGCGACACGAACAGCAGCGACGTGCCGATGTCCTCGCTCGCAAAGTGCGTCCGCAGCTCACCGTGCCAGTGCGGCGGCGCCTCGCGGCGGACGAGCGAGAAGGGGACCTTGCCGGTGTTGGTTGTGGAGCACGAGTTGGGCAGCGACTCGTTTAGGCGGTCAATGGTGCTTTCCTTGATGGGGCCAAAGATAGAGATCACCGGGGGTTACAGGTGATGTTGACCACCAAGTTCATTTCGGACATTTTCTGCCAGTACTAATCTGCGGAAAGAGAGACAGTGGGTAAGTTCGGACGAGGAGGTCTCCCTGTATACTGGAGCCTTTCTCTCTCCTTCTTCTGTTTTCCCTTTTGTTTTGATGAAGTTCTGCTAAAGCGGTTGTGCGGGGTTTCAGGAAGGCCGACGGTGAAGAAAGAGGAGAAGGAAAAAAGAGGGGGTGAGAATAGACATGATCAAGGAGAAGTATGATTCGCGAATGATACAAAGGCAAGATACATACTTCGCTGCGAATGGCGGTAGTATATCTATATATCCGGTGAGTGCAGCAGTAGAACGTAGGTACAATAAAGGCGCAGGAAACAAAGAACAAGAAAGAGAAGGAAAAGGGAGTGGTTGCTTGGGCATATGGTTTGGAAAGAGTAGAGCTGAAATACAGTAAAAAAAGTAGTGTACATCATCATAGGAGTAAAGAGGGAGAAGAATGAATGGTAAAAGAAAGGAAAACACTGCAGACTTGCGGAGTGTGCGGGTCGGAGCAGAAGACAGCGAGTTGCTTTTACCCGATCACAGCCCGGCGAGAGGGTCGGCGTTGGCCGCCGCCGCTGCCTTCTCCGCCTCCTCACGGCGCTTGCGCTCGGCGAAGGCCTCTGCCGCGATGCGGTCCAACTCCTCCTGCGTTGGCGGCTTGTAGGTGCCCTGGATGCGGGCGGCGAGCTCCGCCAGCGAGCACTCCTCGGGCAGCATGCCGCGCAGCACCTTGGCCTCCGCCGGCGTGAGGATGTTGTCGCCATTGCACGTGACGATCTCGAGCACGCGGTCGCGTGAGATGAGGGCGTTGGGGTTGGAGCCCTCGAAGACCTTGAGGGCGGCGAGCACCTGCTTCTCCTCGGTGGCGGTGTCGCGGTACATCTCCTCGGCGCACGTGATGAAGATGTTCCAGTCGATGTTCTTGATCTCCTCCATGGGAATGATCTTGGTCGGCTTCTTCTCCTCCTCGACCACCTCGCTCTTTTTCTTGGCGCTGCCGATGGTGCTTTTGCGCGCGCCGCTCTTCTTGCGCTGCTTCGCCTCCTCCCGGCGGCGCTCCTTGTCGCGCCTGAGCTCCTCCTCGCGGCGCCACTGCTCCAGCTTGACCACCGGCTCCGCCATGCGCTCCTTGAGGGCGTCCATCTCCTCCAGCGTCGGGTTCATGCCCATCCCGCGCAGCAGCGTCGTGCAGTCAAGGAAGGAGATGAGCTTCTCCTTGTTCTGCAGAGAGTTGAAGATGAGCTCCGCCTTGTTGTACACCTCGCTCGTCAGCACCGACGGCTGAGACGCCGCGCCGCCGTATGACGAGGACATGATGCCGCTTACCACTAGGACGACGGGGGGGGGGGGGGGGGGCGGAGGAGAAATTACTAAATGGGTAAACTACGATTTGGGGGAAGCACAGCTGAGTTAGAGAGTAAGGCTGTGTGACAGTGAAAAGACGCAGTGCTACGTAGTGTGCGGAGATTACAAAAAACAAAACAAAAAAGCGTCATATGGGCAACAGATTCAATCTGAGCTCGGTGGGATGATAGCACTGTTTCAGTCAGCCGCAATATCGTGCCCTCATTGACGATTAGGGGGGGTGAGTAAGGCGTTTTATACAAGCAGCAAACAAAGATACAATAACCACCCCAAGCGAGAGGGGCTTACAAGAGAAAAAAAACGCGACCACTTGTGACTGTGTGTATGTGTGTGATAATACATACACAAGAAACAGAATAATACAGGATGAAGGCATACGAGTTATTCAGTTATCAATTACGCAAAGAAACTGAGGCAAGTGGTGTGTCCTCCAACGTCGCCGCCACTTTCTGGATATGAAGAGAAGCGGAAGACGAGGAGGATCGAGGCAAGAGAAAAGAAAAAAAAAGCGGAATCGTCTGGGAAAAGAGAGAATGGAACAGGAAAAGATAGCTCCACAAGAAAAAAAAAAGAAATGGTCTGGAATACAACAGAAGGATCGTTTCAGAAACTGGGTAAATGGAAGGCTTTAGAAGATGAGAGTAACAAAAGCAAAGAAAAAAAAACAAAGAGCAGATTTCGATGAATATATTACAAAAAATGAAAATTAAAGAAAAACGCAAAAGCAATCACGAATAGAGAGACAGGGAGAGAAGAAGGGAGCGCAGCAAATCAAGGAGACCACTAATGAGAATTCTTCGCGTGCAACTGACGACGTGATGATGACCCCTCCCCCTTCCTCACTACTCATTTATCATATTTATGTATTTATATTTATTTATTTACACTACTGATAAGTAGAACTCAAAAAAACTAGACAAAAAAAAAATGAGCAACAGCTTTGGTAAAAAAGGTGGTTGCCTCACCGCTGCTGGCTGTACAGGCGCGGGTCCTCGGAGGGCAGCGGCCCATGAATGGAGATGACCGCCACACACTCCGCCGGCCCATCTCGTCTTTTGAGGTGGTAGAGTCGTCGGTGCCGCTGGCGGTCGGCGCGTCGGCGGCCGCGGCCGCTGTTGCGCTCTCGGGGCCCGCGCCGTGGCCGGCGGTGCGCAGCGCCTCGTGCGCGAGCGCGTCCCAGTCGAAGCGGGTCATCCAGAAGAAGAGCAGCGGCACGAGCACGAGCTCGCCCGCGAGGAGGCCGCCCAGGCACCCCCGCACCCCGATGCGGAGCCACAGCACCATCGCGGCCGACGCGGGCACGCCGACGCCCCAGAGCGTGCCAAGCACCGCGTACCCCGCCTGCGCGGGCCGCCCGGCGCCGCGGAACACGCCCTGCAGCGCGAACTGCATCGCGTCGGTGATGTGGGTGAGGCAGACCACCGTCATGTTCAGCTTGACGCCGGCGACCACGTCCGGCTTGTTGGAGAAGAAGCGGGCGATGTCGTGCCCGAGGAGGTAGCAGCACAGCGCGATGAGGCACGAGAGCGCGAGGCAGCCGCACGTCACGCAGTAGGCGTACTGCCGCGCGCGCACGGCGGCGCCGGAGCCGAGGGAGTTGCCGACCAGCACGCTCGCCGCCACCGAGATGCCGACGGCCGCGGAGAAGAGGAGGTTGAAGATGCTCATGGTGACGCCGAACACAGCGACGGCGAGCGGGGAGATGGACGCGGCCAGCACGTACTGGAACTCGAAGGCCCACCACTCGGCGCACGTCGCCACGAGCGCGGGGAAGCCGGTGCGGAAGAAGGCGCGCCACAGCGTCGCGTCCCGCAGCCGCGGGGTGGGGAAGTCGGCGTTGCGCACGATCACGCCCGTGTGGAAGAAGCAGCAGAGGAGGTAGACGGCGGAGGAGGCCGCGTTGGTGACGGCCAGCGCCAGGGAGGCGCCGTGCACGCCGCGGCCTGTCAGGGCGCGGTTCGCCAGGGGCGACGTGACAACGGAGGCGAGGTTCGCGCACAGCACGAGGTTCGGGCGCCGCTGCGCGTACATGGTCTTCATCATGCAGCCGTTGAATATCTGGATGAAGAGGTACGGCGGGGCGTAGCGCAGGAAGGTCGCGACGCCGGGGCCGACCACGTCGCCGAACATCAGCACCGCCAGCGGCCGCGAGAAGATGAACAGGACGCAGAGCAATAGGCCCAGCGAGAAGTTGAAGGTGAGCACGATCTGCAGCATCTCACCGACCATCTTTGTCTGGGGGTTGTTCCCAAAGGCCTGCGAGGAGATGGTGTCGATGGCCGCGCCGAACCCCGCGATGAAGGCGAAGCCGAGCATGTTGAAAAAGGTGAGGCCCGCCGAGTACTGCGCCGCCTCCACCTCAGACAGGTAGTGCCCAACGTACACGAGCGTGATCACCTGCGTCAGGGAGAAGACGGCGCTGCCGATGTCAGACGGAATGACCACCTTGCACACGTTCTTCAGCACCGTCAGCCACGGCTCGGGTGCGCTCGTGTCAAGCGCGACCGTCTCGGGCGAGGCAGTCTGCGCGTGGTGCTCATCGTCGTCGCCGGGCATAGGGGGGGGGGGGGGAGCAAAAGAGGGGGACAGGAAAGGAGTAAAGTTACGTGTTAGTTATGATTCAACTTAAAAATAATAATAATAATAATAATCTACTTTTAGGATACTTGCCTATCGGATGCTACGTTGTGTTTTCTTGAAGCGTCGCGTCTTGTGCCGTACGGTTCTCTGTGACACCCAGTTTTGCTACGGAGAAAGAAACACGCACGCGACTCTCTTGATGATGCTAAGCGTATGACCAAAAAGGCGAGTTGAGGAGCAGCGGAGTGGATATGTGGTGATGCCGTGGATGCAATGGCCTGCAACGCTGGCAAGTCGAGGGGGAGGGGACGGGAGGGAGGGAGGAGGAGAAGGCAGTCCAGCGGCAGGGGACGATCGAGACTTGAGGACCAGCGGAGAGTGACAGCGCGTGACGGCTTTGCGCGCCTTCCCGTCTCTACTCGTCGCTGTCTTTGACTTCATAAACACATCTATCCAGTCGAGTCCACAGAAATGTTCAGGATGGGCTTTCATTTAACTTTTTTTTTATTATTTGCGCATTATAAAGCACGTTTCAAAGGATTTACATATGAATGGAGAAGCACAACGCAAGAAGAGGTTAATAGTGCGGCACAAGTGGGGGCAGACGTGTGTGTCGACGAGAAACCCCCGCAATAGTCTACATGATGCCGCACGCCTCACCCCCCACCCCCAATCAGCTGCTGAGAAGCAGAGAGGCGGCGAGGCGCGCCTTGGTGTCGCCGATGGAGAGCACGACGGCGAGAGGGGCCGCGACGAGGGTGACGGCAAGCGGCTCCGAGAGCTGCGCCAGGCGCTCGTGCAGGGCGGCGGCGCTGTCGACGCGGAAGTCCTTGGTGGTGAAGACGGTGTAGGGCAGCCCGCCCTCGTCGCCGACCGTGTAGACGCCCTCCGCGGCGCGCACGACGTGCTCTGCGCCGACGCCGAGCTCGGCCAGCAGCTCGTCGTAGTCGCTGGTGAAGCCGCCGTCGTCGCTGAGCACGCCGTCCAGCGCCTCGTCGGAGGGGGCGAAGGCGAGCGCCGCGCGCCGCTGCCGCACCAGCACGCCGAAGCGCTCGCCGCCGCACTCGGCCACCGGCAGCAGCAGCGCCGGGCGGAACGCCGTCAGCTCGATCGTCTGCGTGAGCTTCTCGCCGGCCGCGTCGACGTACTCGACGTCCGCGAGGGCGCCGGTGAGGCGGTGCGCCAGGCGCCGCAGCACGCGCACCACCACCGCGCGCGGCACGGGGCCCTGCTCGCCGCAGCGCGCCAGGAACTCCTGGAAGGCGGGAAATTCAGAGAGCGCCTGCAGACCGTTCATCTCGTCCGGCTCGCGGTACGTCTTGTGGGTCGTCAGCAGCACGTGCTGGTCGCCAACGGCAATCTCCATCCTGGGCGAGGAGGGGAGGTGGGTAGAGGGTTACGACTTGGCGCGGAATACGCTGGATGTGGAGCGCAAAGCGAGGAGAGGGCAGCAGGCAATAGCGTCGCAAACCCTTCGGTGATGTTTGTTCCTTTGAGGTAGAGATTCTAGGCTAAGCAACAGATGAGAAAAGATATAAATCGAAAGAGGGGGACGATAGCGTCTGGCAGAGGTGGAGAGGGAGAGGGGGGGGGGACACAGCACGTTCCGGTTTGTGCAGGTTACAGAACAAATGTTAGTGGGGCATAATATTCCCGAAAACGCCTCTACGAAAAAAATCATCTGTCTTTGGAGGTATGATGCAGCGCAACCAATGAGAAAAAAAAAGGAAGGAAGTCATCGCGAAAGCAAAGGAAAGCACAACAAGAAGGGGAGAGAGAGAGAGAGAGAGAGAGAGAGGTGTGGTATTTTTTTTTTTGGGGGGGGGGAGGAGAGGAAGGGGGAAGAGCACATGTGTTCGAGTTGCGAAAACGGGGGACTCTCAGACGTTGCGGTCGCGGCGGCCCTGGAGGCCGAGAAGGGCGAGAAGCCGCTGGACGGGCGGGGAGAGCATGACGGGGCCCACAAGCGGCAGCGACTCCAGCACGCGCGCCACCATCGGAAGAAGTTACCGAAGAGGTTGAGCGCGCCAAAGGCCTGGATGAGGAGGCCAAGCAGACACCACTGCATGAGCACCAGTACGACGCCGAGGAAGAAGCACACCGACGCGCGGCGTTTGGCGAGGAAGAAGTTCTTGAAACGCGCGGGGCCCATCACGAGCGCGATGCCGAGAATGAAGAGAACGTTGCCGAAGGTCAGCAGCGTGCTGTCGAGTAGCATGACGACGCCCAGAACGAGAAGAACACCCCCAGCGCCGTGAAGCCGACGCCAATTTTCGTCGTGTCATTCCAGTTGTACAGTGAGTCCATAACCGGAGCGTTGCTGACTTCTATGAATTCTACCTCTGATTTCGTCAGATTGAGAGGAAAGACCCAGAAAGTATTATCAAGGCAAGTTGACGTGAAAGAGAGCGGAGAAGGAAAAGGAAAAAATAGTACTCCTCGTTTGTGCAAACGTCGAATGGTTTTGATTCCCTTCTATTCTACAAGAGGGCCTTCTCCTGTGATCACGTCTCGAAAACTGTACTGTGGACTGATGAGTAAAGAAAAATGTGTGTGTGTGTGTGTGTGTGTGTGTGTGTGTGTGTGTGTGTGTGTGTGTGTGAAGAGGTGAAAGGAAAAGGGGGGAGCGTGGGAAGAGGTAGTGATGAATCAGGGTGTTGACTCGTGAGTTCCAGAGATGGTTTCAGGCAGAGAGTAGTACCGTTGTCAAGAATGACACTGTTCATGGGGGGAAAAAAGAAGAAGAAGAAGAAGCGGCGAAGAGGTTTACGTTACAATACCATCACCGTCTTTAAACGCACACTGCGTGCTACGCGTCTGGTCGGCTCTTCCCCTCTATCATCCTTTTTTTTTTCTTTCCTCTTTTACACACACACGTGTTAGTCGCCTGTGAGTACACGTAGGTCTTGATTTGTTGCGCATACTACTGGAATACACTAGTTTTTTTTTTCTTTTTTTTTTGAAAATTCATTTTGTTTTTTTTTTAAGATGTTAATATTATTCCGCAAATTTAATGTGCTATGAAAAGAAAAAAAAGAAATGAAACAAGAAGAATTATACGTCGTGAAAGGGTGTGGAAGTTAAACATTTAAAAATGAAGGAGAAAGAACGCGTGGAGTAGAGTGTCGCCAAGCAGAGAAGAAGAAGAAGAAGAGAGAGAGACACAGCAAGTCCGTCCTGCGTCCACGCCGATCAATTATTCATTTATTACTTTCATCTAGTCGGCGTCGTCGGCGTCGTCGTTCTCCTCGTCGCGGCGCCGCTTGCGGCCGATGGCGCTGGCGCTGCCGCCTTGTCTCCCTTCTTGGCGGTCGCCCTCTCGAGCGTGAGCCGCTCCTCGGTGGCGCTGCGCTGGCGGGCGGCGAAGGCCTCGACGCGCTGCTGGCGGAGCGAGCGCTGGTACGCCACGAGGGGGTTCGTCTGGCGCGCGAGGTCGTCCTCAAAGGCGCGCACGGCGGCGAGGTCGCAGGGGCCGAAGTTGGCCTGGTCGCGCCGCGCGGTGATGTTTCGGGAGACGGCCTGCATGTGCTTCAGCAGCGTCGCGAGCTGCCCGCTGATGCGCGGCACCTTGACGTCGGCGCGCAGCTTGCGCAGCGTGCTCTCCACCGCCCAGAAGGTCTCGGGGAAGCCGACGGTGTTGCTGTGCGTCGCGAGGTGCTCGGTGAGCAGGTAGAGCGCCTCCGCCCACACCGCCTCGTGGTACGCCGGGCTGCGCATCTGCGTCTTCTTGACGCGGATGGTGAAGGGCAGCTCCACCGCGTCGCCGCCGCCGGCGCGCCTCTTCGCCTTGCCGGGGGCGCCGGCGCCGGCGACGCGGCCGAGGGCGACGCTCGGGGAGGAGAGGATGCGCAGGAGGTACGGCACGACCGGGATGTAGATGGCGTCGGCGCGGCCGGCGACGCGGTTGAGCACCTCGATGATCTGCAGGTGCATCGGGAACATGCGGGGCGAGGAGAAGAGGTCCATCAGGCACGTCGCGATCTGCACCACGGGGTGCACGAGCGGCCCCAGCTGGTCCGGCGCGCCGTAGGTCGACACGACCGCGCCCCACACCCGCAGCGCGTTGATGAACTGCCAGTTCACCACCGCCCGCACGTTGCTCTGCGACTGCTGCTGCAGCGCCGCGCGCAGGTAGATGGCGAGCTGCCGCAGGTAGACAAAGGTGTGCTGGTACGCCGCCTCGAGGTCCGTCCCGTACAGGTCGACGACGCAGTTGATCAAGAAAGCGACGGCGGTCTGGTTGTGCACGCTGTACAGGTGCGCGGTGCGGATGAGCGCGAGGAAGATGCCCTTGAAGGCGGCGCTCTGGTACATGGAGCGCGTGCCGGTCGCGCGGGTGGCGACGGCGCGCACCACGAGATACGCCGCGACGCGCACCGTCTCCTCCGGGGCGCTGCAGAGCAGCAGGGCGGCGCGCAGCACCGTCTTGGTGAGGCCCTTGACGTGGTGCAGCACCGGCACAAAGGGGACGAGCGCGTTGAGCAGGCCGGTCGTCAGCGTCACGTCGATGGTGCCCTCGGCGACGACGGCGGTGACGGCCAGCAGCAGGCGGCGCACGAGGTGCCGGCAGCGCACCGACTTGATGGCGCCGCGCGCCGACAGCAGCACGCCGACGTGGCGCGACGCGTGCTGCGAGAGCGACACGAGCGCCTCCTTGACGAGGTCGGGGTCCTCAAAGCGGCGCGTCGTCGGCAGCGTCGGGTTCTCCTTGAGCTTGTAGCCGAGCGCGCGCGCCGCCGACACGAAGGCGTCGATGCAGCGCGCGATACTGTCCTCCGTCGCCTCGGCCCGCAGCAGCTCCTGCAGCTCGGCGCGGCCGATGCGCTTGCGGTAGTCCTCCCGCTCCGCGCGCACCCCCGCGTCCTCGCCGTCATCTTCCTCGTCGCCCTCCTCGTCGTTGTCCTCGCCGTCCTCGTCGTCCTCGTCGTCCTCGTCGTCGCGGTCGGTCTCCGCGTCGCTGCCGTCCTCCTCGTCCACCACGTCCATGTCCTCCTTGCCGAACTGCAGCAGCGTCGGGTCCTCGTCCTCCAGAAAGGAGTAGAAGTCGGGGTCGGTCTCCTTGAGCCGCTCGAGCTGGTCGATGTGCTCCTTCTCCTCCCGCTCCGCCGCCTTGGCCTCCCGCACCTTCTTGCGCTCCAGGCGCTCCTTCTTCTCCTTCTTGGACTGCGCCGTCTTGCGGCGCGTCTCGATGGCCGTCGCCAAGTGCTTCTTGGCGAACTTCTTGAACGACTTCTTCACCTTCGGTCCCGAACCCATTTCCGCCAAGTACGCTGAGAGAGTTTTTCTGTAAGAATGCGAGAGTAAAAGTGAGAAAATCACCTTGAACCTTTCCTGTGGTTGCTCTAAAAGCTGTTCAAAATAAAATAATTGGGAAAAAAAAGTGTCGTGTGCTTGTACTGTAGAGTGCGGAAGAGGGGGAGAGAGGGACGGGAAGTTGAGGGTTGACATAGAAAAAAACACAAAAAGGAGGAGAGCATTATACACACGAGGACGCACAATATACGCTATAGTATGATTTCCGACTCTGAAATTCAGATAGCAGTACTACCCCCTCCCCGAAGGCAGCGGACGCAAAGAAGTGTGACGCTACAAATAACATATCATTGGTAATTGAATAATAAAAAACACCTAGTAGACGCGTCAAGGCTAGTCGACAATGGAAAATCACGACTCCTAACTACAGACGCTGCATATTTTTGTTGTTGTTGTCGCAAATCTCTTTGTGATTATGTTGTTCTTGATGCAATGAAATCTATGTGTAGTGTAAAGATTCTAGAAAGCGGAAGTGATGTGGGGGGGAAGGGGCAATAAGCCGAGAGCCTCTGCTCCGAGGATTCTTCAGCATGACGTAACGTCCAGCAGCAGCAGCATCAGACGCAAATGCAGCCTTGGCACGCTTGAAATTTGACCGCGTCGTGCTTCTTGCCGGTTTTTTCTCTCATGACTGGCGTGTTGTCTGAGAGCTTGTCCGCTTGCGATGTGCGGCGCCGCTGCTGTGTGCGCGACGCCGGCGCTGCTGCCGCCGCTGTTGGTGCCGTCGCTGGTGCGGGTGCTGCCGTCGGGGGCGGAGAGGTGGCGGCGCCGGCGGCGGTGGCGGCGACGGGCTCAGGTACGGCGGCGCTGTGGTCTGGCAGCGGCGGGGGCGTCGCGGGCGCTGCAGTGGGCGACGGCGCGCGCACGCCGAGACGCACGTCGCCGACGCTAACGGCCGCGGGGGTCGTCTCCTCGCGCCGCGCGGGCGGCGGTCGCAGCTCCTCCTCGAAGGAGGCATCGCCGGTGTCGGCGGCGTCGTCGAAGGGCGGGGCGAGCAGGGCGGCGGGGTTCTGCGCCTGCCGCTGAAGCTCCCGCGCGAGCGTGCCTGAGGAGGAGGAGGCGGGGGAGGCCGCGCGCGGGTCGTCGCTGTCGCCGGGGTCCGCCTCGCCGCCGCGCAGCTCGAACGCCTCGTCCTGCTGTCCCTGCAGGCTCACCAGGCGCTGCAGCACGCCCTCTTTCAGCGCCACCGACGCGTCGGCGCGCGCGCACAGCACCGTCGCGATGGGCAGCAGCGGCTCCGCGGCGACAAGACCCCCGCAGCACTCCAGCTGCCGCTCGCCGCCGCCGCCGCCGCCGCCGAGAAAGCTCACGTCGAAGAAGGCGAGCGCGTAGACGAGCTCACCGCTCTGGTCGAACTCGTAGCCCTCCCAGCACGCGACGTCCGCGCACCCCGGCGCGTGCAGCGGGACCTGCGGCGGGATGCCCGCGTCGACCATCGAGAGGCCCATGGCGAAGTCGCCGACGTCGAGGAAGGCGAGGGCCCGCGGGTCGCGCGGCGGCAGGCACGCCATGGTCGACACGTAGCCGACCACCAGCACCTGCGGCGGCAGAAGACAGTCGAAGTAGTCGTCGTAGCCGACGTTGAGCTGCGGCAGGTCGCCCAGGATGCGGCTGAGCAGCCAGCCCGCCACCCGCTTGGTGTCCCGCGCGCGGTGCGTGTCGCCGCCGCCCGTCTCGTGCTGCTGCTGCTGCTGCAGCGACGTCTCCAGCTCCTCGATGCGGCGGCGCTGCGCGCGCTCCACCTCCTGCGAGCGGCTCTCGGCCGTGCGCAGCCGCTGCCGCAGCGCCGTCAGCTCCTCCAGCAGCTCCTGGTGCTGCGCGGGGTGCACGACGCTGACGTCGTCGGCGCCGGGGCGCGAGACGCGCGTGGTGATCTTCTTGAGGCGCTGCGTGTAGCGCAGGGTGCTGAGGGTCTCGCCGTAGAAGGCCAGCTCGGGGTGCACGCACGCGAGGAAGGTGGTGCGCGAGGCGCCGGTGAGGTAGCGCTGCAGCAGTATCGTCAGCGTCGTGTCGCGGAAGTTCACAAAAGAGCGCGTGCCGTCCTCGCGCACCCGCTGCGTGCTCAGCGCCTCGAGCACCGTGCTCAGCCGCGACAGCGACTTGTTGATCGAGATGCTCTCCTTGTTGAGCTGCGGCGAGAAGACGGACTGGCGCTCGCTGCCGGCGAGGTCCACCAGGCACACGCGCACCCCGTTGCTCTTGATGGTGAAGAGCGCGTGGCTGCGGCTGCTGCGCACGTTGCGCTCCGTCGGCGCCGTCCGCCGCGAGCGCATGCCGAACTCCGACACCGCCAGCCACTGCTCGACCGTCGTCAGCGTGCAAGTCGTCAGGTTCTCCACGACGACCACTGGCGCGGCGCCCTTGAGGGGTCAGCCGGGGGCTGGCGGCGCAGCCGGCGCGGGGCGCCCTCCGCGAGCAAGTCGTTGACGCTCTCCATGTACACCTCCAGCATGGCCACCTCGACAACGCCCTCGCGCCGCAGCAGCTCCTCGACGCAGAGAGTGAGCAGCCCGGGCTCGCCCTCGCTGCCGGCGATGGTGTGCGTCTTGCCGCTGCTCGTGTGCCCGTAGGCGAGCAGGCAGAGGGTGTCGGGGCGCGCCGGCGTCGCCTCGGCCATGCGCTGCAGCAGCAGCTGCTCAAATATCTCGCGGTTGGTGGCGTGGCGGTCAAAGAGGAGATCGCTGGAGAAGTAGCGGGGGCAGGCCGCGGCGTGCACACCCGCGTCGTCGCACACGCGCACCACCCGGTTCCCCATGTCGAAGGTCATGCACGTGTCGGCGCCCGCCACCGGACGCTCCCGCACCGCCACCTCCACTCGTCGCATTGGGGGAGGGGGGGGATCGACCTGAGCGATACTATGTATGTCTATGTAGTGCCTCTGAGAGTGTCTGTGGGCGGGACAGTCGCTTCCGTAACTGAAAGCGTTTTGGGAAGGGCACAAGAGAGACGAGAATGAGATTAGTATGTGATGGCGGCGCAGGCAGCAGTAGCAGTGGTCACATCGTCCACAGAGGGCACGCCGTGCGAGAGACGGGCGAAAAACAAAAACATAACGTGCGAGATGTTGTAAATCAGTCGAGACGCGTCGAGTGTGATGTTCCACAAAAAGACAGGTCATCGCGCGCAGACAGCAACCAGTATGCCAATACATTCTTGCGCGCTCCCACTGTATAGCCAAAGTATTGCACAAAGTTGGAAAAAAAAATGAGGGGAATATTTTTTTTTCTCTTGGGGAAAGCACATCGGAGCGCAAGCATAGAGGCAAGGTCAATAGAGATCCCGCAAAAAATGAAAATTGGCAATATCAGTGAGAACAAAAAGTACATAAGTGTCTGAGATGGTACAGTTTCACAGCGATAACAGGATGCGTGTATATATCGAGGCAGTCGTAAAACAGAAAAAGGAATGATGTTTTGAGAAGGGGAGGGCGGAGCAAACACGGCCAACCCAGCTAACACACGAATACGAGAAGAAAACTGCGGAGAATTTCTTCAAAAAGAAAAACAAATACAGTAGTAAGAGAGTGTCTATACGCAAAAAAAAAAAAAGGAGAAGGGAAAATGGGAAGAGGAAAAAGAAAGCTAGGGCGCAAGAAAAAGATGAAACTATGTGACGCGTGTCTCCTGTCCCCCATCTAACAGAGGAGACGGGTAATGCATTGGCAAACGCGACGGGGCGCCGCCAGGCGTCGGGCGGTGCTAGTGCTTGGCGTTGGCGCCGGCGCCGGCCTTGAGGGGAACCTTCTTGGGGGCGGCGGCCTTCGCTGGGGCGGCGACGGGCGGCGCCGGCGTCGGGGCGGGGGCCGGCGCCGCGGCGGCGAAGAAGCGATTGAAAGCTCCAGACTTGACGGCCGCGAACGCGCCGCCCGCGACGGCGGCCACGACGATGAGGCCGAGCGCGACCTTGAGGGCGCCGCCGCCGCCGCCGAGAGCGCAGGGGACGTCGACGTGCTGCGTGCCGATGCCAAAGAGGGCGCCGCAGCTGTCGCGGTCGAGCTCCTTGCCGGCCAGCGCGGCCGCCTGCGCCGGCGTCAGCAGCACGAACTCGACCCGCATCTTGCTCAGCTTGTGCTCCACGTCGGTGTCGGCGCCCGCGTGCAGCGACGACGAGTCGGCCAGCGACGGCGCGGCGGCCCCGCTCGCGTCCGCGCCGAGCAGGCCGTAGTAGCCGCGCGACACGGTGATGGAGGGCTCCTTGACGCGCAGGCGGTACAGCACGCGCACGTCGGCGCTGCCGCGGGGGAGGGCGATGGTGAAGTCCGCGTCAATGCCGGCGGGGGAGCGGCGCAGCGTGACGGCGCCGGCGGAGGGGCCGCTGACGACAATAGCAGCCATCGTGCGTGCGACGGGATTAGGGAGGGGAAGGTAAGGTAATGGCAGTCTTCTGACGGCGGTCAGTGAGATTTTTCTTTTTTTTCTTTTTCTAGAGCAAAGTGTAGAAAGTATGCGAGAGGAGAGGAGCGATGCATCAAGAAAGACAAAAAAAAAAAAAAAAGAGGTTAATGCGTGTGAAAACACAGCACAAAGTAAGCAAGTTGGGCGCATCGCAGTAAGGCAGAGAGGTTGAAGAATGGTAAAGGTCTTATTCTTTTTCTTTTCTTTTTTGATGTCAACATGTCAAAAACCAGAGAGAGAAGAAAACAATCAACTATGGAGGAGGAAAAAAAAAGAAGATGGAGGGGGGCGGGGAGGCAGAAGACAATGAAGTTAGGTTGCAGCACGCTCAAATCAACGCAGAGGACGTGCAGCGCTTGAGCGACTCACGCGGGGGCTGGGTCCCCGATGCGCGTGAGGGCGTCGATGACCATGTCCCAGAACTTGTCCTTGTCGAGGGTGACGGCGACGCGGGTGTGGCAGTCGGGCGGGGCGGGGCGCCGCAGGTCCACCACCGTCATGCCGCGTGTGTGGGTCCCGGTGAGCTCGATGTCGATGGGGGCCGCGCGGGTGGTAAAGACGGTGGGGTCGGCGACGAAGGCGACGGTACAGGGGTCGTGCACGGCGGGGCCGGCGAGCTGGTACGCCTTGGCATAGAAGTGCATCAGCTCCACCACAGTGCGCGCGACGCCGGTGCCCACCGCCGCGATGCGCTGCAGCACGTCCGGCGTCGCCAGCGCCTGGTGCGTCAGGTCCAGGCCCACCATCGTCAGCGGCCACCGCTCGTTGAAGACAATGTGCGCGGCTTCCGCGTCCGCCGCGACGTTGAACTCGGCGACGGCGCTCCAGTTGCCCTTGTGGTAGCCGCCGCCCATGAGCACCACCTCCTTGACGCGGCCCACAATGCGCGGCTCCATCCGGGCCGCCAGGGCGATGTTGGTGAAGGCACCGGTCGGCACGAGGGTGATGGTGTTGGGCTCGTGCGACATGATCAGATCGATGATGACGTTGACGGCGTGCCGGGGGTCGAGGGGGACCTGCGCGCACACGTCGTCCGTCACGCTGATCGGCCCGAGGCCGGTCTCGCCGTGCACGTGGCCGGCGGTGCGGGTCTCCGCCACCAGCGGCCGCGTCGCGCCGGCGGCGATGACGACGTTCTTGATCTGCGCGAGGTGCGCGACGTACTGCGCGTTGCGGGTCGTCTTGTCGACGGTCTGATTGCCGACGACGGTCGTGATGGCCAGCAGCTCGATCTCGGGGTTGCCGTGCGCGAGGAGAATCGCGACGGCGTCGTCCAGGCCTGGGTCGCAGTCCAGAATGATCTTGTGAGGCATAGTAACGCTAAACAACTTTTGTGTATGTGTGCGTGTGTGTGTGTGTGTATGTGTTGAGGGGGGGGGTTACTGTCGTAGTGTACGTGATGAACGGCTGTTAGCGCAAAGGTTTTTTTTTTCGAAACGATGGACTCTCTCCGTTAGAGTGCCTCGTGAATGCGGATGCTGGCGATAGAGACGAGATGGTGTGTGGATAAGTGAAGTGGTTGATGGTGTTTCTGTTGCTGTTTTCTGGAATTCAAGGTGGTCCAACCTTGCGCTTGTGCGGATATGGTGTATTTCAGCAAAGATGCATTGGCATGTCACTGTTGGATGCTTGCAAGAACGCCTACATGGAAAGCGAGGCACTCTCGCCAGATCATCATGTAGGAGCTTGAAATCAAAACGGTAGAGATGACAGTAGTGACTACAGCAGATGGAGGAGAAGGGGGGGGGTAAAGGAGTGTTCAAGAGCGTACACGACAGAACTGCACGTCAGCTCAGCCGATGCGCTGCAGCGCATCCACCACAAGATCCCAGAACTTATCCTTGTCGAGGGTGACAGCGACTCGGGTGTGGCAGTCGGGCGGGGCGGGGCGCCGCAGATCCACCACCGTCATGCCGAGCGTGTGGGTCCCGGTGAGCTCGATGTCGATCGGCGCGCGCCGCGCTGTCATCACCTCGGGGCAGGCGACGTAGGCGACGGCGCAGGGGTCGTGCACCGGCGGGTGGGCGAAGCCCTGCTCGCGCCGGTACTGCGTCCCAAAGAACTCGAGCAGTTCGAGCACGAAGCGCGCCACGCCGGTGCCCACCGCCGCGATGCGCTGCAGCACGTCCGGCGTCGCCAGCGCCTGGTGCGTCAGGTCCAGGCCCACCATCGTCAGCGGCCACCGCTCGTTGAAGACAATGTGCGCGGCCTCGGGATCGATTTTGATATTGAACTCGGCGACCGCGCTCCAGTTCCCAGTGTGGTAGCCGCCGCCCATGAGCACCACCTCCTTGACGCGGCCCACAATGCGCGGCTCCATCCGGGCCGCCAGGGCGATGTTGGTCAGCCCTGCTGTGGGCACGAGGGTGATGGTGTTGGGCTCGTGCGACATGATGAGGTCGATGATGACGTTGACGGCGTGCCGGGGGTCGAGGGGTGTGCTGCAGTCCTCCGGCAGCTGCGGGCCGTCCATGCCGCTCGCGCCGTGGATGCTCCCGGCGGTCTCCACCGCCCGCACCAGCGGCCGCGCGCACCCCGCGGCCACAATAACGTCCGTGATTCGCGCGAGCTGCGCGACGGCGCGGGCGTTGCGCGTTACCTTCTCCAGCGTCTGGTTGCCGACGACGGTCGTGATGGCCAGCAGCTCGATCTCGGGGCTGCCGTGCGCGAGGAGAATCGCTATGGCGTCGTCGTGCCCGGGGTCGCAATCAAGAATGATCTTGCGCGGCATTGTTGGGAGAGAGGGGGGGGGGGGACAGTATGCTGCCGCTGCCTGTGTGTGTGAGAGAGAAAGAAAGAAAGAAAGAAAGAAAGAAAGAGACGAAATTGGATGATGTAGTCGTGCCGCCTACAATGAAAAGGATCAAAACTTGGGCGGAACGACAGGTTGGTGCAATGTTTCAAGGCAATTCTCAAAGAGGTATATTACAGTGCTGTCGTTTTGAGCGCATCTCGCCCGCCCGCTCCAGCGCCACCTCCTGTGGGGTCAACGGTAACCGGTGTTGAGCAGTGAACACAAAGTTCTATCTGTTAGCCACATGAAAGGGTACTTCACGTCACACGAGGAGAAGGTTCCTTTATGAATACCGCGTGCATACTAGTAAGTAACGGAGAGGAGCAAGGAAATTGAAAAGAAGGAGAGAAGTTCGAGGCAGAAAAGAAGATGAGCAACTGTGAAAAGACAAGTAGATGACGATGGCGAGATCGCTCAACGCGAAGGAGAGAAGCAGTTCCAGGCGCACGGCGGTGGACAGCAGCCGCGGGGTGGACTATGACACGTACGTGAACTGCGTGCACTCGACGCGCACGCGGCAGACAGGGCACTCTTTGCCAATGAAGCGCTGCGAGCACGGCCAGCAGCAGCAGAAGTGCTGGCAAGGCGCGAAGACCGTGTCCTTGCGGTTGCTGAAGCAGATGCAGCACTCCTCCGGCTCAAACTGCGCGGGGGTGGGCTCGTAGGCCGGGGGCGGGCGGACAGTGCCGCGGCGGGAGCTCGGCCTCGCCTGCGAGACGTAGTAGGCGGTGACGGCGCCGGCGGCGACGACGCTGCCGATGGCCAGCGTGCGTGCGGACACGCCGGAGTTTGGGCTGATGATGCGCTCCAGGATCTCCTGCTGCGCGGTGATGGTTTCCTCGTGCTGCTCGATGAGGTGCTGCTGCTCCGCCACTTTGCACGTGAGGCGCCACGCCGCCACGAAAAAGGGCACGAGCGCGACAACTTCAACACCAAACATCCGTACGGGACGACACGCCGCGCCAGCCTGGGACTGACGGATTTGTTAATATGACTTACCTCAACTGTCGTGAGTAGGCAGTGATTTAAGACGTCCGCGCGCACACACACAGACAAACACAATCACGCGTACTAGCACGTACTTCTACTCTTGATCTCTGCCTGTCTATCCGGCTCACTGCGAGTGCCGCTTTTCTGGATTGTACTGTTTTGATCTTTGCAGTACTGAAAGCGTTGTTGAAGAGATTTCGCAGACGACTGAGAGGAGCGACTCTAGACAGGATATACGGCAACAGACGTGTTGAAAAAAAAAAGAACAAAAAGAATAACAGCAAGCAAAAAAGAAAAAAAGACCAAGCGAAGCGCAGCCTGGAGTATCACCTCGGTTCTTCTAGGTTGACTCTACGTTCAGAGAGGAGAGAGAGAGAGAGAGAGAAAGAAGGAGTGGTCGTGTGAATGGGTAAGACAGCTATGTGTTGCGAATCACAAGCTTCGGACGCCTGAAAGAGTAAGTACCATGCATAACAGAACGCACCTCAACAACTAGAAACTGGAAAAAAAAAATGTGCAGTGAGAAATACTAGCTGGCGATGTACTCACAACAACGCAATCTCTTCGTCTGACAAAGTACGCATTCCTTTTTTTTTTCCTTCTTCCTTCGTCATTCAGCGGGAATTCTACTGTACAAACGGGGGGGACAAAGAGGAGGAAAAAAAAAACAGAAGAAAGAGGATGGAGAGAAGCGAAGACATGATGAATGTCATTGGGGCGCAGCGACGTCAGCGCCTCCCCCCGCGTGGCGTCCTGCCCGCTGCGGCGGCCCCGGCGATGGCGTAGCTCTGCCACACAAGCACGGTGAAGGAGGGGTCGTCGTCGACACCGGCGGAGGCGAGCGCCCAGAAAAAGTCGAAGATTTCCCGCGTCACCGGCTGCGTGTGTGCCAGCTCCAGCTCCGCAAGGTAGGCGCGCAGGTGGCGCTGCCAGCCCTCGGCCACGCGGCGCAGCGCCGGCGCCTCGTTGCGCTCCGGTTGGAGACGCGCCAGCAGGTCGACGGCCGTCGCGTCGCCGCCGCCGTCGCCGAGACGCTCGTAGAGCTTCGCGATGACGGCCTCGCGCGCCGGCGGCGGCGGGCAGCACAGCGCGTGCAGCAGCGCGGTGCGCGTCGGGGCCTGCATGCGGAGCCACTCGAGCTCGATGTCGGTGACGCTCTCCGGCGACACGCCGCGCGCGCGCAGGCCCGCCACCACCGCGTCCAGCGGCGCCACGCCCGTCCCGCACGGCGCAAGCTCCTCGTACAGGCGCAGGAAGGCGAGGGGGTCGCCGGCGCGCCGCACGCAGGCGCCGACGCCGTGGCGCACCAGCTGCAGCGCCGAGAGGCCCACCGGCGGGAAGTAGTCGCGGTGCACCGCCAGCAGCGCGCGCACGGGCAGCGTCGGCGCCGCGCCGGCGGCGTAGCGGAAGAGCTGGTCCGACGCGGGCTGCGTGAGGCCCGCGCGCAGCAGCACCCCCACATTGAAGAACTGCCGCGGCGTCAGCGCACCGTCAACGTACGCGTCGCCCAGCTGCTGCTTGAGGGCCGCCCGCAGCGCACGCGTGCCCGAGAGCCCCGGCGCGGCGCCGTCCTTGCCGTCGGCGGCCCACGCGGCGCCCTCGCACAGCTGCGCGGCCAGCAGCGGGTACTGCTCGCGCGAGGGGACGCTCTCGGAGAAGAGCAGCGCGCCGACGACCCCCGCGTCGAGCGCCCCGCCGCCGCCGGCGCAGTACTCCGTCAGCAGCAGTGCCTCGGGGGCGGCGAGGCCGGCGGTGCGCGTGAGGAAGCGGCGCATCTCCTTGGCGCTCAGCGGCGGCGCGTCGGGGGAGCCGGAGAGGTCGCGCCAGTGCTCCTCAAATGCGGACATGGCGTCCGAGCTGAAGACCGCCGCGCGCGCGCGCTCCACCGCACGCGACACCTGCCACGCGCGCAGCGGCAGCAGGCGGCGCAGCGCGGCCAGCAGCGTCACCGCGTCCGCGCCCGCCTCCGCGTCCGGCAGGAGCATCGCCACCGCCACCGCCACATCGCTGTCCGAGAGCGCCGGCGGCGGCAGAGCGGCGCGCGCGAGCGCCACGAGCTCCGCCCAGCTCAGTGTCTCCGCGCCGTCCGCCTGCCGCGCCTCCACAGCCGCGAAGGCCGGCGACAGCTGCCACTGCTGCCTGCCGTCCTGCCGCGCCAGCGCCGCACACAGCCGTCTCCGCAGCCGCAGGAGATACACGGGATCATCCAGCAGCCGCACCAGCGCGGGGTCCATGGCGACGGCAGTGGCGCGTGGGTCCTCTCGTCTATCTGTTGTGTAATGAATAGGTGTTCGCCCGCGTGTCTGTGTGCTGCTAAAAAGTACGTGGCGTAGAGAGTGGGGTGGCGGTCAGTGATGCAAAAATTTAGAATACAAGACATGAACCGGTACCGATCTTTTTATACCTGTGACGATTGTCCAGTGACCGCATGTGCCAGATCCTAATTCATACATCTCCGCGAGGGAGCAAGAAATATGCCCAGAGAGAAACAGGGAGAGAGAGAACAACAATGTGGGTTGGTGTCAGAGGTTGAGCGCAGGGTGTTGGATGTTCGTTCGCATCTATTGCGGCAAAGAAAGGAAAACAGCAGTGAAAAACCTAGATGGCGGCTACAGAGAGGTTGCGGGTGGCTGCCAGCAGATCCCCCAACTCGCCGAGGCGGCGCCGCATGCCGTCGTGCTCCCCGCGTCGCGCCTCCTCCGCCGCCGCCGCCCGACGAGCGGCGTCCTCGCGCTCGGCACGGAAGGCACGGTGAGGCGCTGCGCGGCGGCGGCGGCGGAGACGCACTCACTCCGCAGCTCAGCCAGCAGACGCTGCAGATCGCCGTCGGCGCCGCGCAGCGCAGCCACGTAAAAGTCCACCGCGCGCTCAGCGGCAGCACTCGCCGCGTGCGCCGGCGGTGGTGTCGGGTCTGCGCGCCGCTGCACGCCCGCCTCCGCTTCTGCCAGCCGCACGCGCTCGGCCAGCTCCCGCAGCGCCGCCCGCTCCGCCTCCACGCGTCCCGCCAGCTCCGCCTCGCGCCGCCGCGCCGCCGCCGCCGCCCTGTCGCGCCCCAGCGCCTCCCGTCGACGCCCCTCCGCGCGCGCGGCGTCGATGAGCGCGGCGAGCTCCGCCAGCGCCGCCGCCGCCGTCATCCCATGCGCGGGCTCCGGCGCGGGCGGCGGCGGCGCCTCCGGCAGAGGCTGCAGTGGGCCGTAGCGGCTCACAATGGACTCCCGCAGGCGGCGCGCCCGAGAGCCCTGCGAGGCGGCCGGCAGCGCGCGCAGGCAGTGGTTGTGCAGCGCCGCGGCGTGGGCCTCGCAGCGCGCGTCAAGCAGCCGGGCCGCGAGGAGGTGCCGGCAGCTGCGCACGCCCGCGAGCGCCGCCTCCTCGCCCAGCGCCAGGCCGGCGTACGCGCGCGCCGCAGCCCCGGCGTGGTGCGGCATGGCAAACCGCGCGCACGTCTCAAAGAGCGATATCAGCAGCTCCGGAATGGCGGACGGCATCTCAGCAGACGCGGCGGCGCCGGCGTTCGTGGCGGCGGCTCTCGACACCAGTGCCTCGAACTTGGCGTCGTCGCCGTAGGCGCACGCGTCCAGCGCCGCGTCGACCGCCGCGTACCGGGCGTTGCGGAGCGCCAGCACCGCGCAGGCGGGGTCGGCCTCCAGGCGGGCGCGCAAAAAGGGGCTGCCGGCGACGAGCAGACTCCGCGGCATCCGCAGCTCCCGGCCCTCTACCACGAATGTAACGAACTTGCTATCGGACATGATGTTTGCCTTTGGCACGTGTTGTACTTGTCAGAGAGGAGGGGGGAGAGGAACAGGAGGTGGAGGAGTAGGCTGCGTGTTGTGTGAAGCGGCAGAGCTCGCCCTGGTTGCGTGAAACCGTCAAACTGCGTGTTGCGCGAATGCGGGTAAGACGAGAGGAGGAAAACAACAACAACATACGGTGAGGAGAAGCACACACCAACTTTGCTTTCGTGACAACGGCTGTCATGCTTATTGCAGAGTAAATCGAGTGAGAAAGATTTCCAGCACGCGACGCGCCCCGCGCGCGTTAGCCCGCCTTTGGATGAGACCTGCGCGGGCCGCGGGCGGAGGGGAGGCGGCGCTGTGTCGCGCGGACGGCGCGGCGGTGGGCGGCGGAGGCGGCGACGCCGGACTGCGCGCGCTGCAGGCGATCGAGGCGCAGCGAGATGTCCTCCATGTTACGCAGGATCGCGCGGTGCGGGAGGCGCTGCGGCTGCGCCGTGGACGTGCGGCGGTGCGCGCCCGGACCCTCGCCGCCGCCCGGCCCCAGGGTCTCCCAGCCGTCCGCGGAGCCGCGGGGGGCGCCGCTGTGTGCGTCGTGCAGAGCGGCCCGGGCGGCGTCGGCATCCGCCAGCGCGGCGTCGCGCTCGGCCGTGAGGCGATCCGTGTCGGCGAGGAGGCCGCGCAGCTGGCGCTCCATGGCGTGCTGGCGCTGCTCGTACGCCTCGAGAAACGTCAGCGAGTCGGCGAGCTGCACCTCCATCTGCTCCCGCCACGCGCAGAAGCGCTCCTCCGCCGCCCGCAGGCCCCCGCAGCGCTGCTCGCTCGCCTGCAGCCGCGCCCGCAGCGCGTCGTTCTCCCCGCGCAGCTCCCGCACCAGCAGCGCCGACTCCCGCGCGCGCTCCGCCGCGTCCCCCAGCTGCCGCCGCAGGTCCCGTATCGTCGCCCGCAGCTGCACGTTCTCATGGCCGGTGTGCAGCGATCCGGCCGTCTCCGCCGCCGCCGCCGCCGACGCGCGGGGGACGCTGAGGCGCCCGCGCCCCGCCCCGTCCGCCGGCCCGCTGGTGAAGCGCGCCTTCTGCTGCGGCGTCAGCAGCGCCCAGAGCGCGCGGAAGGTGTCGGTGCGGTCGGCGAGCGCCTCGTGCAGCTCCGCGCGCTGCCGGTCGGAGCGGTCCAGCTCCGCCTCCATCGCCGTCAGCCGCGTCTGCAGCGCCTCGCAGAGCGCGCGCAGCTCCTCGTGGGCCTGGCGCGCGCCGGGGTCGGGCGCCGCCGCCGCCGGCCGCTCCGCCAGCACCCGCTGCGTCTCCTCGCGCACGGCGTGCTCGACGTGCTGCAGGTACAGACGCCGCTGCGCGAGGGTCAGCTGCCGCGCCGCCGCCTCGGCGCGGCCCGTCGCGCGCCGCAGCTCGCCCCGCAGCCGCTCCTGCTCCGCCTCGCGCTCCGCCACCGCCTCCTGCAGGCGCGCCAGGTCCGCCGCCTGCCGCCGCGACTGCCGCGCGACGCCGCCGAGTGCCTTGCGCTGTGCCACCCCCGCCTCGCGCTCCGCGTGCAGCTGCTGCTCCAGACGCATCAGCGTGCCCGCCACGCCGCCGCGTGCGTCGGCGCCGCCAGCCAGCAGCAGCTCCTCCACCAGCTGCAGCGCCTGCTCGCGCTCCGCCTCCCGCTGCCGCCGCAGCCCCTCGTACGCCGCCCGCACCACCTCGCGGCGCGCGCCGGAGGAGAGCTCCTCCACGTCCGCCTCGCGCCGCGCCAGCGCCGCCCGCAGCGCCGCGCACCGGTGCTCAAGCAGCGCCGCCTGCTGCCGCGCCCCGCCCGCGCGCAGCGCCTCCGCCTCGGCCGGCATCGCGGCGACGCGCACGCGCAGGGTCTCGGTGACGTAGAGGTACTCGGCGCAGGCGTCGTCGAAGGAGGGGGCGGCGAGGCACAGGCGCGCGGCCGGCCCGCCGTCCTCGGGCGCCGCCGGGATGGCGCAGCGCCGCACCGCCGCCGCCACCTCGAGCGCGCTGCGCGTCTCGGCTGCGTTCGCCTTCTCCAGCGACGCCGTGACGACAAAGACGAGGCGCCACTGCGGGCCGCGCGGCGCGAGGTACTGCGCGAGCAGGTCCTCCCCGCCGCCGGCCGCCAGCGCGCGCGTCACGTCGGGAAGCGTCGGGGCGGCCGGCAGCTGCGCCACCGCGGCGGCCCCGCGCAGCTCCGAGCCCGCGAGGTCCGCGATGGCGACGCGCGCGCTGGAGACGGGCGCGCCGGCGACGTAGCGCGTGAGGTGGAGCGCCAGCACCGTGTGCGACTGCGAGCTGCGCGCGTTGAGGGCGTGGGAGCTTGTGCAGCGCAGCCGCTGCGCCAGCCGCACGCGCTCCACAAGCTCCGCCGGCGTCTGCACGAGGTAGCGCGGCTCGCAGGCGGCGCCGCCGCAGGACTCGGGCAGCGGCGAGCCGAGCCCCTCGTCGCGCGCCGCGCCGAGCAAGTTGTACGCGCGGCTCTGGTAGATCTGGACGTACGACACCTCGACGACGTCCGTGTCGGGGTCGGCGGCCTCGAAAACGGCGGCGGCAATGCTAGGGACGAGGGCGTTGACGGTGTGCGTCTTGCCGCTGCCCGTCTGGCCGTAGCACATGATCGACGCGCCGCCGCCGGCCGCCACCGCCTGCGCCACCCGCGGCGTCACCGCCTCGCACACCTCGACGTCCCCCTCCCCGGGGTCAACGACGCTGGAGAAGTCGTAGCGGCACGGCTCCTCCTCGGCGGCGCCGCCCTCCGGCGGGGGGCACGCAATGGTGAGCGTCCGCGCGCCGCCCCCGGCCGCCGCCACCGCCGTGTGCTTCATGTACGCGCTAGGGAGCCGCTTCAGGTGAGGCTTGAGGCGCACAACGACGCTGACGGCGTCCGACGGCGTCTCCACCTCCGCGGCCTGCGCAGGCGCGGCTGACGACAGCGGAGGCCGGCTGGGGTTTCCGTCCTCTTCTGCAGGGGCAGCCGCCGCCGGCGCGGGGCCGTCCGCGGGCGCGTCGCCGCTCGTCTTCTGCGGCTGAGCCGCCGCCTCCGCCACGTCGTCAAAACGGTCGCTATCCGACATGATAGCGGAATAGTGCAATAAAGGGGAAAGAGACTCGTGCGGGGACGCGGAGCACTCTCATCCACGTTGTAACAGACACACGCACGCGTCTTACTGGTTATGAACTATGACAAGCGGAGGGGGGGGGAGTTGTTCTCGAGTGAGGCGTTAACGGGAAAAAAAAGAGGAGAGTGGTAGACAAATAATGAAAACAAAGCGTAGAAGAAGAAAAAAGACTAACAGATGTGAAAGGAATAGACAGGGTAGAAACTCTAGGGGTGGCGTTCTGAATGTCGTCAGTCGAGGTGTAACGAGGGAAGAGAATGGGGAAATGCGAAATGGGATGGGACGAGGTGGGACGACATGACTCGCGAAACACCACTGCTGTGAGACAAATAAAGAGAGCAAGTGTAAGGTCTTGCCGTAACATGGACAAAACTCAGACACTCGAGTGGTTCTCCCAGAGGTACATGCGGAAACTGATAAGAAACAGAAGAGAGAGGCACAGAAGGACAGAGAGAAAAGAGACAAGGGAGCCTCTTTCAGTGCATGTGTCACCTCTCAAAAAAAAAAAAAAAAAAAGTAGCTAACCCGCATGTCTCGGCGGTCGAGAATGGACGCCTCTGCATTTGTATGTGGCTCCTGTGATTTGCATTATGGGAAGATGAAGGTTATTCAAAGAGTTAGAGACAATGAGAGTCAGCTCTTTTTTTTTTTTGTATCTTTATCATAACGTTGTATTCGCAGCGAAGTTGTTGCATATTTTTTCCTTCATTTTTCTTCCAAGACGCAGCAAATAAATGAATCGTCGCATTAGTTCTATGAGTGCTCCGTTGCGAAATGTTGTTCTTTTCATTTTGAACAAATTTTTGTTTTTGCTATCGATGTCTCTGTGTTATTGATTTTATTTCCTTTTCAAAGCAATGCCAGAACGTGAACAATGCAGGGAACTATTTTTCTGGCATTTTAAAGTAGAAAAGGATGAGAAACAGCAAAAGGAGCCCCAATAACACAAAAAGGAAATTACAGAAAGCAAAAGAGAGAGGGACCCAACCACTACGAAAACGAGAGAGAAAAGAATAGCCCAAACCATATCAGAAATCAAAAGACAGAACGCCAAATACAGTAACACCACGGTGGAAAGTACAACAACGAAAAAGACGGCTTTCCAACAAGAGATTGGTGTGACGGGGAGTATTTAACAACAGGCCATAATAAATTGCCAATCCCAACATCACAAACGCCAAAACAACTACGGCTGTCCGTTGAGTGTAAAGCATAATCGTCAGCTATACACCAACGTCAATCAGGCTAATGACAAAGGTCTCCTCCTTCTTTACGAGGCGCTGGTGAAGTCGGAGATAAACGTGAAACCTCCAAGCAACAGTCAGGCACGAATCGAGAAGAGAGAAGAGAAGCAAAACAACGTATTTGTTCATCACCTGAGAAACGTAGCGAAACAGAACAACAAAAAAAAAAAGGAGAGAGAGAGAGGTAAATTGAAGAATAAAAATCACCGGGCTATTCTCCTGTTTTCTTCTGTTTTACATTTTATTTTATTTTTCACTTCAAAAAGACTTGGGGATCATTATTTTATTTTGAAGATTATATTTTCTTCTGTCTTTCTCCCTCTCTCGCATTGCTGCGCCAAAAGTGACAACAAAGGAAAACAAAACAACACCGGAATGGGGAAAAGTACCACAAAAATCAATGAAACAAAAACGGGACAAAAACAAAACGAATGGGAAAGGTGAGAGAAGAAAAACAAAAAAAGAGTGTACAGCATTAGCGGTGCGCTGCGCTCTACAGCTCATCCTTATTGTCCTTGGGGGTGCGGACCTCGACCGGGGACATGGCCTCGGACTCCTCCTCCTCCTCCGCGTCCGGCTCGGCGGCCTTGGCGGGGGCGGCGGCCTTGGCGGGCGCCTTCTTGGGCTCCTCGTTGGCGCCGTCGTCCCAGCGCTTCACCGGGCCCGCGCCGGCGCTGTCCGACACGCAGCCGAACAGGTCCACCGCGTCCATGAAGATGTGCGCGATGACCTTGACCACGTCCTGGATCAGCCACCACACCACGCAGTAGATCCACACCCACAGCGGCAGCAGCTTCTGCGCGTTGCTGTCGCCCCACGCGAGGCCCTCCGTCAGCACCTCGTCGGGGCGCGTCAGATGCCAGAAGGCGGCGGCCATGGTCGACACCAGCAGCGACAGGATGGCGCCGCAGAAGAGAATGGGGCTGGGGAACATGTAGAAGAAGAAGTGGCCGCCGGTGCGCGACGAGAAGAGCGTCAGGAAGTCCGAGATGGAGATCTTGAGGTAGATGAGCGTCACCAGCTTGCCGGCCGGCAGCTGCGCCAGACCCATGAAGTAGAACCACGAGTGGTAGTACGTGTCGTCCGAGTAGGCCTCCAGACCGCACCACAGCAGCATCAGCGACGAGCCGCACGCGACGGCAGACAGAATCGAGGCGCTCACGAACACCACGGGGAGGTTCCACTTCTGCGGGCGCTCCGACGGCGTCACGTGGTCGTAGCCGATGGTCATCAGGCACCCGTCGTTGAGCAGCGTGATCAGCATGAACATGAGCACCGGCAGGTGGAAGAACTGGAAGTGGCGGTCGGTGCTGCCGTAGTCGCGCGGCGTCAGCGAGAAGCACGCGATGAAGAAGAACACCACCAGCTGCAGCGTGGCAGAGATGCGGTACGTCAGGAAGGACAGCATGCGCTGGAACACCTCGCGCGACACCAGCATGGCCTCCACCACGACGCCCAGACCGGGCTCCGTCAGCACCATGTCGGCCGCGGCGCGCGCGGCGTCGGTGGCGCCGTGCACGGCGATGCCCACATCAGCGCGCTTCAGCGCCGGCGCGTCGTTGACGCCGTCGCCGGTCATGGCGCACGTGAAGCCGCGCTGCCGCAGCGTCTCGACGATCATGAACTTGTGCTCCGGGAACACCTGCGCGAAGCCGCCGACGCTCAGCATCATGTCGCCGTACTTCTCGCCCAGATCCGGCGGCAGGTCGTTGGCGTCCTTCATCACCGGCAGGCGGTCGGCCGTCAGAATGTTCGGGTCCAGGTCCAGCATGCGGCACATCTCCTTGGCGATCAGCAGGTGGTCGCCCGTGATCATCTTCACGTCCACGCCGTACTCGCGGCTGCGGCGAATCGTGTCCTTGGTGTCGGGGCGCGGGGGTCGAGGAAGGTCAGGATGCCGGCCATGCGCCAGTTGCCCTGCTTGTCCGTGCGCGCGCACGACAGGCACCGGATACCGCGCGACGCCAGGCTGTCGATGATGTCCACCACCTCGTCGTTGATCTCGTCCTGGTTCGCGACCATCTGCAGAATCACGTGCGGCGCGCCCTTGGTCACGCTGAACTCCTCGCCGGTGCGCTTGTCGCGCAGCGTCGCGGCCGTGCGCTTCGTCGTCGGGTCGAAGGGCGTGAACTGCAGCTGCTCGTAGTTGTCGCACTCGTCAAGGTCCGCGGCGCCGAGCACCATGGTGTCCAGCGCATCGCGCGGCGGCTCGCGCCACTTGGCGGCCAGCGCGGACAGCACGAGCGTCGAGTGCAGGTCGTTGCCCTCCTCGAAGGTGAAGCACTGCTCCTGAATCTCCATCTTGTTCAGCGTCAGCGTGCCGGTCTTGTCGGAGCACAGCATGTTCACGCCGGACATCATCTCGATGGCGGACAGCTTCGTCACGATGATCTTGTGCTTCGACAGGTGCGTCGAGCCCACGGCCAGCGTCGTCGTCACCACGATCTCCAGGGCGATGGGGATCGACACCACCAGCACCACGACGGCGAACTGCAGGGAGTTGCGGAACGACTCGTAGAACTTGGCCAGCAGGTAGATGAAGCAGCACATGCACAGCGCGCCCGAGATGGCGCACAGCGACACCATCACGCGGCCCAGAATCACGTGGATGTTGCCCAGGTCCGACTCCACAGACTGCAGCAGCGCGGCCGTCTTGCCGAAGAAGGTCTGCGCGCCGGTCAGCTGCACCGTGCCGTCCACCTCGCCGCGCACCACGTTGGAGCCCATCTTGGGCATGTGCTCGGGGCCCATGGTCACCGGCAGCGACTCGCCGGTCAGCGCCGCCTCGTCCACCTCGATGATGCCCTCGTTGATGCTGCAGTCGGCGGGCACCGCGGAGCCGGCCGCCAGCTTCACGAGGTCGCCGGGCACCAGCAGCGTCGCGTCCACCTGCTGCCACGTCCCGTCGCGCTTCGCCGTCGCGATCGGCTTGAGCGAGTTCTTGAGCGCGGCCACGGCGTCGCCGGCCTTGATCGTCTCGTACCAGCCGATGGTCGCGTTGGCGATCTGGATGGCGAACAGAATGGCGCCGTCGGGCCAGTTCTGCAGCGCGAACTCGATCACGATGGCCACCCACAGCGCCGCCGGCATCGGGCCCCACAGGCCGCGCACGTAGATCAGCCAGCTCGGCGTCTTCTTCTCCGGCAGCTCGTTCTTGCCGTACTTCTTCAGCAGCTCCGCCGCCTCCTCAGAGGTGAGACCCTTGGAGGGCGGCAGCATGTCCGTGTTGCCGCCCGCCGCGTGCTCGTCGTGCTCGGACACCGCCTTGGACAGCTTCGACTGCCGCCGCTGCGGCTTCTGCGGCGGGAGCTCCTCGTTGGAGCCCTGATCGGGATTGCTCGTGGGCTTATCCTCGGTCGGGTACTCTCCGTCTTTGGCGCTCATGCTTGCTTGTGGGGGTGGGGGGTTGATGGGGGGTTTTATAACAAACAACCGCTAAATAGCTAAAGTCGGTTTGACTTGCTTGCTAAATACCTTAATTCTTTCGTCAGACAGTTGTCGGAGCGGGTGTTGCGTGTCGTATAGAGAGAGAGAGAGAGAGAGAGAGAGAGAGAGGGAGAGAGAGATGGACAGATGAAAAGCATGATTTTTAGAGTGTAATGTGGCAGAAGGGCGTCGTCCACCATAGCCAAGACGTAGTAACTCTTCGCATTGAAGGAACACAACATGAATCAGTACCATCTGTCGTGTGAGCTAATGCACAAGAGACCGAAAGAAATAAATCAGGTATATCACGCTCCACGCAACACTAGGCATTCAATCGACAAATTTGGCGCCACCAAAGCAATGTCGTCGAAGTGCGTCGTATGTGGTTTTCGCTTCGACTACACTCACTCGCGGCGCATCGCTCAAACCGCCAAAAGCGGGGGAATGCTATGGATCTATCTCATTTTAATATCTCTTTTACTAGTGTTATTGCATAATCAGTACCACATCGATGAGCACTTGAAATTAAGCGAGAAAAAAATGAGAACGCTCGTCTTCCCAGTATCTGATATTATAGATTCACAGGTTTGTCCTTGTGCACTGGGGCATATTCCTTTAGATTTTTTCTTGAGGCAGCGTTTATACCGCTCCGGATTTGATCTTACTCGCTAAATCTTCAAGTGTTTTTCGGATACAGCGCTCATGAGCAGGGAAGACCGTTGCGATTGTATACGACACGAGTGGATATGGTCTCTTCGGACTGATCCGCTTTCTGAGGAAACCGACTGATTTGTTTGAGGGGGGAGCCAGCGTGACAAAATAGTTACGTAGACAGTGTCAGCACGCGCAAACATTGGGAACGTGACAGCCAAGTGATAACGTCGGAGATCAAGAGAGCAAAGCGGATGAAGAAAAAAGTCTGTCTCTATACGTCACGGGCTCACTTTTTAGTTTTAAAGAGCGGCATTGAATTGAACAGGGGGTAAGGAAGAAAACAGCAACACGAAATCACCAAATGAAACCAAAAGAAAAAGAACAACAAAGAAAAAAGAAATAGCTAATTTTTTCCGTTGGCCTTCTCATCAATTGCTAAATAGATAGTTTTGATAGTGCATTCGGAAAGCAGAAGGGGTACACGAGAACAGAAAAAAAAGGCTACTAGAAGGCGCGAGGGTTTCCCAATAGCTTTTTCCTTCACTTGCTTCCCCTTAGTATTCAACACTGCGGAGATTCCGAGACGATGAAACGGACAGACTATGTAGCAAAGTATCAACAAATTTGAGCTCTTGATTTGAGAGGAAAAGAAGTATTTTACTTAAAAAGAAAAAAAGACACAAGCGAATATATATTTTTGTTCTTTTTACACAGAGGGAAGGAATACAAACACAGCAATACAAAAATCATCAATCTTATATTTCCATAACAGACCAAGAGTGAAACAAACGACGTTAAAAGAAGCGAATATCAAACAACACCAGGCACACAACAAAAACAGACAAAAAAAAGAGATGAATAAATAGCGCGTACAGTAAAACTAAGAAAAAACAACCATACAACTTTCAAGACAATACAAAAACAAAGAAAAGAGTAGAGACAGATTCCTTGGTTCACCGACGCATACCAACTACGGTGCAATCTAGAGCATGGATGAAAAAATACTGACACAGCATATGCAACAATGCGGGGGGAGATGTGTCTTACAGCTCATCCCTGTTGTCCTTGGGGGTGCGGACCTCGACCGGGGACATGGCCTCGGACTCCTCCTCCTCCTCCGCGTCCGGCTCGGCGGCCTTGGCGGGGGCGGCGGCCTTGGCGGGCGCCTTCTTGGGCTCCTCGTTGGCGCCGTCGTCCCAGCGCTTCACCGGGCCCGCGCCGGCGCTGTCCGACACGCAGCCGAACAGGTCCACCGCGTCCATGAAGATGTGCGCGATGACCTTGACCACGTCCTGGATCAGCCACCACACCACGCAGTAGATCCACACCCACAGCGGCAGCAGCTTCTGCGCGTTGCTGTCGCCCCACGCGAGGCCCTCCGTCAGCACCTCGTCGGGGCGCGTCAGATGCCAGAAGGCGGCGGCCATGGTCGACACCAGCAGCGACAGGATGGCGCCGCAGAAGAGAATGGGGCTGGGGAACATGTAGAAGAAGAAGTGGCCGCCGGTGCGCGACGAGAAGAGCGTCAGGAAGTCCGAGATGGAGATCTTGAGGTAGATGAGCGTCACCAGCTTGCCGGCCGGCAGCTGCGCCAGACCCATGAAGTAGAACCACGAGTGGTAGTACGTGTCGTCCGAGTAGGCCTCCAGACCGCACCACAGCAGCATCAGCGACGAGCCGCACGCGACGGCCGACAGAATCGAGGCGCTCACGAACACCACGGGGAGGTTCCACTTCTGCGGCCGCTCCGACGGCGTCACGTGGTCGTAGCCGATGGTCATCAGGCACCCGTCGTTGAGCAGCGTGATCAGCATGAACATGAGCACCGGCAGGTGGAAGAACTGGAAGTGGCGGTCGGTGCTGCCGTAGTCGCGCGGCGTCAGCGAGAAGCACGCGATGAAGAAGAACACCACCAGCTGCAGCGTGGCAGAGATGCGGTACGTCAGGAAGGACAGCATGCGCTGGAACACCTCGCGCGACACCAGCATGGCCTCCACCACGACGCCCAGACCGGGCTCCGTCAGCACCATGTCGGCCGCGGCGCGCGCGGCGTCGGTGGCGCCGTGCACGGCGATGCCCACATCAGCGCGCTTCAGCGCCGGCGCGTCGTTGACGCCGTCGCCGGTCATGGCGCACGTGAAGCCGCGCTGCCGCAGCGTCTCGACGATCATGAACTTGTGCTCCGGGAACACCTGCGCGAAGCCGCCGACGCTCAGCATCATGTCGCCGTACTTCTCGCCCAGATCCGGCGGCAGGTCGTTGGCGTCCTTCATCACCGGCAGGCGGTCGGCCGTCAGAATGTTCGGGTCCAGGTCCAGCATGCGGCACATCTCCTTGGCGATCAGCAGGTGGTCGCCCGTGATCATCTTCACGTCCACGCCGTACTCGCGGCTGCGGCGAATCGTGTCCTTGGTGTCGGGGCGCGGGGGGTCGAGGAAGGTCAGGATGCCGGCCATGCGCCAGTTGCCCTGCTTGTCCGTGCGCGCGCACGACAGGCACCGGATACCGCGCGACGCCAGGCTGTCGATGATGTCCACCACCTCGTCGTTGATCTCGTCCTGGTTCGCGACCATCTGCAGAATCACGTGCGGCGCGCCCTTGGTCACGCTGAACTCCTCGCCGGTGCGCTTGTCGCGCAGCGTCGCGGCCGTGCGCTTCGTCGTCGGGTCGAAGGGCGTGAACTGCAGCTGCTCGTAGTTGTCGCACTCGTCAAGGTCCGCGGCGCCGAGCACCATGGTGTCCAGCGCATCGCGCGGCGGCTCGCGCCACTTGGCGGCCAGCGCGGACAGCACGAGCGTCGAGTGCAGGTCGTTGCCCTCCTCGAAGGTGAAGCACTGCTCCTGAATCTCCATCTTGTTCAGCGTCAGCGTGCCGGTCTTGTCGGAGCACAGCATGTTCACGCCGGACATCATCTCGATGGCGGACAGCTTCGTCACGATGATCTTGTGCTTCGACAGGTGCGTCGAGCCCACGGCCAGCGTCGTCGTCACCACGATCTCCAGGGCGATGGGGATCGACACCACCAGCACCACGACGGCGAACTGCAGGGAGTTGCGGAACGACTCGTAGAACTTGGCCAGCAGGTAGATGAAGCAGCACATGCACAGCGCGCCCGAGATGGCGCACAGCGACACCATCACGCGGCCCAGAATCACGTGGATGTTGCCCAGGTCCGACTCCACAGACTGCAGCAGCGCGGCCGTCTTGCCGAAGAAGGTCTGCGCGCCGGTCAGCTGCACCGTGCCGTCCACCTCGCCGCGCACCACGTTGGAGCCCATCTTGGGCATGTGCTCGGGGCCCATGGTCACCGGCAGCGACTCGCCGGTCAGCGCCGCCTCGTCCACCTCGATGATGCCCTCGTTGATGCTGCAGTCGGCGGGCACCGCGGAGCCGGCCGCCAGCTTCACGAGGTCGCCGGGCACCAGCAGCGTCGCGTCCACCTGCTGCCACGTCCCGTCGCGCTTCGCCGTCGCGATCGGCTTGAGCGAGTTCTTGAGCGCGGCCACGGCGTCGCCGGCCTTGATCGTCTCGTACCAGCCGATGGTCGCGTTGGCGATCTGGATGGCGAACAGAATGGCGCCGTCGGGCCAGTTCTGCAGCGCGAACTCGATCACGATGGCCACCCACAGCGCCGCGGGCATCGGGCCCCACAGGCCGCGCACGTAGATCAGCCAGCTCGGCGTCTTCTTCTCCGGCAGCTCGTTCTTGCCGTACTTCTTCAGCAGCTCCGCCGCCTCCTCAGAGGTGAGGCCCTTGGAGGGCGGCAGCATGTCCGTGTTGCCGCCCGCCGCGTGCTCGTCGTGCTCAGACACCGCCTTGGACAGCTTCGACTGCCGCCGCTGCGGCTTCTGCGGCGGGAGCTCCTCGTTGGAGCCCTGATCGGGATTGCTCGTGGGCTTATCCTCGGTCGGGTACTCTCCGTCTTTGGCGCTCATGCTTGCTTGGGGGTGGGGGGATGATAGGGGGAATTATACTTTAGCACTTACTATGTATGTTTAGGTACAATGTTTTTTGTGTGTTTGGGGATGTGGTTATGTGCGCGAGTGTGTTTTACGAGGAAAACGCACTGTTGCACAATAGGATTAACTAAAAAGCAGGTGCTCTCTAACTTCTATACATGTAGTTAAAAAAAAAAAAAGGGAGGGAAGGCGATGAGGAAAATGTGTAGTGAAGGCGAGTGCGGATTGTGGCAGCAGCCGTTGTACATATGAAGTGTTTCTGAAAGCAATGTCTCAGTATTTGAGATCTCAAAGAACCCTAGGCGGCTTTTTTGGTGTTGTCTGTGTGTGATGCAAAAACAAAAAGTGAAACGAAGCGGAGAGACGTTGTGAAGAAGGTCAGAGGAAAAGAAGAGCGTTTTTTGCAGTCGCGGAAAGAGACGCTCAAGAGAAGCGCGTGGCGGACAGGACAGTGCGACGCCGGACAAGCACGCGGCCGCCGTCTGTCCGGAGCTCCAGTATCTTCCCGTGATTGCCGAGGAATGCGAGGAGGGACGGGCGGCGCTGGTCGCTTGCAAAGCTCTCTGCCAGCATCGCCAGCAGACTGCTGCCCGCCGCGAGGGCAGGAGGGAGCGGAGAGTCAGCGGCAGCATCAGCAGAGCCCGAGCCTGGCGCCAGCAGATCGTCCAGAGGCGTGAAGGCGTCGGAGGGCGGGCAGCGGCGGGCGAGCGCCAGCACGGAGAGGTGCGTCACGTCGTCGAGGTCGGCGCTGGCGGCGTAGCGGCGCGCGCGCTCCCCGTCGGCGCTCACCCAGCAGTCGGCCCCGAAGCGGCGCAGCGCCTCCGCCGCCGTCGCGCCCGGCGGCACCCCGCAGGCCGCGAGAGCCGCCCCCCACTCGGCGGCGTCGACGCCCGCGAGGAGGCGGTCGAGGCGGCTCCACACGGGGCGCAGGCGCCGGCCGAAGGCGGGGGGGAGCGCCGCCACCGACAGCTCGCCGACGCTGCCCGGCGCGAGCCAGAAGGGACGCAGCCGCACCGTCGCCGCCTCCGCCTGCGCCTGCGCCGGGCCGCCAGCGAGGAAGGCCGCGTGCCGCGCCTGCGCGTCATGGTCAGGCCGCAGCAGCGCCGCAACCTCCGGCACCGTCGCGCCGCACAGCGCGGCAGCCTCTGCCAGCGGCAGCGCCCGATCGTACGGGAGGCGCGCCGCCGCCAGCAGATAGAGCGGCTCCGCGCCACCGGCAGCGGCGGCGGCGAACGGCGACGCGGGGCGGGCGGGGGCAGCGCCCGTCTCGCCCGCAGCCCCCTCGGCCTCGGCGCCCGCCGCGCCGCCCGCGCGGGGCTTGCGCTTCGGGGCCAGCGCCGCCTTGCCGCGGATTGTCGGCAGCAGCCGCGGGAAGGCGCTGGCGGGGGAGGGGGAGGGGGAGGCGGCCTCCGGCGCCGGCGCGCGCGCTGGGTCCCACGCGGCGTAGTGGACGTCGGCGGCGCCGCGGTTGGGATGGTCGACGGACGGCGCGAGACGGGCGGCGCCGCTGGCGGCATCGAACTCAAAGTAGTAGGAGTATATTTTCATGACGGCGGGCATCCCGGCGCGGCGGGGCCCAGCGCCTTGGCGAGCGCGTCGGTCATGCGCACCTGCCCCAGTGGCACAAAGAAGGTGGGCACGCACTCGACAAACACCTCCAGCATCTCAGCAGGGGTGTGCCACCCGCGCTTCTCCGCCAGCGCCGTGTGCGCCGCCAGCAGCTCTGCCGGCGTCGCCTTCCTCCGCGCCGGCTGCTGCTGCTGCTGCTGCGTCTTTTTCTTCTTGGGCGCAGCGGCGGCGGCCGTCGCCTCGCGTTCCTCCGGCAGCGGCGGCGCCTCCTCGCTGTCATCGCCGTCCAGGTTCAGCTCTACCTCCCACGCGTCGCGGAAGCCGCGGTCCGGCGGCATGGCGGTGGCGCGCTCCGCCGCCGCGCCCGCCCACGTCTCCCGCAGCAGCCCCGCGCGCGCTACTGTGCGACCGTCAGCCGACAGCTCCACCGGAGCCGCCGCCGGCAGCGCCTTGAGCAGCCGCGTGAGTCCGCACCCGCCGCCGCCGGCGCTGGCGATTCGCTGGCGCAGGTCCTCCGGCAGACGCGCGCGCAGCGTCGTGACGGGCACCGCCTCGCCCGCCGGCAGCGCCTCGGACAGCTCCCGCAGCACGTCGTCGCTCACGCGCGGGGCCGCCGCGGGCGCCGCCGAGCGCAGCCCCCTGCCGCGTCGCACACGGCTGGCGGCTGGGCGCGCGGGGGACGGCGGCGGCCGGGGAGTCGCGCCGAGCGCCCGCAGCTCCTCCGCGGCGAAGAGATCGGCCAGCCCCACCTCGCCCGCGGGTGTCGCCGCTGTCTCTGGCGGCGCGGGAGCCGAGGCCGCCGCTGCCACTCCCCCGGCGCCGCCCGCCGGCTCCGCTCTGGCGCGGCGCAGGAGCCAGCGGCCGTCGCGGCGCTCGCAGGCGACGCGGGCGGGGAAGAGGCGCGCGAAGGAGAGGACGGAGCCGTGCAGCTCGCTGATGGCCTCCGCGTCAACGCCGAGCGTCACGTCTGTGAGGCGCGCCGGCGACCCGTCGGCCGGCAGCTGCGCCTCCAACTGCGCCAGCAGCTCCTCCGTCCCGCCCGCCGCAGCAGCAGCCGGCACCGCCTCCGCGGGCGCCTCCGCCGCCGCCAGCAGCAGGTCCTCGTAGGCGCTGAGGTCCATCTCCAGCTCGTCGGCGGTGTCGGCGGAGGAGGAGGCGCCGCGCACGCAGCACCGCGCTGCGGGAGCACGCAGCATCGCGGCAGCGGCGGCGGCGGTGATCACGCGCCTCGTGAGCGCGCGGCGCCACAACATAATGACAGAGAGGTACGAATCTCAAGTGCTTGCGCGTGTGTACCTCATGATTTTTTTTTTTGAGTAAAGAGAGAAAGGAAAAAGAATAATAATAATGGAGGAGGAAGAGGAGGAGTGAAAGGTTTACTTCATGTCTGCGGAAAGATGTAGATCTTCATTTTCAGTCAAAAAAAAAAAAGTTGAGCAAAGGCGTATGTATTCAATACTTGTTTTTTCTTTCGTTTTCTTTAGCATGTTTAGGACGCTGTTTACACGAATTAGAGAAGCAGTAACAAATGCAGGTGAGACAAAGGAGCGAGGGGGGAAAAAAACACAAGAGGAGCTGTGTATTCACCAAGGAATGAGAATAATTAGTGGCGGTTCGTCTCAGGGCTCGCACGTGACCTCGATGACGAGCGAGCAGCAGTCGCACGCCGCGCGCCGCCCGCTGTGCCACTCCAGCGGCTCCAGGGTCTCCGCGTCGCAGAGGCACGGCACCTCGTACGTCCCCCCGCAGCGGCAGCCGTGCGTGAAGGCCACGAGGGCGGTGGGCCTGCCGTCGCCGGCCGCCGCCCCCGGCGAGATCACGGCCGCGTCGTCGAAGTCGGCGAGGTCGACGGTGGCGCTGACGTGCGCGGCGGCCTGCGAGCGCGCCGCGTCGTATTGCGCGCGCCGCTGCGGGTCCTGCAGCAGCTCCGCCGCCGCCCGCACCGCCGCAAAGCGCGCCGCGGCGCCGGCGGGGTCGGCCGCGTTCTTGTCTGGGTGCCAGCGAAGCGCCAAGCGGCGGAAGGCGGCTCTCACGTCGGAGAGGGGGGCGGCCGCGGCGACGCCCAGCACCTCGTACGGTGTCTGCGGCAGCGGCCACAGCGCGGCGTCCTCGCACGCGTCCATCGGCGGGTGGTGGCTGGAGAGTGTGTGTTGGTGTACCTGGGTGAAGAACAGAGAAAAAGAGATAGAGAGAGAGAGAAAGAGAGAGAGAGAGAGAGAGAGAGAGAGAGTATTCGTGTTAGCAGAACGGAAGAGCGCTGCAGAGAGATTCGCAGTGAAATGAACGCAGCAGCACCGCTTTCATTAACGCCGTCGCGTCAGGCATCGTAACAGTAAGCGGTGAAGTATTCTCGGCGCATGAGTGATGGGTTACCCTCAAAGCGGCAGCTCCTCAGCGCCGCTTGACCACGCCGATATGACTGGAGTATCTGATAGGATCTACCACATTTGTTTGTTTTTTCCTCCCTCTTCTTCTCCCTTCCAAAACCCAATAGGGAGAAGAAACTCATTCAAGACAGTTTGACAGCGTTATTTTCTTTTTTTCTTTTTTTTTTCTTTTTAACAATTGGGAAGACACAAGGTGTAAAACAGGAAGCATAATGATAGAACAGGTAGAAACAGATATGGAATGGACAAGAATAAAGAGAGGAAAAGCGACGGAAAACAGGAAAGAAGAGGGACAAGACGTGTGCTGCATCGGTAGTTCACTCGTTCATGTGTATGTATCTTTTTTTTTTCCCCTCCCTTTGCCCGTCGTGCGCAGCCCTCACGCAATTGCCTGCTGCTGCATCTGCTGCTGCTGTTGCTGCTGCTCCGCGGCCTCGAGCTCGTCAAAGGCCTCATTGTTCTCGTCGGCGTCGCCGAGGTAGAGGCTGCCGACCGGGCAGAGCTGCGAGACGGGCATGTTGTTGTCCGTCTTCACCTCGAGCTCGTCGAGGAAGGTGGAGATCTCGGCGAGGCCGCCGCGGCCGATGTGGCCGAGGTTGAAGTCCTGCGCGTGCTCGTTGAGGAAGCGGACGCAGCGGGTGCAGTGGATGCAGCGGTTGAGCACGACGCGCGTCTGGGGGTCAAAGTAGAAGTCCTCGGAGGCCTTCTTGTCCTCGCGGTAGCGGGGGATGCTCGAGCCGTAGTTCATGCTGACGAACTGCAGGTCGCAGTTGGTGGCCTGCTCGCAGATGGGGCAGTCGTTGGGGTGGTTCACGAGGATCAGCTCCACGTTGCCCTCCCGCGCGTCCCGCACGAGGCGGCTGTCCGTGATGATCGACATGCCCGGCAGCACCACCGTCGCGCACGAGATGACGAGGTTCTGCGTGCCGTCGAGCTGCACCATGCACATGCGGCAGTTGCCGGCGACGGAGAGGATGGGATGGTAGCAGAACTTGGGCACCCGGATGCCCTCGCGCTCGAGCACCTCCAGCAAATTCTCCTCCTGCGGGATGATCTCGACCGGACGCTTGTTCACGAACATGATCGCGCGCGGCTTGTACTCGGCGTACTGCCCGGCCGCCACCTGCTCCGCCGCCGTGTCGATGACGCCTTTACGCAGATGCTCGCTCCCGTGCAGCGCGTCCGCGCCGCCGCCCGCGTACGGCGTCCCGTCCGACTGGAAAGCGCGCGCGCCGACGCCGGCCGCCGCCGCCGCCTTGGCGGTGCGCGTGTAGAGACGACGAAGCATGGCGGGAGAGAAAAGAGTGGGGGTGGAGGAGAGAAGAAGGGAAAGAAGAGTTTACAACGGGAGGGAACTGGAGGGAAGAAGGCAAAAGGTGGGAGACCTAAATCGAACGGCCGTCTTATGACTACAAAAAAGCAGAAGAATACTGGAGGGGCGGGTGGGGAGGTTTGCTAAGGGTGTGGGTCAAGGTAATAAGCGGTAATAATAATGATAATAATAATAATGATAATAATAAGCACTATATAGATGAGATACGTGCGGTAGCCTCGAGAGGGGGGAGGAAGTGTACGAGAGAACACGCTGGACTAATACTACTAGAGATGCTAACTAGAGAGCGACGGTGTGGATACAATAAATTCCTAGATATACGTTGTTTGTTGTGACGGCGTTTACCTATTGATGCACGCTACGGGGATAGTACCAGTAATCTTGTAGTGCGTGTGTGTGTGTGTGTGTGTGTGTGTGTGTGTGTGTGTATGTGTGTTGTCAGCGACAGGGCAAGAGAGAAGAGCGATGATAAGAAAGAAGATGTAGAGTTGTTAATTTTATTTTTTATCATTTTTTTTTCAAGAACTATTCGAGTGCCTTGTAGCAGTAGGCAACGATACGGCGAGCACGCACCGTGCGGCGTCGCGGAGGGTGAAACGAGTTGCGACACTGAATAGTTTCTGGCCACAAAGATATGATCCAACGTAGTACACCGCAAGAAGAGAGAGGAAAGGGGACGTGACGCACAGCTCAGCGTCAGCGCTGATCTCTTCTCCGTCTGTTGTTGTTTTTTCCAGCCTCCAAGTACATGGTGCAGTGTGACAGGCTCATTGTTGTTTTCATCATGTTTGGGTTTGTGGATTGCTGAATAAGATGCGAGACAACGAAGTGGGAGATCAAGTAAAAAAGAAAGAACCAATAAATGACGAGAGCACAGGGGATAAGAAACAATAGAAAAGGATTTTCAAATTGCACAAACGGTGAGATAGACGTAAAGTGTACACGTGTTGATGTTTGACTTTGTGGTGGCGTGCGCGTAACTTTTATCATATTCTTTTGTTTCTTTCGGGTTTGCATAGGTTTCGTCTAGTCCATTTCTTCGTTTATGTTTTTTTAACGTATTGGTTTCCCTTTTTTACGAACCTGATCTCTGTTTTTTTTTTCCTGTTATCGTTTTCATCGTGTTCGTATCGTCATGCAAAACCACAGGGCGAGGTAGCAGCGCAGGGTTACACTGTTGTATCGTTAAAGAAAGGAAAAGAGGGAAAGAGAGAGTAGCCCGTGTGCATGAGAGTGTCTGTCTCGCCGTACAGTGAATGAATCATATTTGAGAGTTAAGGAACATAAAGGGAGAAGTTGATTGAGAAAAAGAGAGAGAGAGAGAGATCACAGAATGGAGAAAAGATGTCGATGTGATAGTAATCGACTACATGAAATTTGATCACAAGTGGAGAAAGGAGTGATAGAAAGTGTGAGTGATTATTCAAGAACAAAAATGATGATGATGATAAAAATAATATAATAATAATAATAATAATAATAATAATAATAATAAAAGAAACTTGAGCGTTGAAATCAATTCTGGTAATCGGTACAGAGGTCATTCAACGAATCAAGTAAAAGTAGGAGAAAGGAAAGATTAAGTAACTTGAAAAAGAAACAAAAGAACGAAAGAGCAAAGAAAAAAAATATCTGAAACGTCATCGAATAAATGTTGGGAATTAAGCAAAGAAAGAAGATATATATTTTAGAGATAAGCGGTTTCATTATATAGATTGTTGTTATTGTCATTTTTTTTTCTTCTTTCTTTTTTAGCATTGTTTCTTTTAATTCTTTTAAAATTATTCTAAGCAGTTACAACACGAAGAGGTAAAAGAACAAAAAAAAAAAGAGAGAGAAATTAAATGATATCAAAAAAAAAAATATGGACGGAAAATGAATGGGAAAAAAGAAAAAAGAAATGGGCGCAGCGAAAACGAGCAGAAGCATATTTCCGTAGAGTGGGAAATAAAACAAGAGGATTCTTTTTTTTCTTTTTCTTTCAACGATCAAAAAAAAAAAAAAAAAAAGCTGCATACATACATATAAAGAAAGACTTTTTGTATGCTCTTGTGTTTTTTTTTTCTTCTGGCATCGTTTTCGACCCAAATACTTTGAGCTGTGGGGAACACTTCACGACGGCCGACTCTGCGCGGACCTTTTTTCTTGCGACAAGACAGAATAGGGAAAAGAAGAAAAGAAAAGGGGGAAAGTATGCTTGAAAATGAGGGTCATGAGAAGCAGCATTGTTTTTTATTGCACAGTCTTCTTCTTCCTTTTTCCCCCCTTCTTCTCTTTTTCATTTTCTGTTGTTGATGTCGGTACTTGTGTAAGTGACTGGTTGTTAATGCTATTTTTATCTTTTTACTTACCTTTTTTTTTGTGTTGTGTGTGTGAACGTCTGCGTTCAAAAGTGGCTTTGTTCACAACAACAACAAAAGAAAAAAAAAAGAAAAAACAACACGAACATAAACAGACACACCACATGAGGTGTTCGGTTTCCACCACTGTTTAAAAAAAAAAAACGACGAGAGAGAGAGAAAGAGGAGAAAATTTTTTGCTGTTCATTTACCACTTCGTGTGTTTTTCAGAGAAGCAGAGCTCTCTCCCTTCGGTACTTGTTCTTCTTTTTGTTTTCTTTTCTCTATTATGAGCAGTACCTTTTTTTTTTTCGTTTCTTATCAAGGGAGGGAGGTTTCTTTTTAACGGTTGCTTGTTTTTATTATTTTTATGTTTTCTTCGTAAGCGGGAAAAGAATTATAATATTTATACTAGTGATGTTAGATCAGAAAAAAAAGACGCCTTAAAATAGAAAAAACAAAGAGGAAGAAAAAGAAAAAAAAAACAGAAACGCAATAATTAAAGAAAAAAAATGGACAATATCTTTGAATACTTCGTCCTTCGGTAGTTTAATTAAACATTTCATTTTCTTGCATGCAAGAAAATGCTTTTTGGAAAACTAAAAAGAAAAAAAAAGATAAAATTTTATTTTTGTTGTTCTTTCTCACTAGTCCAGTTTCATGAAAAATGCAAACAGAAGGAAGCTCCAAAACAAACTAGAGAGGAACGACGTAAAAGCACCAAATGGCCACACACACACACACACACACATAGGGGGCGTCTTGTCTCATTACTCCGCGTTCTGCAAAACTTAAGAGGATGATCTTCGTCAGGGAGAGAAGAACCTCAAGAAGAAAAGAGAAAAGAGAGAAGGAGAGAGAGCTATAAGAGGCCTCGCCAAGCCACCACGCAAGTATCAAGTGTTGGTGGTGCACAGCTTACGGAAGGCACTCAAGTTTCTCTTACTCATCCTCTCTTGATTATTCTCTCTATCTCTCCCCCTCTGGGGCGTACGGCTGTGGCGGAGAGGAGACAGAGGAGGAAGACAGCGGCAAGACCGCGTGTGAGATGTGCATGTGCGTATGTATGTGTGTATGAATGTGTGTGTATGTATCGGTGTGCGTGTCGGCTGCGGGGGCAGCGCGGCGGGTGTAGAGTGGCATAGCTACGTACCGCCGGGCCTCGCAGCGTCGCTCGCAACGAGCCGCACGCGCACGCACAGGCAGAGAGGCGCGCGGGCGCTCACTGCAGGAAGAGCGTGCCGGCGGCGCGCAGACGCTCCAGCAGCTGCGTCTGGCGCGCGCGGCGGTCGGCCTCCGCCTGCGGGCCGCTCAGCCCGTCGGCGCTGAAGAGGCGCAGCGACGACAGCACCTGCGGCTGCGCGGCCGGCGGCGCGGCGCGCACGGCGGCGGCGGCGGCGGCCCAGCGCTTCTTGTCGGCCGCGGCGCGGGGCCCGGCGGCGGCGCGCGCGGAGGCAAGCAGCATCGCGAGGCGGCGGCGCGCGCGGCGGGGCCGAGGGCGTCGGCGGCGGCGGTGCGGGCGGCGCGCGCGGCGGCGGCGGTGCGGCGGGCGGCGGCGAGCTCGCGGGCCTGCGCGTGCACGTCGAGGAAGGGGTGCGCGCCGGTCGTCTCGAGCGCGAGGCGCAGCAGGTCGGCGGGCGTGCGGTCCTCGTCGGCGCCGTTGCTGCTGTCGGTCTCGCCGGCGCTGTCGCTCAGCGCGAGGGAGGAGTCCGCGCGCAGCTCCTTCGCCGCTAGCGCCTCCACGTCGCCGGCGGCGGCGGTGTAGAGGGCGTACATGCTGCCCCAGCTGGCGGCCGGCGTGGCGGGCACGGCGCGCAGGGCCTCGGCGGTCAGGGCGGCGGCGGGCATCGGCGGGGTGGGTAGGGTCGTTCTGGGTTGTCGGTTTGGGTAGTGGGCAGGGTAGCTTGCAACTAGTATCACGAAAACGGAAAGAAGAACCTGCGACGTTTGCATATGTGGGTGGGGGGGGGGGGGGGAGTTAAAAGTGAGAGAGGGGTGAGAGAGAGGAATGACAAAGACACGATGGACAGTCCAAACATGAGGAGAGAATGCATGAACGCACAGGGAAGCGGTAACGAATGAAAAAGCTTCAAAATACAATCGGTACTCGAATCTGTGCAGCAGTGTGCGGTGTCGTCATGTCGGGATCGTGCAGAAGTTTTGTTGTTGTTGTTGTTTTTTCATGTGAATGTGTGAACGAAGGCCGCTGAGGCTATTTTCAAGGAGGCGCCGCGCCTACACCTCGTCCGGGGAGGGCCCCCGGTTGTAGGTTACGGTGACGCTGCGGTATATCCAGGTGCCGATGGCGAGGCCGAGGACGGCGTAGAGGCCCTTCGCGCGCCGCGCCCGCCACCGCTCCGCGCGCGCCATGGCGTCGTACTCGCCCTCGCTGATGTCGCCGTCGAGGCGGCGCAGCACCAGCAGCGACGACATGCCGACGCACTCGAAGCCGCTGTCGAGGAGCATCTCGTGGAAGATGGGCATGTGCGCGGCGCCCCACGGCACGGCGAAGCTGCGGTAGCCGCCCTCCCGCAGCGGAGCGATCATGTCGAGGCAGTGCCGCTCGCGCGCGAGGCTGCCGAGCAGCGGCGCGTTGAAGCGCAGCGTGCACCACCACGGGAGGCGCTCGTAGTCGTAGCGGTCCGCGGCGTGCACCACCGTGAACCGCGGCGACCCCGCGACGCCCCACGAGAAGGGCTGGAAGAAGCGCTCCTGCTCGCGCGGCTCCCAGCCCTCGCTGTCGTCCTCCTCCGGCGGCCGCACGCGCGTCACCGCCGGCCGCGGGGGCACCATCGTACTGTGCGGCGCCCCCTGCAGCGGCGCGCGGCCCTCCATGAGCACCGAGTCGTGCTGCCGGCAGAGCGCGTCGACCTGCAGGAAGAACTCGGGATGTGCCATGTGCCGCAGCGGGATCAGCGTCACCGTCACGTCGTCCGCGGCGCGGCGGTACGTGTGCGCGACGGCGGCCACCACCTGCGCCTCCGGCCGGCAGCACAGGTAGTCGCCCAGCGCGCTCGAGCGGAAGGGCGCCGCGTAGCGCCACCGCGGCCGGTACGTCATGCCAGGCAGCGCCGCGGGGCGCGCGCCGCCCGACGCGGAGGGCGGGGCGTGGAGGAAGAGGGGGAAGAGGAGGGCGGGGAGGGGGAGGCCGCGTCCGACGCCCCTGGCGCGCGCGGCGGTGGGGGGGCCGCGAAGCCGCTGGACACGCCCCGCGCGAGGCACGGCAAGACTGCGGACGCCCGCTGGCGCAGGCCACCCACTCGCACAACCCGCCCTAGTGACATTCACGATACGATCCTTACGCTAGTGGGTGGGTGGGTATGCGTGATGTGTGGTTTTTCTATTTATTAACTTTTTTTTACTATTATTTTTATCTTCCCAGGGGCAGGTAAACAGTAATGGGAAAAAAAAAGGTTGCTGATGCTGTGGGGCGGGTATTCAGCAGCCAGAGCAGGTTGCTGCTGCGGGGAACAACGTCCACACCGCGTACAACCGCTCGCGCGCCCTTCAGGAGTGCAGACAATCGGAGGCACGTCAATGCGGAGCCGACCCTTTATGCACCTCTGTCACTCAAAACAAGAATTTTAGAGAGAGCTATTTCGGGATAAACACAGCCAAACCCTCCTTCTCAGTGTACACAAACACTGACGCACACGCATGCATATAGATATCCCCTCGTTATTACAAAGCAACACACCAAAGAAGGACGCTACATCATCGCAGCAGCTCTTGGTTATTTTTTTTTTTTGATCCACACATTTTGATCTTTAAAAGAAAAGGCAAGTTCTATAATAAATGAAAGCGAAACAAACATACATGCAGATGTATCAATTCATATAAATATATTTATGAGTAAGCGACTGAACACGAAAAACAAAATAGGAAAATACAATGGTGGGAGAGGATGAGAGTGGTGATGGCGATTTATGTCGTCATCAGACTATACATTTTGCGCCTACGCCTGCTTGTGTGTGTGTGTGTGTGTGTGTGTGCACGCGTACCAGCGCGCACCACATCAACTGTGAGGAGCCTCGTGGAGGGATGATGCTGTGCTGTGTGTCAGCGCAGAGCAAAACAAAAGATAAATTGCTCACTCACCCCCCCCACCCCGCCGCCTCACAGCCACTGCTCGTTGCGGTCGGAGGCGGGCACCTGCAGCTTGGTAGGGTCGATGGTGTGCACGTGGATCATGCCCTTCTCGTAGCCGACGGCGATGGTGCGGCTGTCGCCTCTGTCGAGCGGGGGCAGGTCGATGCAGAGGGCGGCGCCGGTGTCGGGCTGGCCCAGCGCCTGCGAGAGCAGCGGCGTCTCGCGGCTGCTGTGGGCGTGGTCGAGCAGGTGCAGCGTCCCGGCCGCGTCCAGCGCCCACGTCACCCACTTGGTGCTGCCGCTGCACCGCAGCGCGACGACGGGCGCGCCGCCGAGCGGCACCGTCAGCTGCGGCAGGCGCTCCGTGTGCAGGTACACGCGCACCGTGCCGTCGTCGTAGCCCGCCACCAGCACGCGGCTGTCCAGCGGGCTGAAGCGCACCGCGGACGGCACCACCGTCGGCGCCGCCTCGAAGAAGTGCGAGGTGGGCCCGTAGACGGCCGGCGCCGCGACGCTGCCGTAGCGGCTCACGTGGTGCACGCCGTCGGCGCACGTCAGCACGTAGTGCGACGAGTCGGCCGGCGCAAAGTCGAGGCCGGCGCTGGAGAGCTCGAAGGTGCCGGGGACGGCGGGCAGGCGGGCCGCCTCGCGCGAGCCGGCGCTCCCGACCGCCGCCGCCGCCTCCGCCAGGCCGCCGCCGCGCGCGTTGCTGGCGAGGTGCAGGCGGACGGCGGAGTAGAGGTGCAGGCCGTAGTCGTTGTCGCTGATGGTCGCCTTGGCGGCGCCGCGCTCGCCGACGACCCAGAAGCACACGTGGCCGCGCGCGTCGAGGGAGGCGAGCTGCTCGTGCTCGTCGCGCCGCACGCCGACCATCGTGTTGTAGCCGGCGACGCAGATGTCGCGCACCGGCGCCGCGTGGTTGTCCGACTGCCAGCTCGACGCGTACGACGGCAGCCGCAGCACCTGCCGCTTGTAGCGCCCGGCCGCCAGGTGCTGCCGGTCCGGCTCGCGCGTGTCCCAGACGACGACGCTGCCGTCCTCCGCGCCGGCGTAGACGAGGTGCGCGCGGCTGGGGCTCAGCGCGACGCACGACAGCCGCGAGGTGCTCACGAGGATGCGCTCGGGGGCGCTCGCGTCGAGCGTGTTCCACAGCAGCACGACCGAGGCGTAGCGGTCGAGCTCCGACGGCGCGCCGGTGTCGTCGGCGGGACCGTAGAGGGCGGCGAGGGTGCGGGGGTTGAGCTGGCTGTAGCGCGTCTGCAGCACCGGCCGGCTGAGGGTTCCGATGAAGGTGAGCGAGACGTACGAGGAGGAGAAGTTGGTGGTGCTCTTGGTGCGCTTGCCCTCCTGCGCCTCCGTCGTCCCGCAGTTCTCGTCGAGGAAGGTGGAGAAGATGGGGAAGACGCGCCCCAGGAAGCCGCCCAGCATGCCCGCGTCGACCGCCATGATGTGCCGCCGCGCCGACGCGTCCTCCTCGCCGTCGTCGTCGTCGCCGCCGCCGAGGGTGAAGGTGTTGGTCTCGGCGTACTTCTCGGGGTACAGCCCGAGGTCGTCGGGCGCCTGCGCGATCTTGTTGCGCTGCCGCACGCGCTCCGCCTGCATCTCCTGCGACACGCGCTCCTCCTCCGGCGGCGCCTGCACCCCGACCTGCCGCAGCCCGTTGCTGCCGAAGTTGCGGATGTAGATGTCGTACTCCGTCTGCGGCGCCATGTCCGCGATGACGGCGGAGGTGTCGTCGAGGTCGACCAGCCGCCGCAGCGCCGTCGCGCGCGCGAGGTCGCGCTCGAACTGCTGGCGGTAGCCCTGGCGCCGCAGGTCGTCCCCCGCCAGCGACGCCGTCGCCTCCAGCTCGTCCTCCTCGCCGGCGCCCCCGCGCTCGCGCCGCCGCTGCTCGCGCTCCTGCCGCCGCCGCTCCTTGCGCTCCTGGTGCTCCCGCTCCCGCTCGTCCAGCTCGCGCTGCCGCTCCGCCGCCGAGTCCGCGCGCGCCGACGCGAGGGCCGAGCGCGCCGCCCGGCGGTTCTCCGCCTCGATCGCCTCGAGCATCTCCGCGTTGCGGTCCTTTGGCTTGCCGGCGCCGCGCGTCGACTGCGGCGTCGCGGGGGGGAGGACGTCGCTGAAGAGCTCCTCCGCCTCCGCCGCCGCCCGCTCGCGCTCCTTTTTCTCCTCCTTCTCGCGCGCCTTGCGAGCCGCCCGCTCCTCCTCCGTCTCCTCCTTCTTGTGCTTCTTCTCCTTCTCCTTGCCGTCGTCGTCGTCGCTCTTGTGGCTATGGTGGTGGCTGCCGTGGCGCTCCTCCCTCTCGCGGGACTTACGCGCGGCGCGCTCCTCTTCAGTCTCCTCCTTCTTGTCCTTCTTATCCTTCTTGACCTTCTTGTCCTTCTTCTCTTCGTCGACACTCTTGTGACGTTCTTCCCTCTCGCGGGACTTGCGCGCTGCTCGTTCCTCCTCCGTCTCTTCCTTCTTGTCCTTTTTATCCTTCTTTTCCTTCTTGTCCTTTTTGTCTTCGTCGACACTCTTGTGGCGCTCCTCCTTCTCGCGAGACTTGCGCGCGGCGCGCTCTTCTTCAGTCTCCTCCTTCTTATCCTTCTTGTCCTTCTTGTCTTTTTTGTCCTTCTTATCCTTCTTGTCCTTCTTCTCTTTCTTATCCTTCTTGTCGTCGCCGTCTGCGCTCTCCTTCTCCTTGGCCTTGCGCTCAGCCCGCTCCCGCTCCTTGCGTTCCTTGCGCTGCTCCTCCGTCTCCTCCTTGGCCATCGCGTCAGCTAAGAGTCAACAGGTAAGTGTGTGTGTGTGTGTGTGCGCGTGTGCAGGTGATTCCGAGTATCTGTCCCTGCGTGGAGAGCTCCGTAGCTAGACTAGGCGAAGAACGACAGGAGTGAAGGAGGGTGGGTCACTATAGTTGAGAAGGGGGAGGGAAGTTAAAGTAACCTGTCGCCAACTTCGCAACAGTTGAGTAGCGAAAGATGGGTTTGAAAATATACAAAAAGGGGGTAAGAGGAAGAGGAAGCAACCAATATTAAAGAATAAGTCTATCTGTGTGAGAAGTGTGTGGGCAACAGAGAGGAGCTCTAAGTGTGCTTTGATATGGTGTGTAGAGGTGTACGGTTGCACTACGGGTAGTGGTGCTCGTTTTCTTCTTCTCTTTTCTACTTGTTGGATGTAATGTAATGTCTGACTCCTCTTCACAGTGTGTGTATGTCTTCTGTATTTTTCTATTCTTTTTTTTCATCGTTGTAGTTGGTGGTGGTGGTTGTAGTGGAGTGGAGAAAGGAAAGTAACGCAGTAAAGCAACGGTAACGTGTCAGATAAAAGGAACTTAACCAGAAAGCCCGACTGGATCAGAGAAAGAGAGAGAGAGAGAGACAGAGACAGAGATAAACATAAAGGTGACTCCGTAAATAAGGGATGTGAGGAAGAGAAAAGGAGGGGCGCAGAAAGTGCTGCGCGAAGACGCACGGTAACAGCAGATGAGAGATAAAATCACGCATTTAAGAAGCAATAATCTGGAGAATGTGAAAACAGAAAAAATGAAGAGGCTTCATTCCTCTGGGCTCTGGAGAATGGCTGCCAGCTGGTCGAGGGGAATAGTCGCGCGGCGCATGCACTCCAGCATGCCCTCGGCCAAGTCCTGAGTGGTCGGTCCATCCGCGTCGCGTCTCCGCCGGCGGTTGGGGACGCTGCAAGGGAGGAGGCGGCGGCGGCGCGGCGCGGCGAGCCAGGCGTGCAGGGCGGGAAGCAGCCCCGGCAGCACGTCGCCGGCGGCCATGAAGAGCACGGCCCCGAGCGTGTCCGGGCGGAAGGCGTGCTGGCTGACGCGCGCGCCGTCGTCGTCGGCCAGCAGCGCCGCGCACACGTCGGCGTCGGTGCAGCTGCCGGCGAGGCGGCGGGCGGCGCGGTAGTCGGCGAGCAGTCGCGCCCGCGCCCACGCCCACGCGCGCCGCCCGCTCAGCAGGCTGTCCATCTCCTGCAGCGCCGCGAGCCCCGCCGCGCGCGCGTCCGGCGGCAGGCCCCCCAGCAGCTCCGCGGCGGCCGTCTCCGGCGGCGGCGGCGGCACGCGCCCGGGGGCGGCGGCCCAGCGCACAAAGAGGCGGCGGCGCGCGGGGGAGGGGGCCGCGCGGGGGGCGCGCAGCTCGTCCGGCAGCGCGCGCTCCTGCGCCTCCGCGGAGAGGGGCCGGCACGGCAGCAGGGCGCTGGCGGCGCGCAGGCGGTGGCGCACGCAGAGATCGTACCACCGCCGCAGCGCCGCCTCGTGCGCGGCCGCCCACAGCGACGCCTGCGCCTCCGCCGCCTCCCACAGCGCCGCCGGGGAGCAGCGCAGCGGCTCCTGCAGCCGCGCGGCGCCGCACAGCTCGCCCCAGGAAAGGCTACGGCCGGGCGGCGGCGGCGCCTCCCCGCACGCCGCGTACAGACCCTCCGCCGCGACCGCCAGCGCCGCGTCGCCGAGCCGCGCCCACAGCGGCCGCCCCTCCAGCGTCACCGCCGCCACCGTCTCGTAGGCCCCGTCTTGTGCTTTTTCCTCCTCCTCCTCGGCCTCTGTGTCCTCGTCGTCGCTGTGGGGAAACTCCGCGTCGTAGGCGGCGCGCGTCATGCCGAAGACCTCCTCGAACGGAAAAGCGGCCAGCCGCTGCGCGCGCGGCATCCGCAGCTGCCGCCCCTCCGCCTCCGCGCCGCCAGAGAAGAACGCGGCGCCCTGCGTGAAGTTGTCGCCGCAGCCGAAGCGCTCGCAGGCGCGCCAATAGTCTCCGTAGCAGCGCCGCACGTGCCCGCAGTACGCGCCGAACTGCGCCGCGGTGAGCTCGAAGAGGTGCCCGGGGTGGCGGCGGCGGGGGAGGCCCGTCGCAGGGTCGTGCACGCTGCGCTCGGGCGGCGGCGCGGCGCCGGCGCCGGCGGCACTCACGCGCGCGTCGCCCGCGGGGGCGTCGAAACGGGCGTTCTCGTCGCGGTTGGGTGTCGAGAGGACCGCGAGACGCGCGCCGGCCGCGGCGCCGAGGGCGGCGAAGACGGTGTCGGTGTACCGCGCGACGCGGTGCGGCGGGATGTGCTCGAGCACCTCCATCGAGAAGACCGCGTCCGTCCCGCCGCGCGCGTCGCCGTCCTCCGCACCCTCCTCCCCGTCTGCGAGCGGCGGGGGAAAGACGGCGGGCGGGCGGCGCGTGAGGTCGCCGCGCACCAGCCGCACGCGCACGTCGCGCAGGTACTCGGCGGAGGACACGACCGGCCGCGGCAGCTGCGCCTCCGCCTCCCGCAGCGCCTCCTCGCACACGTCGATGGCGACGGCCGCGCGCACCGGGCGGCGGGCGAGACGCGAGTGCAGCACGTAGGCGAGCAGAGACCCGCTGGCGCAGCCCGCGTCCACCACCCGCTCGCACTCGTGGCGCCGCAGCAGGCGCGTCAGCAGCCGCGCGCGCTGCAGGTACAGCGGGGGGTTGAAGGCCGGCGACGCGTCCTCGCGCGGCTCCGCAGTCCGCGCTGGGGTGGGGAGCCTCAGCGGCGGCAGCGGCAGTAGGGGGAGCGTCGGTCGAGACAGCGGTCATTAGACGTGAGTGGGGCCCAGCAGGTGTAGTAGGCGCAGGCGTCACGACAGGAAAACAAATATAGACTCAGATCAAAATGCGCACCGTACTAGTCATACACATGGTGACGAGACCGACTCTGATACAAGAAAAAAAAAAGTAGCAGCGCTGAGAGCAGAGAAGAAGGTGAGAGGGAAAAAGGAAAGAATCAGGACGGGAATGAACAAAAAAAAAGAAGTGGAATGCTGTTCCGACAAATAGTAATGCACAAAAAAAGAAAAAAGTGAGACAGTGCAGCATACACCACGCACCACCGCATTTCTTGAGCTGCACCGAGCGGCAATAAAAAGAAAACAAACGCAAGAAGGCACACGGACGCACACACAACAAGAAATGAAAAAAAAAATCTTCCTTCAGGGCGCCCGCTCACAACGCACACTTGTGGCGTGAAAACACACAATTCATTGCATTCATCTACAAACTCGCTTGGTTGTTTTTACCTGCGTTTGTGTGTGTGTGCGTGTATGGGCGATGTTTCTCTCTATTGCCAACGTAGGAGTTCAAATGCCAACTCACAGTTAAAAAGAAAAAAGAATGGCGCAAAAAGAAAACGAAAGAGCAAGGAAAACGAGGACATTAACGGTAGTGTGACTAAAACGTGGTGAGTGTCAAGTCACCTTGACCCCCCTTGCGGCAGGGCGTCGGGCACCTGCGCCTCGCCCAGCGGCCCCTGCAGCCGGCGGCGGCGCTGCTCCGCGGGCGACGCCGTGCGGCCGGGAGCGTCGAGCACGCACGCGGGCTGGCACATGCGGGGGATCGACGGGGCGGCCAGCACCGCGGCGCGCTCCGCCGGCGTCGGGACGGGCGCCTCGGGGGCCCGCCGCGCGCGCGCGCGCGAGGGTCGCGAGGGTGCCGCCGAAGAGCGCGCGCAGCACCTCCGCCTCGGGCGGGCTGCAGCCGGGGGCGGGCGCGGCGCCGGCGGGCGGCGGAGGCGGCGGCGGCAGGCGCGCCGAGGCGAGGCCCAGCAGCCGCGTGCCCTCGGCGAAGGCGGCACCGATGCGCTGCAGGTGGTTGCGCGAGACGCCGCGCACCATGTTGCTGCTCCAGCGCAGCGGGTCGAGCACGTTCATCACGCGCACCGGGAAGAGCGCGGTGGTGCACGAGGGGCACACCAGCGCCGCGTCCGCCTCGCTGCTCCCGGCGCGCCCCAGGCGCAGCGGGGGGAAGCCCTCGTACTCGCCGTCGCCGGGCTCCTCCTCGGCGTCCTCGGCCCCCTCACCGCCGCCCTCCCCGCCCGCCGCCTCCCGCTGCTGCTGCTGCCGGCGCCTCGCGTAGCGCCGCTCCCGCTCCCGCAGCCGCGCCGCCGCCTGCGTGTCCAGCAGGTGCCGCACGCCGCTCACCGTCAGCAGCGGGCGCGCGCGCCGCCGCACGAGCCCCCCGACCGCCGCGCGCCCCTCCGCCGTCAGCCCCAGCTCGTTGGTGTCGGTGCCCCAGCGGTTGACGCCGGGCGGCGTGCCGGGCGGGGGCGGGTCGGGGTGCGCGGCGGGCACCTCGAGGCGGCTGAGGTCGTACGGCGCGGCGCTGATGTCGCTGAGGCGCAGCGGCCCGAAGGCGGTCACGCAGTAGTTGGCGAAGTCAAAGTAGTGATAGAACTTGATGAAGCGCGCGAGCAGCACGAGCGGCGAGAGGCCGTCCAGCACGCCGCCCTCCTCCCCTCCCCCTCCTCCTCCTCGGCGTCCGCCCTGACGTCCTCGAGGAACTCGGTGGTGTTGATCATCGAGATGAGCATGACGGTGGCGGCGTAGGAGCCGATGTAGCCGGCCTGCCCGCCGAGCACGTGCGCCTCGTAGCTGCACCAGCTCTTGAGCAGCAGCAGCGTGCGCTTGAGGAGGTGGTCGCCGCCGATGGCCGCGTCCATCTCGTGCACGAAGCGGACGCAGTTGACGCCGCCGAACTGATTCACCGTCACGTCGTAGCTGCCGCCCTCCATCACGAGCTTCAGCACGCGCACCTCCGCCGAGATGACCGAGTCGACCGTCACGGGGTGCGCCTCGCCGCGCGTCAGCCAGTCCCGCACGCCGGACAGCAGCGTGCCCGACGCGATGTTGATGGCCGTCGGCGACGCGAGGAACGGCCGCCCGTCAACGTCGCTGACGAGCTGCAACGTCCCCTCGCAGTTGTTGTAGTTGCTGTCCGTCGTCAGCGGCACCGTGTAGCCGCGCGCCGGCGGCGGCGAGGGGGACGCGGCCGCGGCGGCGTTGGCGGCGGCCTCGGCCTCCGCGGCGGCGCTGGGCGGCAGCAGCCCGTCGACCTCGAGGGTGATGTCGTTGTCGCCGTCGGGCAGCACCGTGCGCATGTTGACGCTGCCAAAGATGTACACGCGGACGTCGCCGTAGGCGTGCCCCTCCGCCGCCGACGCCCACACCGCCCCCGCGACGTGCTGTGAGAGGCGCTGCAGCTGCTCCCGCCGCCGGCGCAGGCTCGCCAGCGACGGCACCAGCGGCTCCAGCACCTGACGCTCCACCAGGCGGCACAGCGCCGGCGACACCTCCGGCGTGAAGGCGCGCGGCGGTGGCAGCGCCACCAGCAGCGGCGGACGCGGCGCGCCGGCGCTGGCGGCGTTGGCGGCGGGCCCCGGCGTCTGCGACAGCGGCTGCGGCGGTGCGGAGGACACTCGCTCGCCGTCCCGAAAGGCAATCGGCGCGGACGGCGCGGGACGCGAGCCGCTGGTGCCGGCGGCGGATCGCACGCGGAGACCGCTGTCGGGGCTTCTCGATGGCGCCGCGACAGGGCTGTTGCTGGCGTGCGTGAGGCTGGAGGCCGTGTCGGTCATGTCTCAGGTGCGACACGGTGCTCTTGGCGCTAAAGGGTGCGGTATTGAGGTTGCTGTTTGGTGCTGTTTAGTGTTTTGTTTTTAGTTTTTTTTTTTTAATATGAATATCAATTACCTCTTTCTTTCTTTCTCTCTCTGTCTGCTTATGTTTCTGTTTCTGGGGTGTGCCGGGCGGCTCGTTTCGTTATCGGATGCTCCTCTGTGTGTAGGTGGTGGTGATGATGTTTTTTTATATATTATTAGGAGTGGAATAAAAAGGTGTGTGCTACTACTTCTGGTTTATCAAGCTACTGAATGGTTTTTGTTGTTCTTTGAGGTCTGGTTACGTGTGAATGTGTGACGACACGCTTTTATATATTCAGTTGTGTATCTATGCAGTTTTGCCAGACACAGAAAAGCAACACTACTCTGAGGACTGAAGGGGGGGGGGACGACAATTCAAACGTTGTAATAACAGTGCAGGCACGTAAAAGGCAAGTATGCGGGGAAAGAAGAGAGAGAGAGAGAGAAGTGTGGATGGGAGAAGAAATAGAGTGAGTGACAGAACGAAAGGATAGACGGAAAGTAATGCTGCCCTGCGAGGCAAACAAAAATTCACTCGTATTTGCATAGAAGATTTACGCAGAATAGGAAGCTTGGTGATATTAATAATAATAAAATAAAAAGTAGCACGATCCATCTAGGATGAGCAGAATATCACGTTCCGAGAATAGTACCATCATGGTTTATTTTGCATATTGTCAGTGTATCTAACGTCATTTGGAGGGGTGGTGTTTGCACTGTAGTGCTCTAATGAGGTGGAAGAAGAGAAGATTGTAAGAGGAGAGGGGGTAAGAAGTAAAAAAAAAAACTATGTAGCAGCAGCAACTATGATGATATCAACGGAGAAGATGACCCGGCACATATGCACCGCCTGGGCCGGGAGAGGGGAGGGGGTTGAGGCGGAAGAAAAATACGCACCCACACACGCCCAGCCACACACACCACAGAAGAAGAGAAAGAGAGGCAGCCCTTTCCTGAGCTCACATGAGGTTCTTCATCTTCTCGAGGATCTCGGGGTACTTTTGCACGATGAGCTGCATGTCGCGGCGCCGCACGTACCCCCGGTGGCGGATGTCCAGGAAGCCCATGAGGCGCCGCGCCTCCTCGTCGATGACGCGGGCCACCTCGCGGTCGCGCGTGTCGAGGTCGCCGACGTAGTAAGTAGCGGCGGTGATGGTCGACTTGAGGTCGGCAAGCGAGAGCATGCCGTCGCCGTCCGCGTCGTAGGCGTTGAAGATGGTGTAGAAGAGCTCCTCGGTGCTGTAGATGAAGGCGAGGTGGAAGATGAGGTACTCCCGGAACGTGATCACCCCGTCCCCGTCGAGGTCGAAGGCGCGGAAGAGGTGCGGGTAGTAGCGCTGCTCCGCCTCCGCCTCCGTGCGCGGACCCTCCGCGTCAGTTGCGTCGCCGCTTCCGCCGCCGCCACCACCGCCGCGCACGCGCACGCGGACGCCGAAGAGGGTGCGGCGCGCGGCCTCCCGCCGCCGGCGCTCCGCCTGCATCGCCTCGACCTCGGTGAACTTGTAGACGCCGGTGTCGTCCATGTACGCGCGGAACTGCTCGGGGCCCATGACGCCGCCGGGCGCGGCCTTGGTGAACTTGAGATAGAGGAACTCGACCGCCTCGTCCGAGAGACGGTCCTTGACGAGCTCCTTGTACTCGCCCAGCTGCGCGCGCGACAGGTTCGCCCCCATGGCGGCCGCCTTCTACACTAGTTCGGGGGGGGGGAGATAAATCTAAAGGGTGTGGCAAGCCTGCGCTAAAAAGAAAGATATTTTCCTTAGACTTTGGAAAGACGAGTGTCAGGACGGCAAGTATGCTGCAAGAGAGCACGGGAACAGTATGAGTGGAAAGAGAAAATATATATATGCAACAGATGCGTGGTACATGTCGCATTTGCCACGTCAGTGGAGAACGCACAGCAAAAATGAAGCATTACAGTTCAAGAAGAGGGGAAGGTACAGCAGACGTGAAGGAAAGAACACAAGAAAGAGAGGATTGTTTGTTATATATTAAGAAGAGGATAAAATGAGTAACCAACGGCATTCGAGGTTCAAATGGAGGGAAATAGCAGGCATAGAACAAGCAAACAGGTACGAACTGAGATATACGTAGAAGCAGGAGAGGAGGGTGCAGGAGTCGAGGAGCAGAGTGAGTCGCGTGACTTCATCGCGGCATGCATCTACGCAGAAGACTCGCCCTGTGTGACCGCGTCATATTCGCACACTGGCGGGAAGAAGCGGGCGCTAGTGCCGGGGCGGACTTCCCACATCAGTCGCTCCTCCATGAAGGTATCATCCGGGGAAGGATCGATCTGTGGCCGGTTCAGGGTAGGGAAGAAGTCCACGCAAGTGTACTGGGGGCCGTCTTGCATGTAACGCGTAACGCACTCTATTCCAACCGTGGTGGGGCCATTCGGATTGGATGGTGATGACGGGGATGGGGATGTGGCGGTGGCGGGGAGAGGGTTGGGCGCCATCTCTTCTTCGTTTTCGCCGCGGCTCTCGCCCTGACAAAGGTAGTTCCTGTGGGCTTGCCGAACATGGTCATCGAGGTCGTCGCGGCAGTGGACCACGGTGGGGCAAGTGGGCACAGGGCAGAAGCGCGCTTCGCAGCCCACTTCCTCGAGCGGGATGGCGCCGTGAGGGACGACGTGTTGCGGGGGAAAGCCGTAGTAGGCAACGCAGTAGGCGGCGGCGAGAAAGGCTCGCACTTTGCACTTTTGATAGTCCGCGACGAGCTTCTTCGCGCCGTGGAAGAAGGAGCGTTCGATGTCCAGCATGTGGAGTTTGTGGTCGATGTACCCTTCAAAGTTCTCGGCGCTGTCGTAGTGGACGCCGATACTCATGAGTTGGGAGCACTCGGGTTGTCGCAAGTACGAGTGCGGCGGTAGGGCGGCGATCCCTTCAATGGTGGTCGCAAGGTGGCCGACGGCGTCGCGGGGGACGCGCGAGAGAGCGGCATATGTGCGGGTGTACGCATTCCAGCACGGAAATCGCGTCTCGTCGTGTGCCACGAGCTGCGCATCAGTGGACGGCTTGCCGAGGTAAAACTGAGGAGCCAGCTCGCTGGGGATGCGGCGGTGCGCATCGGCCCGCCACGGGATGCGGGAAAGCGGATATTGGAAGGGAGCCGTCTGGCTCTGTGGGCTTTCACCGCCTTCCTCTGCCAGTCGCTCGTGTTGCGCGGGAGAACGGTGGCGAGGTCTGCGCGCTTCGCCTGCGGCGAGTTTGCTTGTGTCGGCCTCGAGGAGGGTGGCCATCTGGCTGCTGCAATCGGCGGCGTCGATGGTCCTCGCGGGTACGCGCGCGCGCATCGTCGCCGCTGGCGCAGGTGGAGGAAGCTTGAGATGGCGTGTAATCCTCGTCTGAGCACAAATCACCTGTACTGCCGTGACGATTGACGTCTATACGCGAGCGCCGGCGGCGAGGACGAAGGCGACGGCGACGGTGCGGCCCGGGATTGCTTTCAACACACCCTCGCTGGAGAAGGACGAGAATAAGGGCGCGGGATAGCGGGCCGTTGTGCTGATGCGTTGGAAGGGTCCCACGGGAGGGGAAAGGGGAAGGAGGAAAGGGAGGCATCAGTCTCCGACCTGCTGCGAGGCCGTTGGAAACAACAGGTCAAGCTTTGCTAGGAAAACGAAAAGCGACAGGTGAGTGGGGTGGTAATTTACAATTGCTCTCACTCTCTCTCTAGCTTGTAAGAGACAACAGAGTAAGAAGACCGGCGGGGGGAAAAGCTAGATGATGCACGTTTACGCGGCATGGGCTATCCCTCCTTGTCCTGCATCTTGGCACGCAAAGCTCATAATAAGCCTCGTGGAACGGTGTCTCTGCTTCAGATTAAGAAAAAGAGAAGAACACAAACAGAACAAAAAAAAAAAAAGAGTGATACTACGACGAGCGGGCTTTTAGAGTAAAGGCAGCGGCAGTGGACAGTGTCGCGTAGGAAGCGAATGACACGCGTGGGATTATTATTAGATTGTTGTTATTGTCGAGTAGTTTTTGGTTGGTACGCAGAGATTCCATCGCAGTTGTTATTATTGACATTATATTTACTATTTCTAAAATGTATAAATGCATGGGTACCTTTAGATATTGTGTGTTTTTTAATGGATTGTTGTGTTTCGGTATCCACGTCCCGTCACGCGAAACGTAGAGTTTGGGCCCTGTGTGCGCCCCCCTCGCCCTCACGCCCCCTACCGCTGGAGGTTCAGGATGCTCTCCCACATGTCCAGCGGCGCCTGCGGCCCGCCGCCCGCGAGGCCCGGCGCGCCGGGGGCGGGGGACTGGCTGCCGGCGGACGCAGCGGTGGGGTACTGGAAGAGACCCAGCGCGGGCTCCTCCTGTCTTGCCGGCCGCGGGGGCTGCGCGTACGACTGCTGCTGCTGCTGCTGCTGCTGCTGTTGGTGGTGGTGCAGGTGGTGCTGCTGGTGGTCGGCCTGTCGCTGGCCACCGCCGGGCGCCGGCTGAGGCGCGCCGTAGCCGTACGCGGCTCCGGTGTTGGCGGCGGCGCTTGCAGCCACGACAGCCGCGAGGCGCTGCAGATCCGCGATGCACTCGCCGAGTCTCTCCTGCATCTTGGCATTCTCCGCGCGGAGTGCGGTGTTGTCGCTCTGCAGGCGGGAGGCCGCGTCGGCGAGGGCGTCGGCGCGCGCGCGGGTGGCGGCGAGCTCCGCCTCCAGCACCTGCACCCGCGCCGTCTCCAGCGCCGCCTGGAGCTGCGCCGCCGACGCCTCGTGCGCCGCGCCTCTCCCGCGTCGCCGCCGCCGCCGGAAAACAGCGGCGAGTAGTCATGGTACGACAGAGGGGTCTGCTGCTGCTGCTGCTGCTGCAGTGGCGCGGCGGCGCCCCCCGGCGGCGGCAGCAGCGGCGCCCGGCGCTCGTCGTCGTCGTCGGAGGACGGCGGCTGCAGCTCGTAGTCGCCCTCGTCGCTGTTGCCGCCGCTTCCAATGGCGCCGAGCACGAGGCCGCCGCCGCCGTTGGCGCGCAGTCCGTACTCTGAGTCCGAGTCCGCAGCCGCATGCAGCAGCAGCCCTCGCCGGCGGAGTGTCGGCAGCGTTGGGGGTGTCCGCCGCCGTCGCCGCCGTCGCCGCTGCCGCCGCCGCCGCTGCGGCGTCGCTGCCGCCAGCGTGGTGGTGGTTGCTGCCGCTCCTGCTGTCCGCGCGGTTGGGGGGCGCCGCCGCCGCAGCAGCAGCCGCAATGATGGCGGCGTTGTTGGCGCGCATCGCCTCCCGCTTCTTCTCCTGGACCGCGTTCAGCAGGTCCCACTTCTCCTGCACGGTCGCCAGCGAGCCCTGCAGGCGGCCCTCGTGGGTCTGGAGGTTCGTCCACCACGCCGGCGGCGTCAGCTCCGCAAAGTCGGGGTCGTGTCCCGCCTCCGCGTGCGCCCGCGCCTCCCGCGCCGTCTCGAGGAAGGTCTTCTTGTCCTTGGCCTTGACGGCCTTGGTGATGCGCACCAAGTACCCGCGCAGGTGCGGCAGGTACGGCGGCACCGCCACCGCGCTGGGGGCGTCCGCGGCCGTCGTCGCTGCTCCCCGCTGAGGGTGAGTCCGGCCCCGCGCGAGATCTGTTGAGGCGATTCGCGCTGCTGTTGTTGTTATTGTTGTTGTTGTTGTTGCCGTAGTTGCTGTTGTTTGCGTTGGAATAGTTGTTTGATACGCCATTGTAATGTTGTCCGCTTTTCGGTGTCCCGTTACCGCCGCCACCGCCGCCACCCGCCGCCGCCGCCGGCGTTGCCGTGGTGGTGGTGGTTGTTGCCTTCCGAAGCCAGTTTACTCGCGAGGGTTCCCTGCGTCTTGGCGCCTGCCCACGCACCGGCCGCCGTCGGCGGGGGCGCGGCCGACACCTTCTTCCCTGCGACGGTGGTGGTGCCGTTGCGTTTCCCCGCCACCAGCGCCAGTCGTTGAGCCACGGTCAGCTGCGGCTGCGGCTCAGATCCTGATTTTCCATTCAGCATGATGAGTATTCCGGGGTTCTTGTGTTGTTGTTTTTTGTTTTCTCTTGTATGATAGTTCTTGATTTCTATGACACGTGTGTTACTGTTGAGTGCGTGTGTGTGTGTGTCTGTAGTTGGCAATCGTAGTCCACGATTATCCCTGACACGAGTTGCACTCGGCTCCTGCTATTGTTTGATGTTACTAGATTAGTTGGTTGTTTCGCCTAATGGAACTGTTGAGTAATCCTGTTCCTCGACGTAAATGATACAGTGGGCGTTTGGGTGCTTTCGTCTGGCAAGTCCGTTATTCACGAGAGGGGGGGGAAAGCACTGTCTTGGGGTTTCCTTTTTTCGTCACTTGGGATCGAAATATTGGTGTTCTGGTTTGTGCAAAGCGGTGCAGTGGTTGGAACAGAGGGAGACGGAGGTGATGGGAGAGAGAGAGAGAGAGAGAGAGAGAGAGACGACACCCGCTTTCGTCCATCCAAGTTCTCGATCAGGAAAAGAAGGAGAAGGAGAACAAAAAAAAATGAAGCAAGGTGCTCCGACGCAACGCGCCTAAACAGAACGCAAAAAAGGGGGTATATGAGAACGGGGAACAAACGGCATGTAGAGGTAGCAAAAATGGAAATGTCTCCGCGTGCTTTTTTCTTGCTTGTTTTCTTTTTCATTTTGTCTTTTTCCACTCCATGTTGGTGTGTGTGTGTGTGTGTGTGTGTGTGTGTGTGCATGTGTGTGTGCGTTTTCATGTTCCCCGTAGTCATCACACTTCGCATTTCGGTGTATGCTTGCTATAGTAATGCAATAAAAAGTACAAAAGAAAAAGGTAGGGGACAAACTGACAATCACAAAGAGGATGAAGACAAAAAAAAATTAGGGCAGAAACACAATCGGGAGAGGAAGAGAATAAACGGCAGAACGACACGATGAAAACGGGCCTGAGACAAGTGGAGTTGATGCGATAGAACGCTCAAAGCGATGTGCATCGCACGTGCTATTAACGTTCTTGCGGGTGATGCTGCTGCTGTTTTCTCATGAGGTGAGTGAGGGGGGGGGGGGTCAGAAATATTCAATAAGTAACTAAGTGTGGATAACTAAGAAGGAAGAAAAAAAGAAGATAGAAGGAATATAATAGAGTGAAACTACCTTTTAAGAAAATATCAATAACAATAATAATAATAGAATTTCCCGTGCGTCGGTGTGTGATGAAACTATTGTGGAACGGCGAAAGAGAACCAAGACAGTAGTAATAGAAATGGTTCCGCCTCTTTCTCTCCTGCCGTCTCTCATGCTTCTCCCACTCTATCTCTTCTCTTTCCTACTCGCCACCCACGCGCAAAGGCACGTGGCATGAAGGAGACGCACGAAGAAGAGGGAGAGAGAGAGAGGGAAGGGAAGGGTAAACAACACACGAGCAAAATAAAAAATCCTCACAAGGAATCAAAAACTGCTACACGAGATGTGTGTGTGTCCCGTCTACTTGTCAGCGGAGGGGTCCTTCTCGAGCCCGACGGCGGTGCGGAAGATGACGCCAACGTGGGAGAGGTCGCAGTAGGGCTCCTTGCCGGTGTGCTTGCAGCGGCACAGCAGGTACTTCTTGCTCTCTTGCACCTCGAACTGCACCGGCTTGAGCGACGCGTTGTGCTTCTCGTTGTAGGCCTTGTGGCTGCCGTCGCAGAACGGCTGCTTCGCGCTGAGGCCGCACGAGCACCAGTAGTACTTCTTGCCCTTCTCCAGCGGCACGTGCACGGGCGTCTTGTTGGGAATGCGCACAAAGCGCTGCGGCGCGTTCGGGTCGACCTTGGTCTTCCAGAAGAGGGCAACGCGGGAGCGGGCGAGCATCGTGCGTAGGGGTAGGGGAGGCACTAGACAGTACTTGTGGGGCTGGTTGTGCGGGTGACGTTATTAGTTTGCTTGTTTTTTGTTGTTGTTTTTGATGCAGATACTGCTGTGTTGTGGTAGTTTACTTTGCTTTGCTTTGCCGCGTGAAAAGCAGAATTGCAACGAAAATAGAGAGGAGGGGGAGAGGATGTTGGACATGGTGCACAGCGACTGTATATATGTATGTGTGTGTGTGTGTGTGTGCGTGTGTGTGTGTGTGTGTGTGTATGTGCGTTGCATGCGCATCTCTGGGTGCTCGTGAAAATAGGTACATATGAGGCAATTCTGAAGCGGTGGAAAACAATGTGCGTTTTTTAAAGATGACAAATAAAGAAAAAGGAGTAAAGACAGCGGAAGAGGTGAAAAGGTAGATAATGGGTTAAGTTGCGATGGGGTGAACCAGCAGGACATTCAGGAGGGAGAAGAGGGGGGAGGGGGAGGAGAAAGTGAAACATATGGATGTGAATAACTAACTATGAAAGGCACACGGGTACGAGGGGAGGGGGGGGAAGGTGCACGAGTCCGTCTCGCGCCACACCCTGTCTAAAGAGACACCTCCGTGGGGCTGACAAACGAGGAGCCCGGCGACGACGGCAGCACGACCGCGGGAGGCGGCGGCGGCGGCGCGGCGCGGCGGTTCCCGACGACTCTCTTGCCGCCGCTGCCGCTGGCGCTATCGCCCGGCAAGCCCTTGTCCACGCCCGCCGCCTCCACCCGTGCGCGCAGCGCCTCCACCTCGGCGCGCAGCCTGGCGACCTCCGCCACCGCCGCCGCCACCGCCGCCTCCCTCTCGCGCGCGTACAAGGAGTGCCGCTGCGCCGCCCGCCGCGCCAGCAGCCCCGCGCACGCCTCCGCCTCCGCGCGCGCCACCGCCAGCCGCCCCGCCGCCTCCGCCGCCACCACGGACGCCAGCGCCGCCGGCGACACCACACCGGGAGTGTCAGCGGGTGGTGGTATCAGCGCCGCCGCCGCCCTCCACGCCGCCTCCACCGCCGCGCGCGCGGCCGCCTCGCACTGCTGCACCTCTCGCCGCCCGTCGGACTCGGCGGCGCGCAGGGCGGCGAGCTTGGAGGCGCGGCGGCGGGCGTAGTAGAGCCCCTCCGCGGCGGCCCCCACCAGCCGCTGCCGCGCGCGCCGCTCCGCCCCCTCCACCGCCCGCCGCGCCGGGCCCTCGAGGCACTCCGCCAGCAGCGCCGCCGCCCCGCGCGCGCGCTCGCCCGCCAGCCGCCGCCGCCCCGCCGCCTCCTCCGCCGCCAGCGCCGCCGCCGCCGCCGCGCCGAGGGGGGTGCCGTCGCCGCCGCCGCCGCGGCCGCGGCCGGGGCCGGACGGGGGGCGTGCTGCGCCCACAGCCTCTCGAGGCGGCGGCGCGCCAGACGCTCCTCCGCGGCGATCATCTGCGCGCGCTCCGTCTCCTCGTCCTGCACAACGTACCGCAACGCCGCCGCCGCGCCGCCCCGGTGGTATTGGTGGACGTGCTGCCGCTGGAGGCAAAGAGGGAGCGGCGGCGCGGGCGGGCGGCGGCGGCGGTGGCGGTGGCGGGTGCGGCCGCGGGGCGCGGCGTGGTGCTGCCGGCGCCGGCGGCGGGGGTGGGGGCACGGCGGCGGCTGGCGCTGGCGCTGCGGCGGGCGGTGGCGGGCGCGCGCGGGGTGGACGGCCGGGGGGAGCCGCCGCCGCCGAGGCCGCAGTTGGCGAAGTTGAGCGACTCGCGGTCGGCGTCGCCCTCCTCGCTGCCCAGACGACAGCCGCCGCCGCCGGGGCGCGCGGAGGTGGCGCGGCGCGGCGTGTGCGCGCACGGCGGCGGCGGCGGCGGCGTGTCGCCGCTTGCGTCGGCGTGGCTGCCGGCGCGCGGGGTGGCGGGGCGCTGCGAGCGGGAGGCGCTGCTGGCTCTCTTGCGCGCGGCGGCGGCGAAGGCCTGCTGCTGCTGCCGCCAGCGCTGCTGCAGCGCCTCCTCCTGACGCTCCTGCTCGCGCTGCAGCTGCTGCCGCTCCCGCTCCCGCTGCTCCTCTCGCTCCCGCTCGCGCCGCCGCCGAATCTCCGTCTGTCGCTCGCGCTCCCGCCGCCGGAAGAGCTCCTGCTGCGCCTTGGTGTACTGCGAGGCGCCGGGGCCGGGCGCGGGGCGGCGCAGGCCCGTGGAGGAGCTGGGGTAGGGGTGCTGCGGGCGGGCGCCGGCGTGCGCGCGGTGGGTGTCGGCCCAGCCCGCCATGTAGGGGTTGTCGCCGCTTCCGCCGCCGCCGCCCGCCCGCGCGCGCCGCAGGGCCGCGTCGTACTGCCGGCGGCGCGCGTCGTCGCCGAGCACCTCGTATGCGAGCTGCACCTCACGGAAGCGCTGCGCGGCGCCGGTGGGGTCGTCCAGATTCTTGTCGGGGTGGTAGCGCAGCGCCATGGCACGGTACGCCGCGCGCACCGCCTCGGGGCCACTGAAGTCGGCGAGGCCCAGCGCCTGGTACAGCTGCTGCGGCTGCGCGGCGGCGGCGGCGGCGGCACTGCTCATCGGGGGCTACGCACTGACACACACACACACACACACCTGCACACAAAGACAAGAAGAGACGGAGAGAGAGAGAGAGAGAGAGAGAAACAGGGAGAGAAGACGAAAGAGAAGTAGAAATGAGAAAAGAAAATAAAGGGTTTTCTTTGAGAAAAAGGAAAGAAATACGTGGGAGTACGAGTGTGCGGGATCAGTAATCTAGAATAAAAAATAAGCAAATAAATAAGAAGAGGGGAGCGACGCAGCGTGCGGACGCTGCCACAACGCAAGTTCTCGTCTTCGTACGTCGAGTCTCTGTGAAGAAACGCGCGCGGTGGAAGCAAAAGGGGGGGGGGAAACAACAACAGAAGTGTATGTATTTCTGTTGTTTTCTTTTCAAGTCTACTGTCTTACTTTCTATGTGTATAGATCTTGGTGTTGTTATTATTATTATTATTATTATTATTATTGCTTGATTGTTTGGTTCTTATCCCTTTTCAAAATGTGTTGACGCCCCCCTTCTCACCTCTGGTTTTCCCTTTTCCTGTGGTGAAGAAAAGAGGTAGCGAGAGCGGCAGCGAGCGTTGGGAAACCTACGCTCACGCACGCACGCACTCCTACAGTCGGACACGCACACGCACACGCACACGCGGCTACACAACGGAAAGGTGAGAGAGAAAGAAATAGAACAACGACTTCCTTACAGTCTTGCTAATTAGAAGGAAGAAAAGAAGTCCCCCTAGCGCGAGACACTTTGAGAAAGTTAAAGGTACTATTATACAGAAAGGGAAAGAGGAAGAAGAAACAAAAATAACACAAGACAGGCAAGAGTGGGTGGAGAGGAGGGGCGGGGGGGGGGGTAAACGGCTTGCATATGTGTGTGCATCTATAAATAATCATACATAACCGGCGAGACTTCACGGGGTGCTCAGGAGTCGACTGTAAGCGCCGCCCCTTTTGTACCTGGCCCTTGACAGTCAAGGGGGAAAAAGAGAGAGAGAGAGAGAGAGAGACAGAGAGACAGAGAGAGCAGGCTTGCGGAAATATTTCCGTTGCACGTCACACGCTGCATGATCGCTCGAAGTGGACTCATTCGTTGTTTGTTTATTCGTTTGTTTCGGCACTCATTCTACCCATTTGTTTATTCTGATCTGTGTGTTAATATAATGTGAACGAAATCATAAAGAGAACGAAGATAAGAAAGGGAAAGAGTAAAAAAAAAGACTTAGTGCAGCGGTTATAATGTACAGAGAGAGAAACATTGTTGCGTAGTGATGTATTCATAGACGGTTCTTTTTCTCCCCCTAACTTGCGATTTTTGTAGCACTCACTCGGCAAACAAACAGACATCATCAGTGGTCGACTGCCGACGATGATGTACTGCATGTTATACAGAGAGAGAGAAATAGAGAGAGAGATAATGGGAATGGGAATGAGCTGGAAAGAGAAGAAAGAATTGGTAAGAAGCATTATTTATTTTTAAGTTAATATAATAGTATAACCATAATGTACAGAGAGAAGGAAGGAAAATATACACACTATACATAAAAGCAAAGGAAAAAAGAAAGAAACGAATGGAAAGCGGAAGAGCACATAGATGCGTGTGGGTGTCTGCCTACAAAGCACCTCTCACCGCCACATGCCAGCCGCGTACGCCTGCTGCTGCTGCTGCTGTTGAGTTGGTGTTGTGGGTGTTGCTGCTGTGGGTGTTGGACCGTGTACCTCGGCGCGTGTGTCAGTTGCTGCGGAGGCAGCGAGGTCGGGGCAGAAGTATTAGCAGCAGCAGGGGCAGCACCGGCGCCGGGCGCGACGGGGGCGGAGAGAGGGGCTCCTCCCGCAGGCTGCGGGGAGTAGTAGTACACCGGTGCGTACCCGGCTGGCCGCTGCTGCTGCTGTAGCTGCTGCTGCTGTGCCGGCGCTAGCTGAGCCATGCCGAAGGGCGCGGCGGCAGCGGACGCCGTGTGCGGTGGCGCCGACGGCAATGTAGCCACCATCGTCTGTGGGCCGCCCTTGCTGTGTTGCTGCGCGCCGGCGCCTCCGTTACCGCCTGGGAAGAGGCGGAGGTGTCCGCTGACGCTGCTGCTGCCGCCGTTACTGACGGCGCCGTTGCCGCTGTTGATGGGGTAGTTGGCGTGTGGCAGCGCCCCGCCGCCGGCGCCGCCCTGCCGCGGGAGCTGGCGCTGCAGCATCATCGGGTCGCCGACCGTCACGAGGCCGCCAGCGCCGTCGGGGCCGGGGAGGGGGAAAGACCGCCCAACGCGCACCTCGCCGCTTTGCATAGCGACGCTGTGGCCGTTGCGGTGGTGGCTGCTGCTGCTGCTGCTCGCCTTGCGGCGGTGGTCGTTGATACTGCCGTCGCGGTTGTTGCTGCCGCCGAGGGCCGCCGACCCCCTCCTGTCGTCCCCGCGGTTGCTACTGTTGGTGTTGTCTGCCGTGGTGACGGTCGCCGCCCCTGTCGCCGCGCTCCGTGCGACGCCGGCTGTTGGCGTTGTTGGCGTTGCTGTTGCTACCGTTGTTGTTGTTGCCTCCGCCGCGTGTCTTGCCTTCAGCGCCACCGCCGCCGCCGCTGCGGGTGCCGCCGCCGCCGGCGGCGGAGGAGCCGGTGGCGACGGCGGCGAGGGTGACGCCGCGCTCGGCCATCTGCGCCTCGCTGACGATGTGCAGCGTGTCGAGGCGGCGCAGCAGGTGGCGGCCGTAGGGGCTCTCCGCGAGGGCGGCGAGGTGCGGGAGGAGCATCTGGCCGATGCGCGCGCGCTGCGCCTCGTCGGCCTCCTCCAGCAGCCGCTGCGCCACGTAGTTGCCGTAGACGTCGCGCATCATCAGCACGAGGTAGTTGCCGTGCGGCGCCGACTCGCCTGGGCGGCGCGCGAGGTGGTCCAGCATGCGGTCGCGCTCCGCCGGCGTCGCCACCGACACGGCCTTCTCCGCGACGTTGCTCGAGAACTTGCCGCAGCTGAGCGCGTAGAGCTGCGGCGCGAGGCGCGCGAGGAAGGCGCGGCGCAGGTCGTCCGGCGCGGCGAGCAGCGCGTGCTGCACCACGAAGTTGGCGTACTGGTGGTGCGTAAAGTCGGAGCCGCCGTCGAGCACCGCGCGATGATCGGCCGCAGGTTGACGGCCGGGTGCGCGCCGCACACCTCGAACAGGCGCTGCAGCACGCGGCAGCCGTACATGTCGTACGCGAGCGGCCCCAGCTCCGGCGCGAACTCCGCCACGATGCCCTGCGCGCGGTCCGGCAGCTCCTCGATGATCTTCTGAATGACGTGGTTGGCGCTGGCGTCGAAGACCGACTCCACAGCGCGCCCGGCCAGCTCGTCCGCGAGCGCCTCCTTGGTCGCGCGCGGGGCGGTCTCGAGCGCCTTCTGCACCACGCGGCAGCCGTAGGGGTGCGCCGCGAGCTGCGGCACGCGCCCCGCGACGCCGGCTAGCAGGCGCTCGTGCAGGCGCGTCATCGCGGCGCCCTCGCCGCCGTCGTCCGGCCACGGCCGCCCGCTCACCTCCAGCAGCTTCTGCAGCACGTAGTTGCCGAAGAAGTTGGTCGCGAGGTCGACGAGGTGGTCCGGCAGCACCTCCGCCGCGACGCGGTGCACGTTCGGCGGCGCCTGCTCCAGCAAGCGCTGCACCAGCCGGCTGCCGTCGGGGTCCTTGCAGAAGGCCACCACGTGCCCGCGGATGCTCTCGTACGACCACCGCAGCTTGTGGATGCTCATCACGTAGTCCCGCAGCACCAGCTGCGAGTCGCCCCCGGCGGCCCCGGTGCCCGCGCGCGAGGGAGCCTTGACGTGCGTGCTCGCGGCGGTGGCGGCGGGAGGAGGAGGGGGGGAGGGCGGCGGCAGCGGGCGGTGGCCGCAGCACTGCCAACAACAGGGCAGCGCCGTCGCTCGCCTTCCTGGTGGCGCTGCGCGGCGCCGGCACCACAAGCACCGCCGCAGGCGGCGCGACGGCAGCGGTCTCCGCGGGGGCACTCCTGAGAGGCACAGCGGCAGCTGCCGCCTCCACGCTGGTCGCCGCCGCCGCTGTCTCTGCTGCCGGGGGTGTCGGCGCCGCCTCGTCTGCTGTCTGCGCTGCAGCAGGCGCGGCTGTCTCGCGGTGTTTTGCCTCCGTCGGTTTTTCCTCCTCCGCCGCCGTCAGCACTGGGGGCGGCGGTGTCGGCGTCGGCGGGAGGTGTCGGTTCCTTGTCAGCGGTACTTGCCTCCGCCGCCTCTGTTTTTGCTACTGCGGGCACGGCGGGTGGGGAAGTCACGGGCGCCGCCGGTGACTCCACAGGCGGCGCCTCTGCGGGGGAGGCGGCTGCGGCGGCGGAAGCAGCAGGAGCAGAGGCAGGTGCCGCGGCGATTGCGGGAGGGGGCGCAGGGGAGGTGGCCGCAGGAGCTGCGGTCGCGCGCGGCGCCTTCTTCACGGTCGTACTTTCCGCAGGCGCAGCAGCGGGCCGTCGACGCCTTGTTGTTACTAGAGGCGTTATTCTTTGAGCCCGCGGCCGCAGCAGCAGCAGCCGTTTTGCCGCGTGTCGCCGCGCGGCCGCTCTCGGCCTTTCCGCCGCCCCCCGCCGCCGTCCCCTTGCCGGACCCTTTGGGAGCGCCGCGGCGGGGGTGACCGCCCTCGTGGTAAGGGGGGTAGTGGCCGTACATATGATGGTGGTGGTGGTGGTGAGCATCGTACAGGGGATACTGTCCCACGTCATAGCCAAACGGGGGGCCGCCGCCCCACGGGTCCATCGCGTGCTGCTGGTGGTGGTGCTGCTGCTGCGGGAAGGGCGGGGGCGGAGGGGGGGCGAAGCCCGGTGAGGCACCCAGCAAGAAGCCGCCGTCGCCTGGGTCTAGTCCGCCGCCAAATGCACTGCCGCCGCCCACAATGAAAACGCCGCCGCCGCTAGGGTCGTGGTGGTGGTACTGATGGTGGTGGTGTTGGTGGTGCGCGTGCTGCTGCTGCTGCTGCTGAGAAGGAGGCGGGAGGGGATAACCCGCGCCGGGGCCGTAACCTGGGAAGTAGCCGGCGGCGTCGGGCGCGAACATGAGGTCGCCACCGCCCGCGTGCGGAGGGGGCGGCGGCGGCGGCGCCAGCGGCTCCCCCATCGACACCGTGATGCCCCCGCCGCCGCCGCTGCTGATACTAAAGGTGTCGTCATACGGACTCGGGCCGGCGGCGGGCAGGCGGGTGGGCTGCTGCTGCTGCTGCTGTTGGCTGCCCAGCGGCGGGGCCGTGCTGCTGCTGACCACGGTGTACTTGGGAGCCTTGGCGGGAAGATACGTGTCGCCGCCGGCAACGGTCAGGGAGGGCCCTAGTGAGGCGGCGGCGCCCGGCGACGCCTGCAGCGCGCGCAGCGGGGAGGAGGGCCGCGGCGGCGACTGCCGCTGCCGCTGCTGCTGCTGCTGCTGCTGGAGGCGGGAGAGACTGTCGAAGGCGTCCGCGGTGAGCACCGCCAGCTCGCGCGCGGGCGGCGGCGGCGCCGACGGGAGCGGCTGCTGTGCCCGCGGCCCCATCCCGGGCGGCGACGGCGCTGGGTGCTCATCCGACGTGACGACCGTGTAGAGGGACGGCGCGGCGGGGGCGGCGGGGGCGGTGCGCTCCGGCAGCTCCGGCGGTGGGAGGTGCAGCAGCGCGGCGAGGCCGGCCTCCTCGCGCGTCACGACGCGGTTGTCGTGGGTGAGCGGCGGCAGCAGGCGGGGGTCGCGGGGCGTCAGGGCGTAGTAGTAGCGCCGGTACTCCTCCGTGTAGCGGTACGCCTCCGCCGCCTCCACCGCCGCGGGCGCCGCGGTGCCGGCCGACTGCAGCACCACCGGCGCCGTCTCCGCCCGCCGCACCTCCCGCGGGTCGACAAGGAAAAAGCTGCCCGCGTCGCTGACGACGCCGCCGCCCGCGTTGGCGGCCGTACTGAAGATGCCAGCCGCCGGGCCGCGCGCGTCGCCGCCGCTGGTGGACAGCAGACCGCCGCCGCCGCCGCCTCTGCCCGCTAAATCCGTGCCGTCGGCGGCGGTGTGGTGGTGGTGGCTTTGCTGTCGCCGCTGCTGCCGCCGGTGCTGCCCGGGCGGTGCGGCCGCAGCGGCGACAGGCCGTCGTCGTCGGCCAGCAGCGCCCAGTCCAAGTCGTTCACATTCCACTCGGGGCCGTCCCAGCCGTCGGACATAATGGCGGCGGGTAGGGAGGGGGAGGGGGGGCGAGTGGGGGACTACAGTAAGGTCTGTACGCGCGCGTAAACACAAGACCGGTGAGAGTGAGGGGCCTGTGGTGGCCAAAAGGAAGAGCAAGCGAAGAAGAAGAAAAAAGAGGGAGGGGGGAAGTACAAGAAAAAAGTCAGCGCAAACTATCTTACTGCTTTTCTTTTCCTCCCTCCTTGCTCAGGTCGAGTGAAGAAAATGGCAAGAGATTGACTTTCTTTGAAACGCGGCAGGGGAGAGAAAACGAAACCACAGCGCTGCAAATATCACTAGTTGTTTTTCTCCTCTAAAGCAATTGACGTATATGTATATGAAGGAAATCAAACAAAAAGATAATAATAATAATAAGCGAATAGAAGCGGATGAAATAGAACGAATGAAGAGAGACGGACACAGCCCCTTCGATATAGAGCAAAGTCGTAATGCAAACCAAAAAAAGGGGGAGATGCAAGAGAGAGAAAGAAAAAGAGAGAGAGGGGATAAAGAGAATAGCAACGAGCAGAAAAACTGATAACAATACTGTAGCAGAAGGGAGAGATAGTAAAGTGTAGACAGAGCCGCGATTATGTGCGACTTGGTGCGGGGAAGTAAAAGAAAAGAAAGAATTAAATAATTAAGTTGTGAATGGGGTCACACAGACGTGACCGAAAAGAAAGAGAAAGAGGCACAAGGGGGGTTTGATTATGAACAGGAGTGAAATGCACGAGAGAGATTATGAACAAAGTGTAAATAGGTTTTCCCATACGAATGGTTAGTAAAACCTTTTTTAAAATTAATATCTTTTCTTTTCCTATTATTATTGTTAGTATTGTTGGGTTCCTGAATAGCTCCGTCTGGATAAATATAAATATGGGTTTATAATAGACAAGTGATCAGTAATGCTGGTGTATATATATGTATGTTGTTTGTGTGTGTGTTAAGGGACACAACAGTGTTCCTGGGCAAGAGCGAGAAGAGAAAGTGGATGCGAAAGGTTTTTATATAAAAAAGAAAAAGAAAAAGAAGATGCGGTTGATAATAATTAAAACGAGAAACTAAAGAGAAACGTGTAGGCGGACCCGTCAGTGGAAAACCTACAAAAAGTGGGGTGACGGACGTTGTTGGTTTTTTTTTCCTTCTCTTTCTCTTGCTCGCTCTTTCTATCGCCTTTTGTGAAGAGAAAAAGTATATGTGTATACTTGAAAGCAAAAAAAAATAGATTGATAAACAATGTATGATACAAAAACGTTGATAGAAGAGAAAGGCTGGGGACGAATGCTATGATGAACCAAAGCGAGAGAGAGAGAGAGAAAGAGTAATAAAAATGAGAGCGCCACAAGCAGCTACAGGCTGGCCAGACAGAACAAAGAAGAAGAAGAAAACAAGTAGTAAAACGCAACAACAACAACAATAATAATAATAATAATAGTGAGAGGAGGAGGAGGAAGGAAATAGGGAGAATAAGAATGAAAGTAAAAGAAAGAAAACGCACGCGGAAAGCGACGAGGCTGGCGGTGCTGTCTTGTGTTGTGTTGCTGCCGTCCGATCGAGTGAAGAGTCAGACCTGAAAAACAAAAAACGTATAGGAATCGATCAACAGCACGAAGAAGAAAAAAAGGAAGAATTTTCAAAAGAGAGAAAAAAAGAGAACTCAAAAATAGAACAATCTATGCACCTCTTACTTTCGCTAACACGCGTGGTCCTGGAGCGAGACAAGTCTCTCCAGGCCGTTAGACGATTATTTGCTCTTTTCGGTTTCTTACTTTCTTCCTTTCCTTTTTTTTCTAGTCTTCTGCCTTCCTATTCCTCCTCTTCCTCTGTTGTCGGGTTAATCTTAGTATTTATTGATAAATAAAAGTATGTGGTAAGAGAAATTCAAGTTTCAAAAGAAATTGCTTCGAGATAAATATATAAATAGCGACACACCAGTTGTGATTTTGTATACGTGGTATTTATTCCTTTGTTTTTTTTTTAAATATCTATTTCCTTTTTTCCTGTGCCCGTGCGCGCGCTGGCCCAGTCACAGTGTTTCTGTGATTTTTCAATGTACACGTGTGTGTTGCTTTGTTATTGTTATCGATGATTTGTTTGGAGGAGTTGTTAAGAGGGAGAGAGAAGATAAGACGAAGAGTGAAGAAAAAAGAGTAGCAGGGAGAGCAAGAGAGTAACAGGGAACCAAACAGACAAGAAACAGCAAACGAAGACATTCATCATCACTTAGTGATGTATTGTTTACAGGGTGAATCGCATCAGTGCTCTGTAATCAGTCCTCACAATATACATAACAGTATATACTTATATATGACTTTTATGTGTGTGTGGCTGAAGGGAGATTACAGACATATACATACACACTCACAGTCGTTGGTTTCAAGTGCAAAACGATATCTGTGTTGTATCAATGGTAAGTATTTGTGCAAGTGTGAAGTAAAGTGTGGTTGAGAGATACGGAAGACAAAAAATAGAGAGTACAGAAAAAGAAGAAGTGAAAAGAAAGAATCTAGGGTAGATGGTGAGAGAAGTGGAAGACATAATTTGGAGAAAAAAGGAAGTGAAAACGAAGATCTCTCCCCTTTATTTCGTTTTCGAGGTTCTAAAGAAAGCAAAAAGAGAAGAGGGAGGGGGGGAAGTTGTTCGTTTTTTCTAGCGGTGTTAATGTAGACATAATAATAGCATCTAGAAGCAAAAGAAAAAGTGAAAAAGGTGAAGAAGAAGAAGAAGGGAAGAAAAAAAAGAGAGGTACAGTATTAGTAAACCCACAGACTCACTCGCGCAGTAGCACAGAGACGTTGGGGAGCCAAAGAAATGATAATAAATGACGATGAGCGACACAAATACCCACACCTCCGGAAAAGAAGAGAAAAAAAAAGAGAGAAAACACCGCCGGCAGCCATGGTATTTGCTATCAATTGGCAGCGCGCGCCGTCAGTGCCGCCCGCGCGGGTGGCCGCGTGTGAGCAGCCGCCGCACTCGCGCTGTTCTCCTTGTCTGCTGCCGTCGCCGCGGTGGCGGTGGCTGTGGCGGAGCGACTAAAAGAGGCGGCGCTGCTGTACAGCCGCGCGAAGACATCGCCACTCTGTTGCTGCTGCTGGCGCTGCGGCCGCCGCTGGGGCCCCGCCTTGACACTGCCGGCGCCTTTGCCGAGGCCGGCGTTGGTGCTGCTGCTGCGGCGCAGGGCAAGACCCGCGGGGCCGCCGCCGCCGCCACTGCCGCCCGCGCAGGCGCCGCTGTAGTTCACGTACGAGGCGCCCGCCGGGGCCGCGCCGCGTGTGGCGGTCGCCGCCGAGTGCGTGCGCGCAAACGGAGCTGAGGCAGTACGCGTGAGGGTGCGCGACGCCTCCGCGGCCGCCGCGGCGCCGCCCCTGCGCGGCGTCTTGGGTCTGCCGCCGCTCTTGCCGCTGCCGCTGCCGCTGCCGCGTCGCGCGTTGCCGCCCGCAGCCGCAGCCGCACCACCACCACTACCGACGACGCCGCCGCCGCTGCTGCTGCCACCACCGTTAGCCGCGGTGGCGGCGCCGGCGGTGTGGTGGGTGCTGGCGTGGCGCGCGAAGCCGCGTAGGGAGCGGGGGGTGGGGGCCGCGCGGGGCCCGGGGCCGCCCTGCCGGGGGTGCGTCACGTACACGCCGCGGGCGCTGTCGTAGGAGAGCAGCGGCGCCCCCGCAGGGCCCCCGCTGCCGGCGCGGCAGAAAGCGCGGGTGTCGGCGCGTGGGGGCGAGGTGCGGTGAAGGCGGCCGCCGCCGCCGCCGCGCAGGGGACGGGCGGTGCCGCCGCCGGTGTGGTGGCGCTGCTGCTGCTGGGCGCTGTGGCGGCCGGCGGGGGTGCGGATTTGCCAGCGCTGCCGGCGTCGGCGTCGCGGCGGAGGCCGGAGAGCGCCAGGCGCGGCACCTCCACCGGCGGCGCGGCGGGCGGACGGCGGCGTGGGGAGGTCGGTAGACGGCGAGTGCGGCGTGGGCGGGGGGCGCGGGCGGCCGGCGCTGCCGCTGCCGCTGCGGCGCGCGTGGCTGGCGGAGCGGTGGCGACGGCTGGTGGCGATGACGACCGGCGGCGGCGCGGCGGCGCTGCTCCCGCCGCTGCTCTCGCGGCCGGCGGCGGAGGCGGCGGAGAGCGGCGAGCAGTGCCCCGGCGGCCCGCGGCTGCCGCTGGCGCTGCGCAGACGACGCATCTCCTCCCGCGCCTCCGCCGTCCCTGTCAGCCGCCCGCCCGCCGCCGCCGCGCCGGGCCCCTCGCCCTCACCCTCCTCGTCCTCGTCCGTCACGTACTCGTGCGCGAGCGACACGCCGGCCGCCTCCTCCGCCGCCTCGCGCTCCTCCGACGTCGCGGGCGACACCGTCACCATCGTCCCCATTGACGCGCGCGAGAGCGAGAGGCCCGCGGCGGCGCGCGCCGGCGGCCGGGTGCTGGGGCGGCGGGCGACGGGGACAGCGCCGCCGCGCCGGGGGCTGCGGGTGCGGCGGCTCTCGGGCGTTGCGCGCGCCGCCGCCGACTCCCCCCGCGGCGTCGCCCAGCAGGAAGTGGACGGCCGCGTTGGCGTCGGCGGTGCCGCGCAGGAGCATGCGCAGCGCCTCGCAGCGGCGCGCGGCGGGGGCGGCGGCGAGCGCGGACCGCTGCTGCGCGCTCAGCGAGCCCTCGTACTGCGACACCAGAGTCGCAATGCTGGCGGGGAGCTCGGCGGAGGCAGCGGGCGTCGTCATGTTGGCTTTTGGCAAACGATTGTGTATGTATTCCTTGTGCAATGCGTTGATTTCAAAATGGAGCTTACGTCTCTACCTGTCTGGGTGTGTGTGTGTAACTTCGGTGAAGAGTCCGCTGCAAATAGAGAGAGAGAAAGAGAGACGCTTTCACTACAATGGATCAGAGAGGAAAGAGGAGCGGAGGAGACGTTGGAGTGACGCAGACGAAAAAAAAAAAATGAGAGACATACGTGGAGAGTGCGACGCGAGCAAAAGTGCACTGTGTCGCCGACAAATGGGCGTCACGGTGGGTGAAAACATATGCTTCGGAAAAGTATAACCAACTCACCAAGCACGGCTGTGATTGCGTTAGAATCTTTTTTTGTACCATTTTTTTTTTTTTTTGCATAAATCCTGTTGACAACGTCGTCTTTGTCGGGAAGGAGGGAATGAAAACAAAAATAAAAAATAAGTGGGTGGTATTGTGTGCAGCGAAAAGGGGGAGGGGGGAAGAAGGGTGCGGTGGTGGCACGGGGCAAAGACACGCAAAGAGAAAGAAAGGAAAAAACAAAAGTGGGTTGGGTGCAACACTTCTGTACTCTCTTCTCTTTTGTTTTTTCGCGCATGGTTTTGTTTTGCTTCTTCTTCCTCCTTCTCTTCTTTTCCTTGCCTCCAGTCCATTTCCCGAGACGACAACGGCGGCAAAGGGAAATAAGAGGGGGGAGAGGGGGGACAAGAGGAAAAAACAAAAGCGAAAAAGAAAGAATTTTTTCTTCATTTGCTTTCTACTTCTTGGCGGCGGAGGCACCGACGGGGACGCGGCCGGGGGTCGCCTTCTTCGCGGGGGCCTTCTTGGTGAGGGCCTTGCCCTGCACGCGCTTGGCGATGGCGCCGCGCTTCTCCTCCTTGGCCTTGGCCTTGGCGGCCGTGCGGCGCTTGCTCTTGAGGTACTTGGCGCGCGCGGCGAGGGCGGCGCGCATGACGCGCTGCTCCTCCACCAGGAAGGCGCGCACGATGCGGTCGCGGACCTGGTCGTGGCTGAGGACGCCGCCGTAGGCGCGCGAGACGGTCTTCTCGTGGCGCGGCTGCAGGCGCGCGTCGGTGTGGCGCAGCGCCTTGGTGCCCGCGAGGCGCTTGTGGCCGAGCACCCACGGCGTGTGCACGCCCTGCGAGCGCTTGTGCACGCGCTGCATGATGAGCTTGTTGCCCGGAGTGCGGATCATGCGGACGCGGTTGCCGCGCGTCGCGTAGTGCATGCGGCGGCGGTAGGAGACGCGGGGGCACGACATGGCTACTGGCAGGCGAGAAGGGCTACGGAAGGGGCGGTGTGGTCGTCGCGAGAGAACAACGGAGGAAGAAGAAGATACACGCGACCGGGTGAAGGAGGGTGTGGTGAGAAGCCAAGAGAAGGGTGAGCTTTCCTGTGATCCCGTATTGCAGCGCACACTATTTGTACGTGTGTGTGTGGAGGAGGGAGGGGGAGAGAGAGGGAGTGGGGTAGAGGATGGTGTGTGTTATTTGTTTGCGGAGCGGAGGGAAAGTGCAGGCGAGAGGATTGAGGCAGCTTTCTCCTTCCTGGATGGTGTGCGTTAGGGCATCGCAGGTAGCAAAACAGACGGAAGGAAAGGAAAGAGGGAAAAAAAAACGCAACATATGAAATGCAAAGGCCCGAGCCGACTAACGGGTTAGTGTTATGATAGCGTCACACTTTAGACTTCACATAAGAAAAGCAGATTTTTTTTTCTTAAATATCGAGAAAAACAGTCATGTTCTGTGAAGCCTCTCCCGGAAGAAGATGTCAGAATGAAGAAGAAGGGGAGGGGGGAAAAAAGAGCGATAACAGACTCACACACACACTCTCTCTCTCTCTTCTCTCTTTATGAGAAGAAGAGGCGGATGTGGTCGCGCAGGGAGGAGGGCTTGTCGGGCTTGGGCTGCGGCCCCGCCTCAACATAGCCCATCTGCGCCTCCTGCTCGCGGACGGCGCGGCCGAGGTCGGCGCTGTTGTAGAGCACGTCCGAGTAGTAGGCGCCCCCGGCGGTGACCAAGTTGCCGACCCACATGATGCACCAGTACATGAGGTGCGTCCAGTCGCCGTCGCGCAGCGCCGACCGCGGGTAGCGCTCGCGCGCCGCGACGCTCCAGTCCACCTCGTGCCAGCCCTTGTCGCGGCACGCCTGGATGACGATAGCGTTGCGGGCGGCGGGCGGCAGCGCCTCGTGGGGGTCGACGCGCTGCAGCTCCGCGCGGCCCGCGGCGACGATGTCGCTGTAGCGCATCCCCAGCGCCATGTGCACGTAGTCGCGGCGGTCCTGCGGCGACAGCTCCTGCACCATCGCCATCTCGGCCGAGTAGAGGTAGAGCACAATGCCGAGGTCGGCGAGCACCAGCAGCGTCGCCACCAGCCCCGCCAGCCGCTTCGTCCACTTGATCTGCCGGTCCGACCACCCGCGCAGCGGCCGCAGGAACACGCCGTACCAGCGGTCGCGCACCATCTCGTACACGAGGTCGTTGCGCCGCTGCTCGTCCATGTAGACGGCCGGCTGCTGCCCCTGCCGCTGCGCCTGCCGCGTCATGCCGTCGACGGCCTCCAGCAGCCGGCTCGCGTGCGTGCTGCCCGAGCCCTTGTTCAGGCGGCTGAGGGGGTTCAGGGGGGCCTGCGCGTCGGCCTCCCCGCGCCGCTTGTGCCGCATCAGCAGCGTCGACAGGAAGCCGTGGTACGGCTCCCGCACCGCTGCGCCGCCGCCGCCGCCGCCGCGCACGTCGTGGTCGTCGGCCGGCTCGTCGCCCGTCACGTCCTCAGCGGAAGCCGACGCGGAAGAGGAGGGGGCAGCGCCCCGGCGGCCGCTCTTGCTGCCGGCGGTCTCTCTCCTCTGCCGCTGCTCCTTCGCCTTGGCCTCCGCCGCGGCCACCTCACTCTCGTGCTGCGCGGTGCGCCGCCGCCACGTACTCTGCCGCGGGCGGGGCAGCGAGTGTCGCTGGTGGCGCCGCTGCGTGTGTAACGGCGCCCCCAGCTCCAGAGAGGCTCCCACACAGCAGCAGCAGGAGGAGGAGGAGGTAATGCACGGGGCGGGGCGGCGCCGCCGCGTGCCGCTGTCGCCGCTGAGTGGAAAGAGAGCAAAAGAACGCCGCTGCGAGACACAACTGGAAGCAGACGCAGTGGGGGAGGAAAGGACCGCCGCGATGGCGGCGATGGCGGATGCATGCTGAGGCCGCCTCAGACAGCCGGCAGCACTGAGCGTCGCGCGCCGCATGTATCACACGTGTGTGTTGTTGTTGTTGTTGTTGTTGTTGTTGTTGTTGTTATTGTTGTTGTGCTAGTGTGTGGAAGGATATGTGTTTGCTTGTTCTTGCCGCTGTCTTTCAACGTGTCGGGTGTACTGCATGCACGTACATGTATGAAGGTGTATATGTGTGTGTGTGGGGGGGGGGGGATGTTTGGATGGGGAGAGAGATGACAAGAATGAAGAAAAAAAACGTTCTCTTTTTCAGTGCAAAGTCTCACATGGTACGCGCAACACAGGAGATAAGCGTCACGTAACTCCAAGAATACGAGAAAAAGTCGCCATGTGCAACTCAGGAATGGTTTTTACTGATAAGTTACCCGCCGTGACACAATGAAGAATATCATGTATCGCCGCCGGAACAATAGCGCAACCTATAGGGCACAGGCATCGGCCTTCATTTCGGCACTGGTTGAAAATAGGCACGCGTATGTGAGCGTACATCAATCACTTCCCACTTTCCATTATATATTTTCACTTGTTCACAGCTGCCTTCTTTTTTTATTTTTTGCTTGCCTGCTTCTTGTGTTTTTTGTCAAACGTGTGAAAGAGTGGTACGGTGCATTTGTCATTCGACACGTGATAGATATACTTGTGTGTATTTGTTATATATTTTTTTTGTGCGTTGTTTTTTTGGTGCTGTTGTGGTGTGCGTTACTTTTGAGAGCTTCTTCCGATTATCCCACCGCGCAACCACCACGTGTGTGTTCCTCTCTCCTCACATTACTTTCTGGGGTGTTTTTTCTTCTTTCTTTTTATTTTTCCCAACGTTCTCCAATCGAAATAAGAACTTCATTCGTTTCTGTTTGTGTGTGTATGTGTGTATGGTCAGAAACAGTGAGAGTCCCTCCTCCCCCGCGGGTGCAGGGGATACACAAACAAAAGAAGAGAGCGGATAAAAGAGAGACGTCAAAAAAGAAGAAATCTGGTAGAAAAAGCGCGGAACGCGAAGTGAAGGAGAGAGTATGCTGGAGGAAACCGGGAAGAAAGCGAATGGCAAAGAAGAGGGGAAATTGTGAGAAGTAGAGAGAAAAAGAGAAGAATCAAAGATAAGAGTTAAAAACAAAAGGTAATCAAGCACGATATTTATGAGATGAGAAAAAAAATGGGAAGGAAGGAAGGAAAGAAAGTGATAGTGTGTACGTATGTGTGTGTTGGATTTCTCTCTTTTCTCGCCTTATTTTTGTTTTTTTTTGATTTTGTGAATACATTTACGTTCTTTTCCTTTTTTTTTTTCTTGCGCGCACTTGGAGGTTATACTTTGTGTAAGATGTATGTTGACTCATGATGATGCGCGGTTACTTAACTTTTGTATTGTCTAGTATTCTGAAAGGTCACAGAATTGCTCAATATGGGTGTGGTGTTGGCTGTCTTTGACTGTTTCTTTCCTTCCTTTATCTTTTCTTCTTCTTCCTCTTCATACAATCTTTTTTTTCCCTCTCATTTTCTTTATATCTTATCATTCTCTGTTCCCTCCAGTATGGTCACTGGGCAGGGATAGAAGATGAAGGGGAAAAAGAAAAAGATAAAAAAGAAACGAAGGAAAAAGAACGAAGGAAAGAAAGAAAAAAGACAACAGGATTCGACAAGGAGAGAGAAAACGAAACGGTAGGTTATTTTTTTTTTGTGAGGGGGGCGGAGAGTGTGGGTGTAGCAAACGAAGAGCCCTAGAAAGACAATGATGATACTGATAATAATAAAGGGTAAAAATAATTTTAAAAAAATGGAGATGATGACTGAACAATAATAATTAAAATTAAAATGTCGCTCCCTCCTTATTGAGGAAAAGGAGGGGAAGAAAGAAAAAAAAAAGAGAGGAGAGAGTTTCAAAGAGGGGAGATGAGGGGAGAGAGAAGAAGAAACTCCATCTCTCTCTCTCTCGCATATAATACCATCCTCTCCCTCCCCTTGTTTCCTTCTCTCACTCTTGTTTTTGTTTGTTTGTTTTGTGTGGGTGTGTGTGTGTTTTCATAATTTCCCCACCACTACCACTACTCGTTGCCTACACGTTTTCACCGTTAGAAAAGAAAAAACATAGGCACGCGCGCGCGCGCTCTCGCCGCCTCGTCCTACTCACCAGATACTATATAGGATGCGGTGCGGTACACGTCCTCTACTGCGCGTAGACGCGGCCCTGGCAGGTGCGGTGGGGGAACTGCTCTCCGACGTAGATGTCGGTGAAGAGTTCGCTGAGGGGCGTCGGGGCCTCCTTCTGCGCGGCCTGCAGCTCCTTGTCGACCTGGCGCTTGATGTCCTTCTCGAGCTTGTTCATCTCCTCCTCCGTCATGATGCCCTCGGCGGCGAGCAGCTCGCGCAGGTGGCGGATCGCGTCGCGGTCCTGCTTGACGTGCTGGATGTCGTCCTTTGTGCGGTACTTGGTGTCGGGGTCCGACATGGAGTGGCCCATGTAGCGGTACGTGTTGAACTCCAGGAAGACGGGGCCCTTGCCGGCGAGGCAGTAGTTGCGCGCCCAGCGTGTGCCCTCCTGCACCGCCAGCACGTCCATGCCGTCGACGCGGATGCCGGGCACGTACTGCCCGCGCTTGTAGAACTGCGGGAAGTAGGAGCGCGGTCCTGGCTCGTGCCCATGCCGTAGTGGTTGTTCTCGATCACGAAGATGCACGGGATGCGCTGCAGCGCCGCGAAGTTGAGCGCCTCGAACACCTGACCCTGGTTGGCCGCGCCGTCGCCGAAGAAGGTGCACGCGACGTTGCTGGGGGCGTCGCGGTTCTCCATGGCGAAGCGCCACGCGAGGCCGCAGCCCAGCGGCACCTGCGCGCCGACGATACCGTTGCCGCCATAAAAGTGGTTCTTGGCCTTGTACATGTGCATCGAGCCGCCCTTGCCCTTGCTGCAGCCGCCGGCGCGCCCGAACATCTCGGCAAACACCTCCTGCGCGGTGCCGCCGCGCGCCATGAACCAGCCGTGCTCGCGGTACCCGGTGACAATCGGGTCCTCGGGCGCCAGCACGTTCTCCATGCCGGCGGGGATTGCCTCCTGGCCGATATAGAGGTGGCAGAAGCCGCGGATCTTCTTGAGCTTGTAGGACTGGTCGCTCAGCGACTCGACGCGGCGCACGCGCAGCATAAAGTCGAGCGCCTGCTTGAGCTGCTCCGGGTCGTACGTCGCCGTCGTCGGCAGCGGCTCAAGGTCGGTGCGGCCCGCGTCCCACAGCAGGAAGGGCACCTTGGGCTTCAGGTCGATCGTCTTGGTCGCGAGCAGCGCGCGGGTGGCGGCACGGAGCATGACGGGGGTGAAGGGTTTTGGGGGTTGTTGGGGTTGTGGTTGTTTGTTTTTTTGTGTGTGTGGTAATTCAAAACGAATACGACTAAATGACTGATTTCGTCAAGGAAAACGGGAGAGAAATGACTGGCGGATAAATGAAAAAGTTTGAATAATAGAGGTAAAGAGCTTTGATACTAGAGATATAGTAAGTTTTTTTTCTATGTTAGTGTTTATTTTGGGTGTTTTTTTTTTTCAAATGAATAGGTTTAAGGAAAGGGGGAACAGGAGAGAATGAAAAGTATTCAACGCGAGAAAAAAAGGAGGGCAAGAGGTGTATCGAGACAGAAGTCCATAGACATGTCGCCGCCACCGCAAAGGTGCATGTAGTGAGTGGTTCCCCTCTTCTTTTCCACTCAGCAGCACCGTACATACATGCAAACGCGAATGTGCGCAAGCATGCGTAGAGTGGAGAACAGCACGTAAAGAGAAGAAGAGAAAAGCTGAGAGAGGAGGGGAGGAGAGATATCTAACACCCCCCACTACCACCACCATTGCAATACACGTATGAGCATATGCTCAGTGGCATTACTTATTCATTTAATATCACCTATTCTTTTTTTTCCCTTTCTCTTTCCCTTTTTCTCTTTAAGTTCGCGAAAAGCATCCAAGGCAACGCTTAAAATGGAGCACAGCAAAACAAAAACAAAACATAATAATGAAAGAAGGAATGGGGTTAGATTAACTATGCATAACTTTAAGTCAAAAAAAAAGAGAGCTGGTCAGGGGGAAAAAAACATTAACAAAAGGAAAAAAGAGGTGATGCTGAAAAAGATCAAATGAGGAGAGGGGGGAAGAAAGTGTTGTTTTAAAATAATAGCAAGAATTTTGTTTTCTAGAGCACAATATTTTTAATAAAAATTGGGAGAGAATATCTTATACGTTTCTTTGTTAAGAAATGTCTTTTTTGCCTTGCTTTTTTTCTTGTAACACGGCGCTTGCGTCAGTAATTCCTTTCTTTCTTTCTTTCTCTTAAGTTTCGCACACAAACACGTCAGTTGTTCCAGTATCTACTTTTTTTTGTCTTTACTTCTTTTTTTTTTCCTTTTCGAACTCAAAGCCAGAGAGACGAGTGTTTGGTTATTTGATCAGACTATTTATTTTCTTTTATTCTTTTTTCTGTTCTTTCACTACTTCTCGATAGTTAAAATATATGAGCGAAAAAGGGGGGAGAAAAAAAAACATATATCAATTGTAGTAGTAGTAATAGAAAGAGCGCAAACAAAACAAAAAAAAATAGAAAGTAGAAAGTAGAAAGTAGAAATGAAATAAATAGAAAAGGGGGAAAGATGTGAGGACGTAAAGATGCATGTTGTTTTTATTATTATTATTTTATTATTATTACTCAGTTGTGGTGTGCTCCCGTACGGTTATGCTTGTAGAGAAAGACACACAGAGACAGCACAGCATGCATATTTGTATATGTTTGTATATGTGTATAGAGAGAAAGAGAGAGGACAAGGGTAAGGCGCGTACACGGGGAGCAGAGGAAAGGGAAAAACATAAAAGAATGGAAAGTGATGACAATGTGAATAGAAACCAAAATAAATGGAGCCCAATTGTTTAATAGGAAAAGGAATGTGAATAGGGGAGAAAAAAAAGAGAAGAAAGGAAAGTGAAATATACTTTTCTTTTGGCACTTTCCCTTCATTTTCCTAAATTGCGGTTATCTATAATGATTCTTCAAGCAAAAAAAAAAAAAAGAAAATTCTTCATTTTCTTTCATTTTCTTTCATTTTCATTTTCTTTTTGCATTCCCCCATTTAAAAAGAGCCCAAGGAGGAGTGACTGTACTCATTATTAACTTCTTTTCTTCTTGTTGAAAACTCTGATAATTGTCATTAACGAGAGAACCAAAAAAAAAAAGAAAAAATGTCTTCAAATCCCTCCACGTTAGTCCAGGTCGTCGCCGGGCGCCGGGCCCTGCGCGGGCTGCTGCTGCTGCTGCTTGCTGCTGCTGGGCCTCCGCCTCGGGGCAGGCGCGGGGGCGGCCGGCTCCTCCGCCGCGGCCTCACCCTCAGCCGGCTTGGCGGCGTTATTGTCGGCGGGGGCGGGCTCGGCCGGCTTCTTCTCCTCCTTCTTTGGCGGCGGCGGGGCGGGCTTGTTGACGACGAGCGCGATCTCGCGTGCGACCTGCGCCTGGCGCTCCTTGAGGGCCGCGAGCTGAAACGGCGAGTCCTCCGTCTTGGGCGCCGCGCGCACGGCCGCGACCTGCTGCTCGGCCCACGCGAGGGCCTCGTCGGCCTTGGCGGCGGCGGCGCGCAGCTCCTCCTCTGTGACGTGCGGCTTGGCGCCGATGGCCGCGAGCGCCTTGTTGCGCTCCCCCGCGACGGCCGTGTTGAAGGTCTGCAGCGCAAAGTCAAGGTCGTCGTGCAGGCGGAAGCGCGCGAGGGCGGGGTCGCCGACGGCCCGCAGCGCCGCCACGCGCGCCGCGTACGCGTCGTAGGGCGCGTCGTCGCCGTCGCCGTAGAGCCACTCCTCGTCGGCCGCGCACTGCGCCAGGAAGGCGTCGCGCGCGGCGGGGGCAAGGTAGTCCGCGAGCATCCCGCCCGGCGACACGCGGCCGCGGAACTCCAGGATGTAGCTCTCGAGCTCGTTGCGCTTCTCGCGGGTGCGCACGATCTGCTCGTCCCGCGCGTGCATCTCTTGCTCCGCCTTGCAGAAGGCCACCACCGCCGACGCGTCGTGGCCCAGCAGCCCCGCCGCCGGCAGCAGCGACACCTCGTGCAGCTTCTTCTTGGTGGTCCGCTTGGGAGCCTCCGCGCTGCCAGCCGCCTCCGCCTCCGCTGCGGCGGCGGGCGGCGCAGCGCCCCCCTCCTGCGGCGGCTGCGGCTGCTGCGGCGCCTCCGCCTCGTACACGTCGATGGCCCACGCGGCGTCGACGGAGATGAGGCTGTCGGGGCGCAGACTCACGCGCACCTTCGTCTCGCGCACCTCGCCGCTGACGGCGCCCGTGTAGCGGCCCACCTCCCAGCGGCCGATCTCATAGTGCCCGGGCAGCATCACGGTCTTGACGTTGTCGCTGTCGGGATCGACAAAGGCGTGCAGCGTCACCGGGCCCGCGCTGGGGATGGTGATGTCCAGCGTCTTGGGGAAGTAGTCGCCGGCGCCGAGCAGCGCCACGACCTTGTTGACGTCCGGCAAAAAGTCGACCGTCGCGGGGTTCTTGGGGTTCTCGACGCGGTAGCCGAGCATGACGGGGTACGTCGGCAGCTCCGCCACGCGGAAGTCGCGCACCTGGAACTTGGGGGAGAGCATCGCCGCGGTGATGGCGCAGCCGCGCGCGGTCGTCTCGGAGGCGTTGAGGGTGAAGCTCGGGGGGATGCCGAGCAGCTCCTCCACCGCGCGCTTCACCATCGGGATGCGGCAGCCGCCGCCGATGAGCTCGACGCTGTGCAGCTGCGAGCCGGTGATGCCCGCCTGGTCGAGGCCGCGCTGGATGACGCCCTTGAGGGTCTCCACGACGCCCTTGCCCAGCTCCTCCAGCGTCGCGCGCTCAAAGGTCGGGATGTTGATGTCGATGTCGCCGACGTTCTCGACGTTGAAGGGCGCGACCTGGTTGGCGGACAGGAGGTACTTGAGGCGCTCGCAGCCCTGCAGGATGCGGAGGCTGCTCTTCTTGTTCTCCGTCACGTCGACCTTGTACTTGGCCTTGATCTCGGCGCAGATGTGCTGGAAGAGCGCCCAGTCGATGTCGCGCGTGCCGTTGTTGCGGTCGAAGGTGCGCGCGAGCACCTTGCAGTTGCCGCGCCAGAACTTGTTGATGGCAAAGTCGGTGGCGCCGTAGCCAAAGTCGAGCACCGCCACCAGCTGCCCCTCCGCCTCGGTCTCCTTGAGGCTGCTCCCCCGGAAGATACCGTAGTCGACGGCGGCCGCGGTCGTCTCGTTGATGAGCGACATGCAGTGGATGCCGGCGATCTCGCACGCCTGGTACACCATGCGCCGCTGGTCGGCCGTGTAGTAGCCGGGGACCGTCACCACGCAGTCCCGCACGTCGGCCGGCGCGCGGGGGTCGACGGTCGAGGCGGCGTTGACGTAGCTCCGCAGGCGCTGCAGCATCATCGCGAGGACCTGCTCGGGGTAGAAGAACTTCTGCTCGCCGCAGTACTCGACGCCGAACATGAGGCGCCCGGCCGCGTCCCCTTGCACGGGGCACGTCACGAAGCGCATCTCCTTCTCCAGGTTCGGGTCCTCCATCCGCATGCCGATGAAGCGCTTGAGGAGGAAGACGGTGTTCTTGGCGTTGCGCACGTAGCGGTCGAGGCCCTGCTCCCCGATGAACCGCTCGTCGCCCGAGAAGGAGACGATGGTGGTCGTCTCGCGGCGGCTCACCTCGTTGGTGACAATGTCGACGCCGCCGTGCCGCGTGATCGCGACGGTCGAGTTGAGATTGCCAAAGTCCACGCCGAAGACGGACATGCTGACGACGAGAGCGCTGCTGGTGTTGTTGTTTTGTTAAGCTGTGTATCTAGAGGCGCGTATGTGTGGGTGTGTGTGATGATTCTTATTATTATTATTATTATTATTGAATGTAGAGGATGAAAGACGTTTTCTTTTCCTCGCTTTCCCTCACGAAGTGTTGGTGTGATGGAAGTTAATAATAATAATAATAGTAAAGGGGGAAGAGAAAAGTGAAAAGAAAGACAGAAAATAGCAGAGAAAGGGAAAGGGGGAGGAAACCGGTGAAGCTAAGAGAGTTGCGTTGAGATGCAAGTGAGGAGCAGTATGGCGTTGCTGTTGTTGTTGTTTTCTTTCTCTAATCTTTCTCCCTTACCAGTACGTGGGGATGCGTGTATGCTTTCAGTATTTTTCTTGTTCCTACAGTACACTAATAGTAGTGGTTGTAGTAGCAGTAGTTAGTAGTAATGGCAGTAGCCTTGTTTGAATACTGTGATGTGGCGAGAAAAGTGCATGTGTGAGGGGGACGGAAGAAAGTGTGAGTAGTAGGAGAAGAAGAAGAAGGGGGGGAAAAAACATCATTCGCTGCGAAGAATAGGCGTGTTCAGAGACAGATCAATAAAGCACATAGCAGATTATGCTTCTTGCAAAGAGAATCTTGTTTACATTTCTTTCTTTCTGTGGAGGGTGGTGTTGAGCGCATTCGCTCTTCCAGACCCGACAGCTGCTGTAAAAGAAACAGCACTAGTCATGGTGGACTCATTTGCGCACATTGCTTCGCAGACGCAAAATGTATTTCATTTTTATTTTTATTTTTTTGGCATCATATATATGTTTTGTTTTGTTTCAGTTTGATGTTGATAGAATGATGATTTTTCATCTAGAGAGAAAAAAAAACGAAAAGGAATCTAATAACAATATGAGAACAGCAAACGGGGAAAGGGGGAGGGGGGAGGGGGGAAGACGAGGAAACGGAAACGGAAGCGGCGCCTTGGAAAAACGGCGCGCGACTCCTTCAACACGGCGTCGGCACCTACTTCCAGGGCCGAGGCGAGGTGGCGGAGGCGGAGGCGGAGGCGCGCCCGCCGTGTGTGAGGGGCGTCGCGAGGCCCTCGGCGCCGGTGTGGCTGGCGGTGTTGGCGTTGCCGCGGCGCCCCTTGGCGGCCCCCACCTGCCCGCCGAGGCGGCGCACCGTCTCGTTTGCCTCGCGCAGCATCCTGTCAAAGTCCGCGTCGAGCTTCGAGGCCGCCTTGCTCTCCTCCAGGAAGTAGTCGAGCTTCGCGGCCATCGCGTCGCGCTCGCGCCGCAGCGCCTCCGTCTCCTCGCGCGCCTTGAGGGCCTCCCGCCGCGCCTCCTCCGCGCCGCGCCGCAGCGCCGGGAGCTCCGCCAGCCGCCGCTGCGTCTCCTCCAGCTCCGCGCGCAGCTGCTCCCCGCCGCCGCCGCGCGCGCGCAGGGCCGCCAGGGCGTCGCTCGCGGCCGCCGCCTCGCGCTGCAGCTGCGCGTACTGCGCCTGCAGCCGCTCGTTCTCCCGCATCAGCGTCGCCCGGTCGACGCCGGCGCGCTCCTCCTGCCGCCGCGCCGCCTCCGCCTCCGCCGCGCGCGCGCGCAGGGCCTTGACCTCCTCCTGCAGGCTCGCGCGCGCCGCCTCGCTCGCCTGCCAGTCGCGCTGCAGCAGCTGGTGGCGCTGCGCCGCGCGCGCCTGCTCCTCCTCCAGCCGCGCGGCCGCCGCGTCGCGCTCGCGTGTGAGGCGCTCGACCTGCTGCGCCAGGCCGCGGCTGTGCGTGCCCTCCTCCCCGGCCGCCTCGCGCAGCCGCTCCAGCTCCGCCGCCGCCGCGCGCGCGCGCTCCGCCGCCTCGGCCGCCTGCGCGCGCAGCTCCTCCTGCTGCCGCCGCTCGTCCGCGAGCGCCGCCTCGAGGCCTTTGCCGGCCGCCGCCGCCGCCTGCGCCTCCGCGGCCGCGTCGTCGCGCTCGCGCTGCGCCTGGCGCGCGGCCGCCTGCGCCTCCTCCAGCTCCGCGCGCAGCCCCGCGACCTCGCCCTCGAGCACGGCGCGCAGCTCCCCAGCGCGTCGGCGGCCTCCTCCTGCTGCCGGCGCGCCGCCGCCTCCGCGCGCTCCTGCTGCGCCGCCGCCTGCCGCCGCTCCACCGCCGCCGCGTCCTCGGCGGCCGCGCGCGCCTCGCGCTCCTCCTCGAGCGCGGCCTCCGTCTCCGCCAGCCGGCGCAGCGCGTCGTCGCGGTCGCGGGTGAGCTGGCGGGCGTGCTGCTCGTGCTCGGCGCCGAGCGCCTGGCCGCTCGCCTCGAGCCGCGCCACGGCCGCCGCGTGGCTCTGCGCTCCGCCGCCGCCTCCGCCGTCAGCGCCGTGATGCGCGCGGTCGCGTCGGCGAGGGCGCGGTCGGCCTCCTGCAGCGCGGCGGCCTGCTGGGCGGTGGTGGCGCGCTCCTCCCTGTGCGCGGCGGCGAGGGCGTCGTGCTGCTCCTGCAGCTCCGCGTTCTCGTCCATGAGGCGCTGCAGCTCCGCCTCGCTCTCGCGCGCGAGCGCCGTCTGCGCGGCCACGAGCTGCTGCGCCTTGGCCAGCCGCTCGGCGGTCGCTTCTAGCTGCCGCTGCACGTACGGTGCTCGTCCAGCGGCACCACCTCCCCCCGCTGCCGCGCGCGCGCGAGCTCGGCCTGCGCCGCCTCGTGCTCGCCCTGCAGCTGCGCCAGGCGCTGCCACAGCTCGCGGTTCTCACCGAGCAGCGCCGCCATGAAGTCCTCCGTCTCGCGCGCGGTGGTGTCCTGGTGGGACAGCAGCTGCCGGTGCGCGCGGTCGAGCGCGGCCTCGGCGCGCAGCAGGCGGCTCTCCAGCTCCGCCGCCGCCGACTGAACCGCGCTGCGCGACACAAAGTGCGCCGTCGCGGCCTCCTCGCCGGCGCCGCGCAGCGCGTCAACGGAGGCGGCGAGGCGGTCCGCGAGGGCCTGCCGCTCCGCCGCCGCCTCCGCCGCCGCCCGCCGCGCCTCCACCGCCGGCACGTACTGCGTGCGGTCCTCCAGGCGGCGCTGCACCTCGCGCTCGTCGAGGCCGCGCGACGCCTCCAGCTGCGCGACGGCGGCCTGCAGGCGCTCGACCTGCCACTGCCCCTCCCGCGCCGCCGCGCGCGCCGCGTCGCGCTCCTCGCGAAGCTGGTGCAGCCGCGCGCGCTCCTGCACGAGCTGCCCCTCCAGGCGCTTCGCGTCCGCCTCGGCCGCCGTCAGCTTCTCGACGGTGCCGCCGTAGCGGTGCGACAGCGCGCTCTGCTCCGTCTTGGCCTCGTTGAGGCGCGCCGTCGCCTGCGCCAGGCGCTGCCCCGCCTCGGCCAGCTCGGCCCGCAGCTGCCGCGCCTCCCGCTGCGCCTGCGCCAGCTGCTGCCGCGCGAGGCTCCGCTGCAGGTCGCCCGCGCTGCCGACGGACGGGCTCGGCTGGCGGGGGGTGCCGCCGACGCTGCTGATGGCGCCGTCGCCGCCGCCGGGCTCCTGCATCGGCAGCACCAGCGCGCGGCTCGCACTGCTGCGCTCACTCGACATGGTGTGTGCGTGGGTGGGTGGGGGGTGGGGGGGGGTGTGTTTGTCTAGGTGGGGGTCGGTGGTGTCTCGTCACTCTGCGGGGACGGGGGGAGCGAAAGAAGGCACGGCGGGTGTTTTACGTGTTTGGTTGACTATGGGTATTTGTGTGTGTGTGCTGTCGTGATCGAAGGACAAAACAACGCAGGTGGATTATTCTAAAAGGGGAACAATATAGTCAAGTGGAATGCAGAAGCGTGCGGTCTAGTTTTTCAAGAAGCGATAGCGACGAATAAAGGAGGAGGACGGTGTGCCACGGCGTTTAGTCTTCCGTAATATAACTATTTGATTCTCCCTCTCTTTCTTTAGGTTGTGTGTGCTTCTTCTTAGCTGCGCAATGAAAAAAGGAAAGAAAAAGTTAAAGGGATCGAAAGAGAAAGTTAGTGGACACTCTATGTCGACTATGTATGTGTGTGTGTGTGATACAAGTACCTTGCGTGAGAAGAGGGGGAAAGGGGAAGAAGGGGAAGCTGTGTGAAGGCAGTTCAAAAAATTGAGGAGGGTTGATGGGGTGCGAAACAAAACGTAATGACATCTGATTAAGCAGAAAAAAGCGCGAAACACACACGAAGTTACTGGTGTAACGATACGTCTCTGTGTATCTCTGTGACTCTGGAGGAAAAGGGGGAAAAAGAAAAGTCGGAATGCATCAGTGGGTTGTGCATTTACGCCCATCCACTCTTTTTTTTCTTGTTTTGATCGTGTTTTCGTATGAGTGTGAAAAACGGGTGCCGACGACAGCTGTAATAATAATGGATTATCAAAAAAGAAATGGAAAAAAAAAAGAAATCGTATAGTGAAAGATATGTTAATAAGTGAAAAAAAAAAATCGGAGGAAAGGGAAAAAGAAATGGATTTGCATGTTTCTTTTTTTTTTAACTCCTCACACTCCTTAGCGCAATTTGCTGCACTTAAATAGTTGGTAGAGGCGCGTCACGCACGCACACACACACACACACGCATGCACACACCTTTACGGGAGAGAGAGGGGAAAAAGATATTTATTCAGGAAATCCCAGCAGACGGGCGAGAGAGCACAGGCCAGGAGTAGTGAAGCACCTACGGAAGAAAAGGGACAAAACGTGACACACTGAAAGAGACAAAAACAAAAATGGGAAGAAGTTGAACAAGGAACAAAAAAAAAAGACATAAAGCCGGCGTACGAAATGAGGAGGGAGAACAATGTGAGAAAAAGAAGAGAAAGAGAATAGCGAGATGCTCCACATAGCTTTTCGCGAATTGCCTTCTTCCTTCTCTTTATCTATCTCTATCTCTCTCGCTACTCTTTTTTTTTTTCCTCCTCTCTCCTCCCACAACTACTATCCCCCGCCCCGCCCCGCCCCCTATGAGGTGACAGAGTGGCTCAGCTCAAACCCGCGGGGAACAGCCTGAAGCACGTAGGCGACGTGCGAGCCGTTGGGCAAATACAGCAGCACACCACCACCGGCACCGGCACCATCATTACTGTTATTATCACCGTTACTACTACTATCATTACCACGGCTGCTACCGCTGGGAGGAGGAGAAGGGAGATAGCGGGCGGCGAGGGCGGTTTCGGCGACAGTAAAGACACGGCTGTGCGTGGTGGCGCGTGTGTGGCCGTGTGTGGCCGTGCTGAGGCTGTTGCAGCCGTCACCGCTGCTGTTGGTGGGCGCGGCGTCAGACCCCGCTGTGTCGCGCGCGGCGGTGGCGGCGGCGGAGACGGAAGACGCAGGCGCTGTCTGCCGCCCCCGCGCCCCCGCAGTGGCGGCCGCTGCTGTATCTCCGCTGTCAGCCCCGTCAGATCCCGCCGCTGTGGTTTTGTCACGGTTGTTTTTCTGACTGCTATTACTATCACCGTCTGTTTTGTTTTCGCCATCGCCGTTATTACCCTTATTACCATCATCATTATTATTATTATTGGTATTATTATCAGTGGTACTTTTGTTGGCGCCCTCCTTCTTGGCGGCCGGCATGCGGCGGAACTCGGCGGTCATGTCGGGGTCGACGGCCATCACATGGGCGTAGGGGCAGCGGGGGCCGCGGCGGCAGAGGCCCTCCTCCTCGTAGTCCGCGCACCGCATCAGCAGCGGCGGCAGCGGGGGAGGGGAGGAGGGGGAGGAGGAGCTGACGCCCGTGGCACTAGCAGCAGCACTCGTAGTAGCACTAGTGCTAGTGTTAGTAGCCGCTTCATTGTCGTTGTCATCACTCTTGTCTACGGCCTTACTATTGCTGTTGCCGCCACTGCTGCTGTCTTCGGCCTTTTCACCGCCGCCACCATCGGCATCATTCGCGTCTGCTTCAGTGCTCTCCCTCTCCGCCTCTTTACTGTCTGTGGCTGGGGTGGTGCCGGCGGCGGCCAGCGCGCGCGCGTAGTGGTGGTAGGCGCCGTCCGTGTGCAGCAGCATGTCGCTCGCCACCATGCGCGCGCCGCCGCCCGCCCCCGCCCCCTCCCCCTCCCCCGCGCCGCACGCCACGCGCAGCGCAGCGCCCGCCGGCAGCCGCGCGTACGTGCACGCCTCGGGGCGCCGCCAGCAGTAGTGCGCGTGCACCGCCGCCCCGCGCAGGCACTCCTCCGCCACCGCGCAGTGCACGAACTTGCAGCGCGCCTGCATGGGGCAGCTGGGGTGGTGCCGGCACAGCACGAGGCGCGTGATGTGCAGGCGGGGGGGCGGCAGGTGCACCACCGCCGCGCGCGGCACGCGGTACAGCACCGTGTAGTCCGCGCTGTACACCTCCAGCTCCTCCGCATCCGCCCCCGCCTCCCCGCCGGCGCCGGGGGGCTGGCCGCACTCGGCGCTCGCTCTAGTGTCGGCCGCCTTTTTGCCGTCTTGACGCTTCTGCTTGCTATCTTTGCCCGTGTGCCGCTCGTTACCGCTGGAGTGATGTGTATTGGGGCTGTGATGGGCGCTGCTGCCGCCGCTGCCGTTGCCGTTGTTTTTGAGCTTGTGGCTAGCGCTCGTCTTGTTGTTGTTCACACGGGTGTTTCCGCTATTATTCATGTTGGTATGACTGCTGTTATTGGCAAAGGCACTAGGGTGCACCGCGCCGCTACCATTGGCGGCCGGCAAAAACTCCAGCGGAGGAAAGGCAGGCGCGCCGGAGGGCGGGGCCGCCCACTGCCAGCCTCCGGCGTCAGTACCGTAGCCTCCCGTTTGACGGACGATGTGTTGGAGGTACTGATTGTTATTGGCGTTACTGCTGCCACTGAAGACGAGATTATGAGGATTATTACTAGTATTAGTATTACCGCTATTCTCAGTCGCGTTGGCGTTCGTGAGCATCATCAGCGCGCGGAGTGCATCCTGCCCACCCCCGACCGCAACACCAGCGCTATTAGCGGCGACCGGAGAGCCGCCGCCGCCGCCGCTCTCTCCTTCGTCGTCGCTGTTGGCGCCGCTCCTATGCGGCCGCTCGAGGGGGCTGAAGACGAGACCACGCTCGCTGGTGACGGGAGAGCCTCCGGCAGCAAAGCCAACGCCACCGAAGCCACCAGTAGCAGCAGCAGCAGCAGCTGTGGCTGTAGCGTTGTTGGCAGCGGCGGCAGTGCGCGCGCTACCGTTGTTGATGGCAAGGTTTAGGTGACTGGCGTGGATTGCCTGCTGCAGCTGCTGCTGCTGTTGTTGTTGTTGTTGCTGCAGTTGAAGAGAGTTGTACATCTGAGCGCTGCGCAGCTGCTGTGCGCGGTCGGCGGCGGCGGCGGCAGTGGCTGCGCTGACGGCTGAGTCTGCACGAAGCCACTCGGCTGCATATTGTTGTAGTTATTATTATTCGCGGTATTACTGTTCATCTTGTTATTGATATTGCTACCATTGGTGTTGATAGCATTATGCATCTCCCCGTCGCTCTCTGACAGGCCTGCGGACAGGGGCGGCGGCAACAGCGCAGAGGGGTCCGAGTGGAACGTGAGAGGCTCAAACTGCAGCCACTGCTGGTGCTGTTGCTGGGCAAAGTGATACTGCTGCTGCTGTTGTTGCTGTTGGTAGTGTTGTTGTTGCTGCTGTTGAGTGCTGGCGGCAGTGAGCGCCGCCCACAGCCCCGCCCACTCTTGATAGGAATGCAGAGCCTGATGGTCCCCCGCGCCGTCGCCCCCCGCCAGCGCCTCCGCGCCGCCGTAATGACGCGCGTACCACTGCTGCTGCTGCTGCTGGAGGAGGTGCGGCGCCGGGCGGGGGCCGTAGGGGAAGTGCTGGCGCGGCCCAGGCGCGGTGCGGTCATTGCCATGGCTGCTGTTGCTGTTGTTGTTATAGCCGTCCGCGGCGGCGGCGTCCGTGTGATGGGTCTGGCTGCCGGTGTTCGGGGTACTAGGATGACTAGCACTCTGAAACGCGTACGCACTCGCGTTGGTGGCGGCCGCCGCTGCTGCAGAGGCCCCCGGCGGGAGGAAGGGGAAGAGGGGCTCAAAGACCAAGTTGCCGCTGTCGGGGGCGCTGGGCGGCGACGACGCGTTCGGCTGACGCGCACTCTGCTGTGTGTGCGCCTCCGCCGTCACCGTCGCCTGCTGTTGCTGTTGTCGACTGAGAAGCTGACGCCGCGGCGGCGGCGGCTGTGGTGTGCGATGGTGTGGCAACGCTTGTATTGCCGTTATGAACGCCTTTCCGTGTTGTGTGCCGGGGCTCGAGTGCAGGGGGAGGCGGCGGGCGCGGCTCCTCGGCAGATAGCATCCTGTAACACACTACAGCGGGAAGAAAACTAGGGCGAGAGGAGAAGGAGGGGACGGGGGAAGTGCGATCTTTCCTTCCTAGTGATACACAACAGTGAGAAGGCGGCGGTAAACGCAGACTGAGGAAGAGATGGAAGAAGGGAGAGGAGAGAGGGGGGAGAGAAGAGAAGAGGAATTTAGACAAGTAGTGGAAAGAGAGGAAAGGGAAAGGATAAAACTTCGTTTGCTAGTTTCCTTGTTCCCTCTGCCGTCCAGGTGCAAATGATGTTGGCAGCTCTGTGCGTTTGCTGAGTCAGGTTATTAATGTATGTGTGTGTGTGTGGTGTGTGTGTTGCTATTGCTGCTGCTGTTGTTGTTGTTGTCCAGTCGCTGGTGTATACCAAAAGGAAAGGCAGAAAAGGAAATGAAAAGAAAAATAAGGGAGGAGAAAGAAGGAAGAAGAGCGGTGAAGAAGTGGTCCATGGAATGAATAAACAGCGGGTCCTGTCCCGACGTGATTATCACTGCCTGTTTGTAGGAGTCTGTTCATTCTGGGGGTATTGGCATTCTATGATAATAATGAAAAACACATTGGTGGTCTATGTAGTGCTCACGTCAATATTCACGCAAAAGCAATTGATTTCCTTCTGTGTGTCTGTGTGTATGTCACCATTTATTCTTTTTTGTTTCTCTCTCATACGTTTGGTAGTGCGCAGTCATGAGACGTTGTGGGATGCAGCTGTTCACACGAGTCAGACAAAAAAGAAAAAAGAAAAAGGAAAAAAGCGTCGTCAATGGCATGATGAAGAGAGCAATTATGTGCGTAACGGAACAAAAGTACGCAACACAGCACACCACCAAATGAACTAGCTGGCTGACATCAAAGCAAAACAAAAAAAAAAAAGTGAGAGCAAAGGCACCGAAAGCGGTGGTGGAGTGAGCAAGAAATAAGAAAAGAAAGAAGTTAGGAAAGGAAAAGCGGCGAGGGCAAAACTCTCTACTCTATTTGCTGGTAGAGAGCGCCTGGCAACGTGTCGCCGCGTGTGGTGACTGGGGGGAGGGGAGCGGGGGAAGGGGGCGGGGGGAAGGAAGCAATGAAAGAAACGAAGAAGAAGTAAGGAATGGGAATGTTGAAGAAGAAACAAAAAAAAAAAAAAAGAATACAATTCATGAGGGACAAGAAAACAAAAATTATAAAGGAGGGGAAAGCGTAAATCGCTCTTCGAAAAACGAGAGCAAGAAAAATGAAAAATCGGGGGAAAAAGAAGAAGAATTTGTTTTTAATGTTAGGGACATAAGGATGGGGATGAATGCAGGTAGCACCAGAGATATAACGTGGAAAAAAAAAAAGAAGATGATGATGATGATGGCTTCACAGACACAGTCAAGGACGGGGCGGAGAAGGGTAGCGCAACGGATGCACACACGCACACCTTCGCGCGTGTCCTTATACAGCCCAAGGAGAGTCAATTACCTATGTTGAAAAAAAAAAAAGACATGAAAATGGGGGAGGGGAAGACACACAAAACACACGATTATGAGAGGTGAAAAGAGGAGGGGGGAGAGAGGAGATAACAAAATGATCGTTATCCGGCTTTTTGTTTTCTCTCTCTCTCGTTCACACCGGACGCACACACACCAAGCCATACGGGTTATGCCGGCGCTGCGAGCCACCTTTATTAGAGCCGTGCCCGCCGCCGAGACTGACCGCACTGCTGTTATTATTATGATTATTGTTCATGTTATGATTGTTATCATGATTGGCGTGCGAGGAGGAATTTAGCAGCTGCTGTTGGCGGTGGATACTACTGTTATTATTATTATTATTACTCATGAAGCACAAAGCGCCGTCCCCGGCGGCGTCGCTGCCCACACTCCGCGCGCTGCGCGCCATCGCATCTGCCGCAGCGGTGGCGGTGGCGGCGGTGGCGGCGGGAAAGGCTGTGTGGGAGTTGGCGTGCGAACAATGCGACGCGTTGAATAGTGTCGTGCTGCTGCTGCTGTTGGTGGTGCTGTTGATAGGTGTAATACGGTCGCGCGCTGCTGCTGTGGTTATAGACATCGGTGCTGCCCTCCGCCGCCGCGATCGTGATGATACTACAACTGATTGTTGTTATGTTGTTATTATTATTACTGTGCAGCTGCGCGCCGCCCCGCCCGCAGACCGCACTGCCGTCCGCGCCGGTCCCGAGGCAGCCCTCATACGGGTTGTGGGTACGCGAGTGAAGACTTGCGTGGGAGGGGGGAGGAGCCGCCGAGTGCGGGCGAGGGTAAGAGGAAAGAGCGTGCGTGCTCTCCCCGCCACCGCTGGGAAGAAGAAGGCACCCACCAGTCACAGCGCTGTTACTGTTATTGTTGTTAATGTTGTTATTGTTGCTGTTGTTGGGCGCCACCGGCAGCACGGCCGGCAGAGCGATGACGACGCGGTGCGAGCGCGCACGGCTCAGCGGCCGGCGGCACGGCCTACGAGGGGGGGAGTTAGCGTCGTCGCTGCCGCTGTGAGGAGCGTTATCACTGCCGTGGCGGTGCGGCCCCTCCCCCTCCGCCTCCGCCTCCCCGCAGCTGCTGGCGCTGCGGCTGCGGCTGCCACTGATGTTGCGGCTGTTGCTGCTGGTGTGCACGGTGCCGCCGCAGCTCGCGTGCCCCGCCGCCCCCGCCGCCCCCGCGTCGTCATAACAGTCATAGTAGCCGTTACGGTTATTGTTGTTGTTGTTGTTATTACCGCCAGGTGTAGGCGTGGCAGCCGGCGTCGTTACCGTCGCGGCCAGACAGTAGTGGGAACGGCGGTAGCGCTGAGGTGATACGGGTCCGCGTGGCCGCTGGCGCCGTAGAGCGCCACACTCCGATAACTTGCCTCGTTGTTGTTGTCGTGGTTCATCGCGGAAGCTGTCTGATAGTAACACGTCGGGTGATACCCGGGCGCGGCGCCGCCGTCCTGGACCTCCTCCAGATCGATAGGGGTGGCAGCGGAGTGGAAACTCGGGTGCGCAGCGCACGACAGCGGCGGCGGCGGCGGCGGCGGGGCGGGGACGTCAGCCACAGGTCACACCGGTGAGGCTGGCGGCGGCGGAGGCGGCGGCGGCAGCGGCAGCGGCAGCGGCAGCGGCAGTGGTCGTCGTTGAGTAATACGCCTGTGAGACGGAGAAGCCGTAGCAGTTGCTCTGGGAGTTGACAGAGGTGTCGGCGGCCGCGTAGGGCAGCTGCTGCTGATACTGACTGCTGTTGTTGTTGACTTCGGGATCGGCAAAACGGGGCATAACAACATGGCTGCGCGCACTGTTGTCACTGCCGTGATAGTACTGCTGCTGGTAGTAACCCGCTGCCGTCGGCCGCGGCGCTGGCAGACCGACGGTACTCGCTCTCCTCCCCGTAGCGGTAACACTGGGGCGGCTGCGCGTGCTGTTGCTGGTACTGGTGCTGCCCCCCGCCGGGCGCTGCCGCAGCTGTGGCGCAGAGAGAGAAAGCGGCCGAGGACGGCGGCAGCGGCGGCGGCGTCGGCGGTGGAGGCACGCACGACGCATGCAGACCCGTACCGGAGGCGGCGGCGGCGGCGGCGGCGGCAGCAGCAGCGGCAACGACCACCACACTGTTCTCGGTGCTGGGTGTATGCGAGAGGTGCTGCTGCTGCTGAGCGTGAGAGGGAGGCGGGGACTGGGAGAAGGAGGACGACTGCCGCAGGTACGGCGGGAGGTGGCTCGCGGAGGGCGTGAGGGCCATGTCGCTACCGGACAGCAGCGGAGACCACAGCGCCGCCGCCTTGCCGCCGCCCTGGTACTGCCCCCCGTACGAGGTGCTGTGGCCGGCAGCCGCCGCTTGCTGCTGCTGCTGCAGTTGCTGCTGGCTCGCGGCGGGATAGTTGCCGCTTTGCGAGAGGCAGAGGCTGTCCTGGCGGTCGCCGGCAGCCGCACTCGCGTTGTGGTAGCACGACTCGTAGGGGTGACGGTGGCTAAAGTGGGCGGTGGTAGCGGTGGTGGTGGTATCGCCCGCCGCCGCCGCCGCCGAGGCCGAGGCCGCCAGCCCCCGCGCGCCGCCGCCGCCGCCGCTGTGGCTGCTGAGGATGCTGAAGCTCCCGCTGGTGGCGCGCGTGAGAGGGAGGCGGCCGCTGCGGTCGAGAAAGCTGTCGGCGCCGGGTGAGTGCAGCGGCGCGGCCCCACCGTACGACGCGTACGCGGCGCTGCGGTCCTCTGCGTGGTGGTTGACGGTGGCACTGTTATTGTTGCTGTTGTGAATGTGGCTGGGCGGCACGCGGTGTCCCCACACGGGCGGCAGCGTCGGCAGCGGCGGCGGCGGCGTGCTGGCGGCTGCTGCTCTGGCGCTGGGCGGCGGCGGCGGCGGCCCCCAGAAGGCTGTTGCGCAGCGGAGCGAAGACGGCGGCGTCAGCGTCCGCGGCGGCGGCGGCACCGAACGGCGGCTGGCGGTCCGCGTGGCGCGCGTGTGGCGGCGGCGGCGCGTGGTGCTGGTACGGGTGGCCGCGCGGCGCGTGGTGGGCGTCGACGGCGCTGTTGGTAGCCGCCGCCTCGCCGCTGCCGGAAAAGCTGTGCAGTGCGTCCTGCTGCTGTTGTTGCTTGCTGCTGCCGTTGCGACCTGCGGGTGTCCTGCCGCTGTTGCTGTTGTTCCTGCAGGTCGCCGATGGCGGTGCAGTGCAGCGGCGCGCGCGCAAACTCCTTGCGGGAGGCCGCGTCGTAGAGGACGCCGTGGGCGAAGGGGCAGCGGGGGCCGCGGCGGCAGGAGCGCGCCGGGGAGTAGTAGTCGGGGCACAGCGGCAGCACATCCGCCTCGTCTGTGTCGGCAGGCAGCGGCGACGTATCCCCGGCGGCGGCCAGCGCGCGCGCGTAGTGGTGGTAGGCGCCGTCCGTGTGCAGCAGCATGTCGCTCGCCACCATGCGCGCGCCGCCGCCCGCCCCCGCCCCCTCCCCCGCGCCGCACGCCACGCGCAGCGCAGCGCCCGCCGGCAGCCGCGCGTACGTGCACGCCTCGGGGCGCCGCCAGCAGTAGTGCGCGTGCACCGCCGCCCCGCGCAGGCACTCCTCCGCCACCGCGCAGTGCACGAACTTGCAGCGCGCCTGCATGGGGCAGCTGGGGTGGTGCCGGCACAGCACGAGGCGCGTGATGTGCAGGCGGGGGGGCGGCAGGTGCACCACCGCCGCGCGCGGCACGCGGTACAGCACCGTGTAGTCCGCGCTGTACACCTCCAGCTCCTCCGCACCCGCCTCCACACCCGCCTCCCCGCCGGCGCAGGGGGGCTGGCCGCACTCCGCGTCGGCGTGCGGAGGTTCGCTGCCGTCCCTGTGGCTCTTGTCCACCTCGCCCTCCTCGGAGGCGGCCGCCAGCACCGCCGTCGTCGGCAGCGACAGCAGCGAGAGGGACGAGCGCCGGCAGAGCGGTCGGCGACTCTCCCCGCGCTCCTCCTCCTCCGTCTCCGCCCCCTCACCCTGTCGCTGGAGTTTTCGCTGCTGCTGCTGCTGCATGGAAGGAGGGAAGCGACAATGAGAGTCGGAGTGTGTGTTCTCCCCGCTGCTGCCCCCCTCCCCCGCCTGGCCGCCGCCGCCGCGGCTGGCGGGCGCGCGCGGGGAGAGTCCGCCGTCGCTGGGGCTCGAGCCCGGCACCGGCGACGGCGGCGGCGACGCGCTGCTGGTGATGTCAGTTATCGTGTCGTCATTGACGGAGGTGCTGGTGGCAGTGGCGGTCGCGGCGGCGGCGGTGCTCACCACAGGATCCAACAAGCGAGGCGCCGCCGCAGCGGTTGTGGCCGCGTCGCTGGCGCTGTGTGTGTTGTTGGCATCGTCCTCCTCCCCCCCGCCGGCGGCGGTAGCGGCGGCAATACTCGTCGTGTGACTGCCGCCGGCGCTAGGGAGCGGAACGGCATCCGTCAGAGCGAGAGACGACGGGGAGGACGAAAACGGCGGCACCAGCAGCATCATCGTCACCGCCGCACCCGCAGCGCCGCCGCCACCGCCGCCGGTGCCGCCGCTGTTGGTGTTGGTGTTGCCCTCGTCATCGCCTGTGAGAATGGTAGTGGCCAGTGTGTTGACGCGGCGCGGGTCGTCGCTGGCGCTGTTGCTGTTACTGCGGCTGAGGCTGCGGGTGTTGTTGTTGTTGCCGATGTTACCACCATCACTACCAGCAATGGCATCACGATGGTTGTCACCACTGCCGTTATTATGATGAGGAGGAGGATGATTGTGTGTGTTGTGAGAACTCTCGCGGGGGTGATGTTGAGAAGGGCGGCGGCGGCGGCGGCGGCGGGCGCGCACCGTCCTGCAGTGCGTGGCTCTGGTTGACGTTGTTGCTGCTCACGTTGTGGTTGTTGCTGTCGCTGCTCTCCACACTCGGCGGCGGCCGCACCACCGTAACGACACCACCACCCACTGCGCCGTCCGCGGCGGCAGCGGCGGCTGTGGTGAAAGGAGAACCGTCATTGCCGCCGTCGCCACCGTTGCGATGGCGAGGAATATGATTATTATTGTTATTATTGTTATTATTGTTATTACTATCACCGACGGCGGCCCGCAGCAGCACAACAGCAGAGGCGCCGTCGGCCTCGTTCGTGCCGTTGGTACCGTTAGTATTCTGCAGTGAGCCAAGCGGCATTGTTGGCGTGTTGCTGGTGATGGCGTCTGTTTGTATTGTTGTTACTGCTGCAGCTGTTGGTAGTGTTCAAAGCGTAAGAGTAGCTATAGAAGTGGCGGCTAGCACAAGTGAGTGTACTGCAAATACTTGAGTGATGTGTGTGTGTGGGTGTGTGTGTGTGTGTGGGTGTGTCTGCAGGTGTTGTAGGTAACTGTGGATAGTTGTAGGGCACCTGTAGAATAAAGACTGGAAAGAAAGTCAGAGCAAGAAAAAAAAAAAGAAAGAGAGAGAGCACAAGAGAAGGAAATAAGAAAAGAAACAAGAGGTGGAAAAAAAAAAACGTATTTTTCCTTGTTATATATATAGGTGTGTACACGTACGTGCGTGTGCTATGCGTATTTAGGAAAAAAAAAGGGAGAGTCGAATTAAAGAAAGCGTGTGGCTTCTATTATGTACTTTTGGTCTTTTTTAAGATTTAGAAATAGTAAAGAATGGAAAAAAAAAGAGCAAAGGAGAATCAAAACTTATTGACGAAGGGTAGAAAAGACGAAGTACTGGATTAAAAAAAATAATAATACGGGGAAGGAACTGCAGATGAATGATATACTTGTTAATATATTTTCAAAACTGACGTGTATGTGTGTGTGTGTGTGTGTGTGTGTATGTGTCCTGTGGCAGAAGAAAAAAGGAAGGAATAAAATGTCACAAACAACAACAAAAAAAAAAAGAGAGAGAGATTATAGTACACGTTTTATGATACTTGTAGTGATGTGTGTATTTCTTCTTCTTCTTCTTCTTTTTTTTTTTGTTTTGGAGGCAGTTGCCGTTGTTGATGATGTTGCTTGTCCCTTTTTAGGATGTTTTTTTTTCCTCTCACCTAGTCAGTACAGAGTATGAGATGAGCAGGAAGCCGCGGGGAAGAGAGAAAAGCAAAAAGCAAAAAAGAATTGGAAACACTAGAAAAACAGGAAGGGGAGAAGGAGAAAAAAGAGAGTAGCAAGAAGCGAGAAGAATGGCAAAGAAACACTGGGGAGTGACAGATGATCAAAGCCGCTGTGTGTGTGTGTGTGTGCTGTGTGACTAAGTGAGTGGATTCAAGGAGAGAGAAGAGAGCTGTGAGAGAGAGAGAGAGAGAGAGAGAGAAACAAAAATGAAAAGCGTATTAAGAAGAAGAATGAAGATAAAATAGAAGAAAGAATGAGAAGGGAGAAACGGGAATGGAAAAAACACAGAGGAGAAGCTCAAAAGAAAAAGTGGCTAGTAGGGAGAGACAAGAAAAAAAAAGCAGAGAGAGAGAGAGTGAGTGAGAGAGAGAGAGAGATGTTGTTTTACTGTTTTTGACTTTCGAGATGACAAGAGAAGAAAACAATGATACTTAATGAACTTCTCTACGGCAGTATGTTTTGTAGTAATAATAGCAGTGGTATTTGGTGTTGGGGGACGAGGAGAGCGTGGAGTGAGAAAAATAAAAAGAGAAAAGGGAAAAGAGGCGACTGAAGCAATACGATGACGCACAGAGCAACAAATAATGGTAGGAGTAATAGTGATAATAACAGCGACATTCCTGGCAGTAGGGAGCATACAAAAACTGTCTCTATACACATATACACACTTTTTTTGTTGTTGTTGTTGTGTTTTTATTTTCCTTTGGTGTGCTTGAGTGCGCTTTTGCTGTTGTTGTTGTCGTCATTGTTTTTGAATTTTGGGTGTCGTTAACACTTTTTTTTTTTTTTGAATCACATGAGCGTAGGCAGAACAATCTCTATCAAACGCACACGCACGCGTCGCGCAGCTCCGGCAAAATTCGGCGGGGGGAACACAAAACAAAGTAAAAAATATAGAGAGAGAGAGACGGAAGAAGATAGAGAAAGGGACAGACAGAGAAAGAGAGAATGTGTGTGTCTGAGTGAGTGTGAGTGAATGCTTTGTCTTTTTTTTTTTAAATTCTTCCGCCGATTTTGCCGTATTTAAAATAAGCTATCCTTCCCTCTCAAACACAAACATACACACTCTTTTTCTCTCTCTCGCATTTTAAGCGGAAGACTATATCTTTTAGTACAGGTAGTTTATCGGTACTTGTCCTTTTGTGTGTTTCCCTTTTCTTTTTTTTCGCCGCCTTACCGCAACTTTTTTTTGTTTTAATATTTGCAATCCAAATAGTGACAAAAGACACGGAAATTCCCCTCCTGCAATGGTAATCAACAAAAACCCCAAAAAGAAAAAGCGCGCGAAAAACGAAAGAGGAGAGATCACCGACAAACAAATAGAGAGAGAGGGGGGAGAAATTACAAGAAGAACAAGTAAACAAGCACCAAATGAAGAAGGGCGAGAGAGGAACTAAAGACAGAAAAAATAAAAGAGAGATGTGAAAACTATAACGCCCGGGGAATTAAAATATCGTACAGTGAAAGACAAAACCTCTCGCAAAGAATCAAATACAACAACAACAGAGAAAAAAAGCAACAACAAAAACGCATACCAATAAAGCAGGAGGGGTCTATTTTTTTTCTTTTCTTTTCAAACGCCGCGATTGGGGGAATGCATTTTTTTTTTTAAAACGAAAACACAAGTTGGGATGAAGAGAGGAGTCTCTTTCATGAGAGAGAGAGAGAGAGAGAGTAAGGGAAAATGAGAATGAATTAATGAGGAGCGGAAAAAAAAAAAGGTAAGGAAAGAAATAGAGCAAAAGAGGGAAAGGTCCGTGTGAGAACCACTTCCACCTGTGCCCCGCTTTACTTAGCCTTTTTTTTTAATACATATACCCTCGCAAGCGCTCTCTACCCAACCGTGTTTCGTTTTTATTTTTTGTTTTTCAATTTACCTATTTCCAATTATTATTTTTTTTTGCTTTTAACACAATTTCACTAGTAGAAAACGAAAAAGCACCACATAACAAAACGCCACACAACACAATAACAATAACAATAACAACAACAACTCTTTTTCCTTTCTGTTCTTCCTCCTTTTTTCAAGAAGGAAAGAATAGAAAAAAAAAAAGAAGATGGCGTTGCGTACGTTTCAAGAAACCATGTTATTTGCTGGTGTTGTTGTTCTTGTTCTTCCTTCTACCACGTATGCTGTTGTGTGTGTGTGCGTATTACGTGTTATGTTACGTATGTGCCTTTTTTTATTTCTTTTTTTCTTTCTGTTTTACAAAAACAAAAAATAAAAAAACAACAACACTCCCTGCGATTGTTTTTTTTTTTTAAATTTAGATCCACGGGAGGGCGGCGAAGATCATGCCGATAACCTCGAGGGCCCAGGCGGCGACGCAGAGCCCGAAGGAGGCGCCGTACTTGCCGATGTCCTTGAAGGGGGGCACGTCCTCGGTGAGGAGGTGGGGGTTGGTGGAGAAGCACTCGGTGACGGGCGTCGTCAGCCAGTCGCGGGTGTTGCAGCACGGCTTCTGGTAGTACATGCCCGCCGTCACGCCCCACGGGATCAGCGAAATGAACATGGAGAGCCCCGCGATGGCCGCGACGGCCATCTTGGTTGCCTTCTGCATCACGCTGAGGATCCCGAGGATCATGCCGAGGATCATGAAGCCGACGGCCATGATGCAAAAGGCCTCGATCACGCGAAAGTTGATGCGCACGCGGTAGCAAAACGAGTTGGTGAAGTCGGAGGTGTGGTACTTCTTGGCGGTGCAGCCGTGGCGCATGCCCCAGGCGGTGACGCAGATGGGCTTGCTGCTGCCGGCCAGGTCGGGGTACATTTTGCCGACGTACGGCTGGTCGACCTTGAACCACTCGAGCGGCGTCGCGACCGTCATGAGCACCAGCGCAATGAACTGAATGACAAGGTAGATGATAAGGCCGATGATCGGGTGCGGGCCGCTGCGGTCGTACTTGTCCTTGGGCTTGGCGGCGCCGTCCTCCCCCTCGGCCTCGCCGCTCTTGTGGCTCGCGGCGTCCTTCTCCTGCGAGTGCTGCGACGCTTTCTCTGACTCAGACTTGTGGCTGCCCATTATGTGTATTATGAGTTTGCTGCTGTGGTGGTTATGGAGCTTTTGTTGCTTGGTGTGGTAGTTTGTGCCTTGTGTGCGTGTGTGTCTTTTTCTTTTTCTCTTTTTCTTGAGAGTGAGAGAAATACTTTTGTTTTTGGCTTCTTGTATTAGTATTTTTTTTCTTTTTTTTTTCTTTTAGGTCTTTTCTTTTCTGCGAGGAGAATGGAAAACGACACGAAGAAAGAAATTAGAAGAAAAAATGAGAAGATTTCTTTAAGAAAGAAGAGAAAAAGCTGAAGTAACACTACGGAAGAGTTAAATCCTACATAATAAATATATATGTGTTGATTGGAGGGCGAGGTTTAGGTTGAGGAGTGACGTTGATGATACATTTGAAAGAGAAAGAGAGAGAGAGAGAGAGAGAAATGCACAACAGCAAAGTAAAAAGAATACATACATATTCACACATCTATAGAGCGTCAGCGATGAAAGCGGGAAAAAAAAAAAGCATAGATATCCGCGTGTATATTCTGCAAACAAAAAAAAAAGCATATGATGATTTTCTTTTTCAAGACAATAAAACGAAGTAAAAAAATCGACAACTGATACGGGATGTGACCAAACAAATGAGTTGAAACGAATATATTTAAGAAGATAGAAAGAGAGGGGGGAAGAAGAAGAAAAAAGCGAAAGCGGGAGCGATAATAAGTCAACACCTGAGAGGTGTGTGTGTGTTGTGTGTGTGTGTGTGTGTGTGTGTGTGTGTGTTACAACAAGCGCTGGCGCGCTACCGACGAACCTCGACGTACTGATAACTCTTTTTTTGTTTTTGTTTTTTGTTTTTTCTTCCCTTACTTCTGAATTCTTGAAATAATATTTCTTCTTCTTACGTATTTCCCCCCCCCCCCGGACCCCTTTTCTTGTACTTTCTGTTACCTCCACTTTCTTTAGGAGAGTAACACACAAGTAAAGGGGGAACAAAAAAGGGGCCACGTACGAACACTCAAAAAGAGTCGAAAAGAAAGAAGAGAAAACGACAGAGACAGAGACAGAGAAAGAAGGAGAAAAAGAAAAAGAAATGACAGTCGAGAAAGACGCCAGATACGGTTGGTGTTCGTGTGTGTGTGTATGTGTGTGTGTGTGTGTGTCGTCATATATGGGAACGAACACACACAGAGGGGAGATAGAGAGAGAGACAGAGAGAAGTCCAACAAGGGGGAGGGGGTTATAATATATAATGAAAATAACAGAAGTACTAAAAATAATAATAATAATAACAAACAATGTAATATATAAATATAATACTAAAAATGAATTATCATCAGCCCCAAGCTGTGGAAAGCAAGGAGCAAAGGAGGAGAGAAAAGTTGAAATAAAAAATAGATATGGATTGATAAAGAAAAAAAGAGGAGTTAGTTAGTTAGGTTAGTTAGGTTAGTTAGGTTAGTTAAAGATATTAAGTAATATATATATTTGTATGGCAAATAGTTCCTTCGGAGCTGTGCCAAAAGAAAAAAAGAAGAAAAAAAAAAGAGTTATTAAAACTTCAGCGAAGAATTATATATATATAAGTGAAAAAAAAAAAGAAGAGGAGAGTCCGAAACGATATAAAGAGGGGGGGAAGAAGAAACAAAAAGAAGAAGAAGAAATAAACGATAATAACAATAAAAGTCGGAAGCTTCCGATTACAGCGCATTAGAATAATTTATAAGGGAAGTGTAGAGAGAGGGAGGGAGGGAGTACAGTGAGGCTTTGAAAACCGAGAGAGAAAGATTCGATCAACATAATTATATATTAGCAAAAGAAGGGGGAAAATAGGTGATGATAATAAAAAGAGACCATGCGGTGAAAACAAAAAAAAAAAGAGAGGGAAAAAGGGAAAAAGGGAAAAAGGGGAAAAGGGGGAAGAAAGAAAAGAATAGCAAATCGATGGTGATGAAGAGGAAACAAAAATGGAAGAGAGAACCGCTGAGAAATCTATATATACTAATAATAATAATAATAATAATAATAATATTTGAAGTGTACGGGAGGAGATGAGTTACACTACTACGAATAATAATAGAGAGAAAGAAAAGAACAGGAAGGGGGGGAAAGAAAAGAGAAAGCGCACATTCCACATTCTTTTTCTTTTGGCCAAATAATAATAATAAATAATAATAAATAGAAACAAGTAAAGCAACAGAAAAGTTTAATAAAGACGTATTCAACGCTGAAGGTTTTTAAAATAGAAATAAGTCGGTCAACGCATAATTATGCATTCCGAAGAAGAAAAAAAAAAGATTCTTTCAATTCGTCGAAAAAGAAGAGAAAATATATATCAAAAGTCGAGCAAATCGTCTAAAGTAATATCGTCGCAGATGCGCACCCCTTCGTAAGGCCGCCGCCGCCCTGCGCCGCCGACTGCCCTATGATTATTACTACTACTAGTATTATTATTATTATTATTATTGTGGTTATTATTGTTGGTGGTGATGGTGCTTTGTTTAGCGTTGTTTCTCACATTGTTGTTATTGCAAGTATTGTTATTGTTATAAATGTTGTTATTATTATTTTTGTTTGCCGCCCCCCGCGGGTGAGCAGTGAGAGGCATCACCGTGGCCATTGCGCTCTCTCTCGCCTTCACCACTGCCGCCGCCGCCGTAACTATTATTATTATTATTATTGTTGTTGTTGTTGTTGTTATTATTATTATTATTATTATTATTATTGTTGTTGTTGTTGTTGTTGTTAGTATTATGGTAGTCACGCTCGTGGTAGTGGTAGTTGGCGGGTGTGGGGAGAATGATCTCGCGTTGGGGGGGCGGCGGGGGCGGCGGTGACGGCGCAGGAGGCGGGGCGGCCGTGGCTGTGGCTGTGGCTGCCGCCTGCGTCGGTGCTGCTGGCCCCCTCATTCACGTTACCGTAACAGTGGTGATGGTAACAAGTGTTATTACCATTCGTAGTATTATTGTGGTTGTTATTGTAAGTCTCCTCTGGCGTAAAAGGAGTCCCCCCAGCAGATGGCGACGCTGGAGAAAGACACACAGGACGTCTCCCGGGCCAATACATCGGCATTAGCATCCTCTTCATTATTGTTATTATTATCACTATTGGTAATATTATTATTATTCTCATTGTTGGTACTATTATTATTATTATTATTATGAGTATTATTACGGTTATTCACGCCACTCACAGGATCGCCGCAGCCGCAGCAGCCGCCGCTGCTGCTAAGGCCGGCAAGCTGACGCGGGGAGGGGGAGTGGGGGGAGACGCAGAGTGAGTGCGAGAGGAAGAGCCGCCGTAGGTGGTCATTATTGTTATTATTACTATTGTTGTTGTTGTATGAGAGCACGCCACCGTCACCGCCACTGCTGCTGCTGCTGCTCTCTTCACTATTGTTATCATTATGGTTATGACTGTTATTATGGTTATTATCAGTACCGTTGTTACCCTCTTCACACTCATCTTCACTGCAACTATTACTATTGTTATTGTTATTATTATTAATATTATTATTACTATGGTGGCGATTTACCGCCCTACGCTCCACAAGCCCCACACACGAGCAATAGTTAGTAGCGTTGGCATCACAATCATCACAGTGGTTATCGTCGCCATCATAATCCACACAGCAACAGCAATTGCAATTACCACTGCAGCTGTGTGTGTGTGAGTGTGGATGTGAGTGTGAGTGTGATTGGGTGGCAATGGTGTTGCTAGTCGCAGTCAGAGATAACGTGTGCGTGTGGGTGTGGGTGTGGGTGGACACTCCAAAATGAGGGCTATTGGTATTGGTATGACCGGTACTTGTACGGGTGTGAGTGTGAGTGTCGGTGTTTGCGGGTGATATTTTCCCTATACTGTCCTGAGGCGTGAGAGAGTCGCTGCTGCCGGCCGCCGCGCCCCACAGCGACGACAGAGGGGCGCCGCCGCCGTACGCAGTATAATGATGATTATCATTACTGTTATTATTATTATTATTATTATTATTAGCATTATTAGCATTATTATTGCTGTAATTATTATTATTATTATTGCGAGTATTAGTATTACTTGTATCATGCTTAGCTTCTGCCGCCGCCGCCTCCGCCGCGTCTGATGTTTTCCTCCGCTGCGTCAGCACCGTCGCGCGCCTCCGCACGGTAATAATCTCCAAATGGTCTTCACTGTGGCTCCCTCTCTCTGCACTGGCGGCGGGGGCTGCGGCTGCGGCTGCGGACTTGTTCTTGTTCTTGTTGTTATGTTGTTATTGATAGTGTTTTTACTAGTACTACTAATAGTAGTAGTAGTAGTAGTAGTAATCTTATTATTATTATTAGTATTACTATTATTATTATCATTATTATGGCGTGTCGCAGGGCGCCTGTGTGTTGCACCACTACCACTACTGCCCCCCGCCGCATGCGGAGCGCCGCTAGTGCTAGTGGTGGAGGCAGTGCCCGCCGCTTTTGTATTGCTGCTGTGGACGCGTGTGAGGGACGTAGGCATCGCGAGACGTATTGTGTGTGTGGGGGGGGGTCCCTTGGCGTCTGTTGTTGTTGTTGGTGTTATTGTTTTGTTCTTTTTTTTTTCTTTTTTCAAATAAGAAGTTTAAAGTGTGTTTGTTTATATCTATTTATTCTCTTTTTTTGTATGTTTTGTAAATATTTCAATGACGAAGAGTCACACGCTATTTTCTTTTTCAGCGAATGATTTTATTTGTACTACGCTAAAAGGAAAATACGAGGAAAATTGATCAGTTTAAAGCAGGAAACAAAAAAAGGTCAAAACTGAGTTACTAATAAATAAGTAAATAAGAGAAACAACAAAGAAAAAAAGTAGTAGAAATGTGTTTCAGGTTGTTACGGCTCCACTCAATGATAAATAATGAATAATAAATAATAATAATAATGCCGCGTTACCGGCGACGATGACAGTTCTATTCGTTGGTTTGTTGGTTTGCCGATTTGTTTGCTTTTGTTTGCTTGTTTTAATTTTTATTTGTTGTTGTTGTGTTCGTTTGTTTGTGTTTGTCCAGTGTGCTTTGGTTTTTGTCGACGTTGTTCAGTACGAAACCGAAGAAAGAAAATGAGGCGAGAAAGGTCCACTAGGAGAATAACAAATAAAAAAAAAAAAGTGCGAATGCGAGGGTGGAGCTGAGCTGAAAGGAAAAATAAAAAAGGAAAAACAGGAGAAAAAAATGGAGGAAAAAACTAAGAGGACGGCAAGCACAGGGTGAAGTGGGAGAGAAAGAGGAAAAAAAAAAGACAAGTAAAAAAGGAGAAAAACGATAAAGATTGTGTGTATTTCTTTTTTGTTCAATTTTCTTTATCTTTTTTTTTTTCTGTGCCTTCTCGTTTGAGATGCAGAAAAAAATATTTAAAGAAAAAAAAGCGAATTGGGTTGAAGCAGGGAAGTTTGTACGAAAACTTTCGGAAAAGAAAAAAGAAAAGGAAAAAAAAAAAGTGAAAAACAAAAGAGTGACAAAGTAAGAAAAAGAGAGCAATGCGTCCGAAGTTGTGAGAGAGAAGAAAGAAAGAAAAGGTAATAATAATCGTAACAATAATAATAATAATGCAGGCTTGGGGGACTTAGAATAATAGGCAGAATTCTACGGGCGACCAAAAAGAAAACGAAACGGATATAGATAGATAGATATATAGATACAGATAGATATAAATTTATAAATTTATATGTAGACGTGTGTTGTGAGTTAGTACGAGCGTATATAGGTAGTTACAATGAACGATGCTAAAGAGGAGAAATATATATTTATTCAAAAAAAAAAGGAGTGGAATCGAAAAAAAAAAGAGTAGTAAATATTAATAATAATAATAAAATATGAAATGAGATAAAGAAAAAATAAAGAGAGGGGAAAAAATAAAGTTAAAAGTAAAGGTAGGTGAGGCAGAAGGCTGAGTTTTGAAAGCACAAGTGGATAATTGTGTTTATCCGGTAACACGATACAATGTCAGAGGGAAGAGAGGAAGAGAGAGAGAGAGAAAGGGGGAGGGACGCGAAAATAATTCTCTTTTTGTTTTTAAGAGTAAGAAAAAAAGGGGAAAGAAAAAGAAAGAATACAATGAAGGGTTGAAAGAATTGAAGAAAAAATAAAAATAAAAATTTAAGCAGTACACAATGAAAATGGAAATGATGAAACGCAAAAACAAAAGGAAGGAAGGAAGGAAGGAAATATAATAAAATGAACAATAATAAAAACGCGTCGCAAGCCAGATGTCGCTACGTGCCTTACTGCTGTGTTTCACGGAGCTAAAGTAAGAGCGATATACACCGGCGTAGTGAGAGGGTGTGGTGTGCTTAATCTTTATTTATATATATGGATGTAAAGAGAGAAAGAAAGAAAGAAAGAGGGATTTGTGTTTCCTTCTGTTTTCTTTTTCCTTTTTTTTTCCGTATTGCAATTGATTTATTATTGTTGTTGTTGATGTTGTTGTTTGTTATACGTAACCTTCAACTTTTTGTTTTCCTCTCTATATATATTTCTGTTGAACCGTGTGAACTCTACTCGTGAGGAAACTTTCTCGCGAAACAGAAAGAAAAAAAAAAGAAAAAAAGAAAAGATATTGAAAGCAATATCAAGGGAGAGATGGAATGAATAAAGAATATAAAGATGGGAAAGAAAAAGGTGTGTAAAACAGGCACGTACAACCAAAGAAAAACGTAAAAGAGAAGAAAAGAGAATGAAAAGAGAATAAGGCTCAGAGAGAGAGACAGAGGGATGAGAACAGGGGGAAAAAAAGAATTTTAAAAATACAGAGAAGATCCTTTGAGTGTGGCGTAAAAAGAAAATCCTGAAATACAAAAACAAGTAAAGAAGAAGGAGAAGAGAAACGAAAAAAAAAAAAGAGAGAGAGAGCGTGTGTGTGTCTGTGGTGGTGCTGCTGGAAGGAAAGGCAGTGGGTAGCTACCTACGTACTATATATATACGCAGATAGAGATATAGATAAAGACAGGAAGAAAGGAAGAAAGGAAGTAAGACAAGTGCAAGGCACTCCCTCTTTCTTATTATTATTGTGTTCTTCTTCTTCTTTCCTTTTTTTTTATATATACTATTATGGATTGCTTTTAAACTATGAGTTCTTTTCAAAAGAAGAAGAAGGGGTGCTGCTCTGTGTAGTATGCTACTCTTGTTTTCTTGCTTTCTTTTCTTTTCTGTGTATGTGTGTGTATGTGTGTAAATGAGAAAGGAGGGTGGGGTGGGGGTTAAGCCACAAGTAAAGTTAAAGGCAACAGAAGAAAAGTTCCGCTGTTTTTTTGGTGCTCTCGTTGTTTGTGTGTTCATATACGCAAGGGAGGAGGTAAAGCGTATTTATATATGTATATCTATGAATTTTAGCATCCCACTGATTACATTTCGGTACGGCAAAAGTACACAGTGCGCGCCGCGAGTCGTGTGCACTGCCAGAAGCACTTTTGGGGGTTTACCATTTCATTACTTATTGTATTTCTATTCATTGGCAGTTTGTTTTTGATTTTTTTCCGTTTGCTTTTTGTTGTGAGCCGTATGTCGTTTTGGTTTGGCACCAGTAAATGCGAAAAAGAAAAAGAGGGAGGGAGGGAGAGAGAGAGAGAGAAATTGTCCCTACAGATGTGGTTATATTTGTGAGGGCACTTCACTTTTTTTTTGATGTTTTTTTGTTGGTATTGCTACTGTTGTTGTTACAGAGGCAAAAAGAGAAAAAGAGGGAGAACAAAAACAAAAAAAAAAAGAAAAAGAAATCATTCTTTTGATGTTCTCTTCAGCGAACTAAACGAAGCCAAACAGAGTAAAGAGAGGGAGAGAGGGAAATGGGGGAAAAAAAACAGGAAGATGATGGAAAGGAGGGAGGAAGGGAGGGGGGGGAAGTAACTTGAGTAGCCCGCAAAGAGAGAGAGAGAGAGGAGAGAAACTCTGAAAAAGAAAAAGAAAACAACAAGAAAACAACAAGACGATGACGGCGCGTCAAATAGCGGAGAAATTGCGATTCGTGACGTCCCCATAAAAGGTCCAGTTCAGTGGGCTCACAGGGGAGCACAGACTGCCGGCGCTCGCACTGGCGGGGCTGCAGAGATTACTGTAACTCCCGCTGCTGCGCAGCATCTCCTCCACACCGACCGCAGAAACAGCAGAAACAGCAGCAGCAGCGCCGCCGCCGCCGATGTCAAAGTGCCGATTCACTCCATACACGTTTGCGTTGCCGGCGGCGGCAGAGAGGTCGTTGTTGCTGCTGCTGTTGCCGCTGCTTGTGCTGAGGACTCGAGGGATGCCGCTGGGCATGGGGAAAGCGCCGCCGCCGCCGCAGGGGGCGCCGCTAGTTGCCGTAGCGCCACTAACGATGTGCACGAGTGGCGGGGGAGGAGGAGGAAAAGGGGCTGTGTGGAATGCCATTGGCTGCTGCTGCTGTTGTTGCATTTGTATTTGCATTCTGCATCTGCATTTGTTGTTGTTGTTGTTGTTGCTGTTGCAGATCAAAAGCGAAAGAGCCGCCAGGGGACAGAGCGGCGGCGTTCGTAGTGTTTGCTGCTGTTGTTGTGGTGGTGGTCGGAAGAGCCAAAAAGAAAGGAGGCGCAGGCACGCCGCCGCCCAGCGGCTGCGGTGAGACCGACGTGGAGAAGATGCTACCAGCACGCGATGGTCAAAACTACCCATCAAGACATTATTATATTATTATTACCATTATCAGTGTTGTTGTCAAAGTTAAAGCTGCCGCTAGCACTGCCCACGTATTGCTGCTGCTGCTGCTGCTGCTGTAGCTGAGTGCCGTTGTCTCCGGTGCTAAAGGTGGGAAACACTGGTACGGGGAGTGAGGCCGTAGGAGAGGTGACGGCGGCCGCGGCGCCTGAGCAGGAAGCAAAGGAGGAGGGCACGCCCACCACTACGCTCGTATTACTGTTGGTAGTATTAACATTGTTGTTGTTATTATTATTATTGATACTGTTATTACTCATCTTGCTCGCGTCCGTGTAGTGCTGCCGGTGGTGAGGGTGGCGAAGGTTGCTATGAAGAGGAAGAGGGCCGCCACTATTATTGTTATTATTATTATTATGACGAAAACTTCCTCCGCCACCGCCACCACCCCCAAAACTACTGTTGTTGTTGCTACAGAAACTCCCGTTGCCGTTCATATTATTATTATTATTATGATTATGGCTATGATTTCCACCTCCGTTACTACTACCACCATTGTCATGCATACTGCCCCGCCGATACTGCTGGTGCTGCTGGGAGTAGGTGCCACTGCGCGCGCTGAGGCTAGAGAGGCTCTCGCCGTCGTTATTACTGTTTGTGCCGTTGTTACTCGCGCGCAGCAGCGGCGGGACGGCCGGCGGCGGCGGGGCGCGGCGATACTTGCCCTTGGACACCTGTCGGTGATGACCATTCTGTTGATGACGATGACTATCGTTATTAGTGTGGTGGTGGGTGGTGGTGGCGATGTTCATGGTGCTTGTGGCTCGCCTCCTTCCTCTCCTCCCCCTCTGCCGCTGCTTTTCCCTCAGCAACGACAGCAGCGGCAACAGAGGAGGACGAGGCAGCGGACATGTTACTGTGGGTGCGTGGGTGTTCATTATTGATATGATGGCTGTTACTACCACCATTATTGTTGTTACCACTACCGCCGCTATTTGTATGCTGGTGGTGATGGTGATGCTGATGGTAGGCCGCCCCCTCCCCTTCCCCCTCCGTCTCCTCCTTTCCCCCGTCCCCCGCGGAGGCCGCAGACGATTTACGCGTGCGGCTGGTTGGAGTCGTCAGCGTCGTTGTCGTTGTTGTCGTCTTGTTCGCTTGGAAAGACGAAGAGCGAGAAGAGGAAGAAGAAGAAGATGAGGAGGAGGAGGGAGAAGACGACTTCGTGTGTTTCCCCTTCCTCCCGCGCCGGCGCGCGCTGTTGTGTTGCTGCTGTTGCTGCCTGCTGTCGGTGTCGTCGCTGCTGCCGCTAGCGCTCTCGACGTATGCGGCGTGAATAAAGGCGCAGTCGGGGCCGCGGTTGCACATGCGGTTAAAGTAGTAGTGAGCGCAGTGCGACGGCAGCGGGTCCAGTCGCGTCGCACACAGCCGCTCGCACGCCGCCCGCAGCGATTCAGCGGTGGCATCTGCCGCCACCGCCCCACCGCCACTGCCGCTGGTGTCATTATTGGTATTATCATTGTCGATATTATGATGATCACCGCCGTCGGTGCCGCGCTCACGCTCCAGCGCCGCCAGCAGCAGCGCCGCCCACCGCCGCGCGCCGCGCGTCAGCAATATGCGGGAGGCGGGCAGCACCTCCGAGGGCTGCCGGCCGTTTGGCGCCAGCACCGTCATGTACAGAGGCTCACTGGAGACGCTGTTGTTCTTGTCACTCTTACTGTTATTATTCTTGGGATTGCTATTGATATTGGGCTTGGTACTGTCATTATTATTATTATTATTATTATTATCCTCCGTATCGCTGTCGCTCCTCCAAAAGTCAAGACTGGCGCTGGCGCTGTGCATCGACATACCTCCGCCGCCACCACCAGCAGCAGCAGCCGTCGCGCTCCCTGGGACTGCCGCCCCCGCCGCCCCCGCCGCTGCGCCGCCACCACTACTGCACATATCAGGCGGCATCAGTAAATCATGGTGATAGTGATGGGATGCTGTTGGTGTTGGTAGTGTAAGTCGTCGTCGTAATTGTCGTCTTCGCTGTTGCTGCTGCCGTCACTGCCGTCACTGCCGTCACTGCCGCCACGGCGCCCCCTCCTGGCGGGCACGGCGGTGAGCATGACAATCGGCTCCTCCTCACCGTCGCCGGCGTCGCTACAAGAGTCGTGTGCTGTTCGCCCCTTCGCATCTCCTTCTTCTCCTTCTTCTTCTTCTACTTCAACTTGCTGATTGTGTGATTTGTAAAGTGTGGCAGTGTTGAGGTCCGTGGCGCTGACAGAGGTGGGGTGGTCCTTTGGCGGCGGTTGGTCAGCCTGCGGTGGGGCCGCGGGGGCAGGGGCGGGAGCGACGGCACCGGCGGCAGTAGACACCTCACTCGCCACCACCCCCGCTGCCGCCACAGACGCCACTGCTGCTGATGTTGTTGCTGTTGCTGCTGCTGCCGTTGCTGATGGCTGCAGCGCCGCCGCGAGGGTCTCGTAGCGGCAGTCGGCGACGGCGTCGTAGGCGTAGTTGACGTGAATGCGCGTGCGGCGCGTGACGTTTGCGAGAGTCGCGCAGTGCACGAACTTGCAGCGCGCCTGCATGGGGCAGTTGGGGTGGTGCCGGCACAGCACGAGGCGCGTCACCCCGAGGGCGGGCGGCGGGAGGTGCGTGATGTCCTTGTTGGGAATGGAGAGCGCCTCTGTGAAGTCGGCGTCGTAGACAGTCGTTGTGGGACCCTCGCCGCGGCGCTGTTGCGACTGTTGCTGTTGCTGCGATTGCGATTGCTGTTGTTGTTGATAGAGGAACTGATTCGGATTCGGATTTTGATACTGGTGGTGTTGTTGTTGTTGTTGCTGCTGCTGCTGTTGCTGGCCAGCGCTGTTAGTCCTGCTGTGGTTGCTGCTCCTATTATTAAGCACTGTCATGTGCACGGCTTGTGTTGTTGTTGTTGTTGTTGTTGCTGCTGCTGTCGCTGCTGGTCGCCCTCGCCCGCCGCGGAATGGAGGCTACTTCTCCGACTATCGCTGCGCGAGGCGTTATTGTTGTGGTGGTTGTTGCTGTGGTTTTGGTTGCGACTGTTATGAGTGGTGTTGCTAGTGCCCGGAACGTCGGCACCGCCATTGTTGTTGTTGTTATTATTGTTATTATTACCAGCCGGCATCGTAGGTGCGAGGGTGTTGGGGCTCTGCGGCGGCGTGCTGAAGCGGTGGGTGGGGGTGAGGCCGCGCGTCGCCACACTCGCGGACTTCCTACCGCTGTTGTTGCTGCTGCTAGCGTTATTGTTTCTGTTGTTGCGGTGCGGCAGATACAGCTGGTGGCCGCTGGCGCTGCCGACGACGCTGCTGGGGCGGGGAGGGGAGGCGTTGGCTGCGGGGCCGAGGGAGGCGACGGTGGCCGACGTGGGGGTCGCGAAGGTGGGGGGCGAGACCCCAAAATGGTGGGGCCCGCTGCGACGCCGCCGCCGCCGCCGCCGCTCGCGTTGGTGTTATTATTAGTATTATTAATGCCGAAGCTGTTGACGCGGTACACGCTGCGTACTTCGCTCGCGCTGCTGGTGCTTCCCACGCTGACGCTGGACTCCTGGCGCCGGAGGCCGCCGAAACTCACCGCGCCGCCGCCGCCAGAGGCATTCGCTGCTGTAGCATTATTATTACTATTGTTATTGTTATTGCTGTTCTTGTCGTTATTGTCGGTTGGGCTGCCGACGCCGCGGGCGCCACCAAGGCCACCACCACCAGTAGCATTTGTGCCACTGCTGGCGCTGCCGGCGGGAGGGGGCGGCGTGGTGGCAAACTTGAAGGAGGTGGCCTTCTTGAGACTCCCGCTGCTGCTGCTGCGCGCCACCACCCCAAAGGCAAACGCCGCTGTGCCGTCACCCTGCGGCCCCACCGCCAGCCGGCCGCCGGCGCTGCCAATACGGCTAATACCCGCACCGTCACCACCGTTGTTGCCGCCCGCCGCTGTCGCCGTGTGTTAGGCCGCTGGGCTGCTGGAGGAGCGATGCGGGGTGTTGCCACCGCTGCCGCGGCGCTGGGGGCTGTGCAGCGTCACCGGCAGCGCCTCCGCGGTGTGGTGGTGGTCAACGACAACGAGCGGCGCGCTCAAGCGGTGGCGCCGCGGCGGCTGCTGCTGTTGCTGCTGCTGATCAGTGCCGGCGGCCGCGCACGGCAGCGGAGGCGGTAACGGCGAAGCGGCGGAGGAGGAGGGAGAAGAGACGGCCGAGGAGGAGGCGGCGGCGGCTGTGGGGGGCTCTCCTGTAAAGGAAACGACGCCAACGCGCGCACCCGCTGTGCCGTCAGCCCCCGCGGCAGCGCACCTGCCGGTGGCGGAGCCTGGGGCACTCATAATGCTGGCGGGAAAGGGGGAGCCGCCGCCCTCTAGTGTCGCCGCGGCGCCGAGGGGAGGCGGCGGCGGTGGCGCCGCCCCGGCAGTGTGGCTGGTACTAGTAGTAGTAGTAGTAGCACTAGTCGTAGCAACGTACGGAATGGGCGACAGACGCTCGCCGCTGGCGTTACAGATACTGCTGCTGCTGTTGCTACTGTTGATGGCATTATTGGCATTGATGTTGATGTTAGCAGCGCTGACACCCTCAGCGACGCCGGCGGGTGGGCTGATGCCTCCGCCGCCAAAGTGGGCCCTGTACAGAGTGTTGCGCGCGGAGGTGGGCGACAGCAGCAGCACGTTAGCTCCCGCCGCCGTCCCCGCCGTTGCTGATGATGGTGGTGTGGGGTGCGTGCGAGTGGGGGTGCTGACATCACTGCCACACGTGTTATTATTATTATTGTTATTATTATTGTTATTAGTGATATCATCACTCTTCCTCGCCTCGTTGACGTCCACGATGGTGTTGGCTTCGACAACGCTATCATTACTATTACTGTTATTGTTATTATTATTATTGTTGTTGTTGTTTTTGATGAAGCTCCAGTTGGCTCCATCCGGACTCGCGAGTGTTGCCATGTGCACCTCCGCTGAGGCAGCAGAGGCAGACGGCGCCGTGTTGCAGGTGACAGATTGCATTGCTTACCTGTAGTGACTATACGCTTTTGTAATAGTTATTCGCTGTTATTTCTGTGTTGTTGTTGTTACTTTTCGTTTCCTTATATATATATCGAGTAGTAATACGTTTTTAGTAGTTGCTGTTGTTGTTCTTGGATTTGTTCGCCTGATGATAACAAGGCGACGTGTGTGGGTGTGTGTTACTCTGTCTCTCTTTTTTTTCCTCCGGCTGATTTTCTCTCTTCGGATGCTCTTTTACCCGAGAGTTGAGAGGAGTGTGTGTGTGTGTGTGTGTGTGTGTACCGTGATAGATTTTGCTGCTGCTTTTGATGGGGGAGAAAGATATAAAAGAGAAAGGGGAAAAAGTCAGCAGATCACAGTAAAAACAATGAAACGAGAGGGCAGAGAAATAGAGAGAGCAAGTCGAGAGAGAGAGAAAAAAAAACGAGAAGAAAGTGAAGAGTGAGTGGGCGAGTGCGATCGAGGAAGAACGTTAGAGATGTTTTATTCTCTGTCAGTTGCTTCAAGAATAACTTGGCAGGACACGACAAACTTTGTGGAGGAAAGATTAGCAAACCGAGAAGAGAATGAGAGCAGTTCAGATATATATGTGTTGTTTAATTGTTGACCTAACAGAAGAGAAAAAAAAAGGAAGAAAAAGAGAAAGGGAAAGTAGTTTTTGATGCTGTTCTTGATGAGAGTAGAGATATCTTTTGTCGGATTGTGTGTTCGCTTGCTTGTTTGCTTTCTACATACAAGGGGCTAAGTGAACCAAACAAAAGAGGAAGAGAACAGAAAAATGACAAAAATAGAGAGAGCGGAACAGAAGGGCAGGAAGGAGATTATCTGTATATATGTTTGTATTTGATGGTGATGCTGTGAGATGGCAGAAAAAGTCACCGTTTACTGGTGACGCACAGCAGTGAAAAAAAAAGACGTGATTAAAAGAAAAAATAATAATAGTAACAATAAAGGGTGAAGCGGCCAAGTGACGGGCGTTTGGCTAGCTTGTGGAACAGAAAAAGGGAGAGAGAGATAGAAGAGCAATAAAAATGGAAATAGTAAAGGAAAAATAAACTAAAGACGGAGAAAAACACAAACTATAATAATAGCAGTAATAGAGAACGAGATGGGGAAAGGGTGTTATTGATTCCTTCCCTATGGTGTTACCCGCCTGTAACGTTGTTGTGGATTGTTGGTTCGCCCTATTTGTGAAATATGTATCAAAAAGAAAAGGAAAAAAAAGAGGTACGGATTGAAAAGAGTTGAGAGCTCGAAAAGAAGAGCAAAAAAAAAAAAGATAAAAGAACAAAGAGGGAGACAGCGTTTTGAAGGTCCCAGAAGGAAAGCAGACGCTACCAGCGAATTTTCGTGAGGTGGAGAGGAGGAAAGGCACAAAGAGTGGGGTGAAGAAGAAATAGAAGTTTTAACGAAGACTGCCCACTATTGGCTTGTCTGTGTTTTTTTCTTCTCCTTTTCTTTTTTTTTCTAAGTGTTGATGTTGAGGATGTTGTTGTTGCTGTTCCTTTTTGAGTTTTACAATAAGCGTGCAGCACTACCAACAACAGTACCGACAGTAGTATTAATTGTTGATAGCAAGACAAAAAGAAGAAGAAGAAGAAGGGTAAAAACAGGGGAGAGCAAGAAAAAAAAAGCTGCAATGTGTGACGTGAGAGCTCAGCTGAAGCGAAGAAGAGCTTTCTGAAAGAGAGAGAGGGGGGAGAGTGATGGTGCGAAAAGAAGACAGAGAAAAGGAAAGAAAAAGAGGGGGAAAAATAAAAGCAAGCAGTAAAGCTAACCAGATTAAAGCATGAAAGTGAAAGTGATCAGAAAAAGCGCAAAGGAACTGAGGGGAAGAAATAAAAATAAAAGTAAAAATAAATAAAAAGAAGGGGTTTGTCTTTTGATGTGTGTTTCAACTTTTTGATGTTCGGTGCACTGGAGTGGCAGAGTCAAAAAAAAAAAAATTGACGAAATTTGCGTTCTGAATTTTTCTCTCTCAGTGTACGTGTCTACGTGTGTATATATATGTGTGTGATATCCAGTGTTTGCGTGTCTGTGTAGGCACTCCGTTCACAGGTGTGCCTCACTGTTGCTATTCGCTGGTTTTTTATTCTGTTTTTGTGGTTGTTGTTTTGTTTTTTGCGTGTGAGTGTCTGTATGTTTCTTCTAGTGCTATTTGGCATCGCGAGAGAGGGAAGGGAAGGGAAGGGAAGAAGGAAGGAGGGAAAGAGAAAAGTACCAGCAGTAAACAACAACATCAATAAAAACAATGAGAGAAAACGCACAGCACGCGCGCGTCAGCACAAAGATAAGAGATGATACCGCCTCCACACTCAGTGTCGACAACAATAAAGAGCACATCTGCGCACTATATATCTACGCAAATACATACACAAAGATTCAATAGATTTCTGTTTTATTTTTTAGTTTATTTTCTTCTTTTTGTTGATATCACTATTATTGCTGATCGCCCTGTCACCGCCTCCGTTCTCTTTATAGCCGAGAGGAACAAGCAAATTGAATATATGTATACAGAGTATATAGAGAGAGATTTGTTGTGTGTTTTTAAAGGCAAATGAGAGACAAAAGGAACTGAGCGGGAGGAGACGGAGGGAAGCACAGGTTTAAATAATACAATCAGGGGGGAAAAGGGGTCGAATTGCAAAAAAAAAAAGCAAACAACACAATTACACAGGATGAGATTCGATAGAATGAGATGGAGTATGAGAGGCAGAGAAAGAGAAAATGGGTGTCAGACACTCTTACCACACGCCACTTGATGAACAATAATATGAGTACCAAAAAAAAAAAAAAAAAGAAGAAGAAAGAGTAATGGCTAAGAAATATGAGCTCAAGTGAAGGCGTGTAGAGAAGAAGAAGAAGAAAAGAAAATAGTTAAAAGAGAGAAAATAATGTACAGCAGCAGGAAATGATTCGAGTAATTTAAATTAAAAAAAGAGAGGGAATGACTAACGCCTTTCCTTGTGTGCAACAGAAGAGATTCGCGAGAAAGAGTGAGTGTGCGTGTGTGTTAAAGCGTACCCGCTGTTGTTGGCGTTGATGCTCTCTCTCTCGCTGCTGTCGTTTCTTCTGCTAAACAGCTCGTTCGTATGCATCCTTCAAGGGGGAGGAGGGGAGTGTCAGCCCACACGTTATCAGCCCGAGTGATATGAGAAGGGCGATACAGAGCGCAAGACAAAAGAAGAAGAAGAAAAAACGAAAGAAAAACGGTGGTGGATATGAATGAGAAAAACTGAATACTAATAAAAGAAGGAAAGAGCAGACACGCGTGCACACACATATATGTTTTTACATATTTATATATATCTATAACGGTGAGGATGTGTGCATTTCGTCTCTGCATCGCGACAATGAGATATGTGGTGTGAGAAGGGAGGGAGTAAAAAAAGAAAAAGAAAAAGAAAAGGCAAATAGAAAGCGTAAGGAAGGTGTCCCCCCTCCCCCCTCAGCAGCTCACCTTCTTCTCCTTTGTGAGTTTGTCCTTGGCGACAAGCTCGTCGTCCTGCACGGCGCGGATGCGCTTGATCAGCTCGGAGGTGCTGATGCCGTCCGTGCGGGGCGTGGTGCGGAGGATACCGAGGCGCCGCGGCACGGCGTAGTAGGTGTCGTTGGGGGTGTCGTACTCCTCGCCGCAGCACACAATGTGCACGTTGTAGCGGCGTATCATCTCCTCCGTGATGCCGCTCACGGGGACGTTGGGGATCACCTCGCTAACGTACTTGCACAGCCGCACCTCCTGCACCCGCTCCTCCGTCGTCATGATCGGCCGCCGCTTGTAGCCGGCGCACTCCTCGTCGCCGCACACGCCGACGATGAGGCGGTTGCCGTGCGCCAGGGCGTTGCGCATTGCGATCTTGTGGCCCGCGTGGCAGAGGTCGAAGACCCCGTCGATGAAGACGTTGCGCACCGGCACAAACAGCGGCACGTTGAGACTGAAGCTGAGGTTCGTGAGAATGCCGAAGACGTACAGGACGCTCGACACAATCGCAAACACGTCGTTGAGCAGCGAGAAGAGGCACACAAACACGACGCCCGCGTGCAGCCGGCGCGCGCGCGATGTGGCTGACGTACAGCTCCGTGCTGAGCAGCCCCACCACCATCGCGTCGCCAATGAGCGACAGCGAGTTGTAGTCGTTCAGCGGCAGCAGATAAAAGAGCGGCACCACGCGCGCCGCGAGGCACAGCGCGATGCTCGACTTTTGGCGCTTCCGCATCCGCAGCAGCGCGACGTTGCCGAAGGAGAGCGCGATGAGGCCCCAGTAGCAGCGCCGCATGAGCTGCGGCGGGACGGCCGCCATGGCCGCCGCGACCGTCCCGGGCACGCACCAGCGCGCGAGCAGCAGCAGCAGCATCACAAAGGAGAGCTCGCTCTCGCGGAAGCAGTAGGTCGCGACGTAGGCCCAGTTCTTGACCTTGTCCTTGCGGATGTTGGCTGCGTTGATGCGCCCCAGCACCGTGTTGAACTCAATCAGCTGCAGCGACAGCAGCACGTACCACCGCACCGCCGTGTCCTGAATGCCGAGGATCTCGAGCATCGTCAGCGCGATGAAGACGCGGCTGACGGACGCGCAGACGCGCGAGAAGATGTCGCCGACGCTAGTGGCGGAGCGGCAGCGGCGCGCGTGGACGCCGTCGAGGGAGCCGCACGCGGTGGAGAGCGCCAGCAGCAGCGCGATGAGAACCGTCGCGGTCTGCACGGGGCGCTCCGCGTGCAGGAAATTGTCGATGCCCGGCGCCGCGCCGCCGAGGCTGCCGGCCGCCACCCCGTCGCTGTATCCCGCGCCGCGCACCCCCAGCTCCCGCAGCGATGTCATGGCACTCTCATGCATCGGCTGTGCCTAACACCACCACCAGCAACAGCAGCACCACCGACAGAGGACGGCGGCCACCCCGCCGGCGCTGCGTGGCCAGGGCCCGGGCCGCCGCCGGCCGTGTCCGCGGGCCGGTAGTAGGCGTACGCGAGCTGGAAGGCCTGCATGGAGCCGAGCACGCCGGCGAGCGTCACGGCGTTGGGCGCGACGAAGTCCCCGAGCACCTTGGAGGAGAGGAAGAGCCACACCGGCGCCAGCGCGCGCGTCACGAAGCTGACGGGGCGGTCGGTCGTCTCGCTCGTCGCTGCGTGGATGTTCTCCAGCTCCTCCCGCGAGAAGAAGGGACTGTTCTCCGACCAAAAGTGCTGCGCCATCGCTATTTTGTGCTCACTGTTCCTCCGCTATTTCGCTATTTTTGTGTGTGTATATGTGTGTGGGGGGTATGTGTGTATTTTTGATGTACAGATAAGTTTGTTTATTTTTTGACTTATTGTTTTTTTTTGTTTTCTTCAGAGTCAAAGCAGCGCTTTGTGTGGTTGGTTTGGGGCTAATGATGACGCTAAAAAGAAAAGGAAAGAATAGAATAAAAAAGAAAAACTGTGTGTATACGTGAGCGTAAATGAAGATACTACTTTTTTGTGGATGTATTAGAGCTGCGAGTGCTCCCTAGCTACAAATATTGTGCTTCTCTTCTTCTGATGCTGCTTCACCTTACAGTGAGCTGCTCTCTTACCCCCTTATTTTCTTTTTTTTTTTTTTGATTTCCTACAGCGAACTAAAATGCCAGCTTTAAAAGGAAGAAAAAAAATCTGGCAATTGATAAGAAGAGAAAATTGGAGAAAGAACGAAGAGAGTAACAAAACACAAAACAAGGAGTACAAAAGAGGTGGCGATGTTCCTACGGCGGAAAGAGTGGAACGTAGCGTGGGAAGGAGGGGCAAAAAGGTGAGAGTAAACATTGCAACATGAAACGGTAAAGGAAAAAAAAAAAGGGGAAGAAAGAAAAGAAGCACACTCAAGACGACAGTAAACCTAAATAGACGACATTCGTCACAGCGTACCGCACTCACAGCAGAGACACCGTGTCGCACATACACACACACAGACACAGACACAGACACATGTACCGCAGGCGAAGATAAAAAGTGATGAGAAGAAAAAAAGAAGCAACCAAAGAAAAGAAGCACAAGAGATTCTTTTCGTTGTTGTTAAATCAGTCACGCCTGGGTGTCTGTGTGTGGGTGTGGGTGCGTGTGGGTGCATAGAATCACATCACGTTCATGAATAGATTTTCCTTTATTTTTGCTTATTTGTTTGTTTTTTGAAAAGGGGGTTGAATTCCAAACGCACGTGAATCACGCACGCACACCGTCTAATTTAAAAAAAAAAAAAGATCAGTAGGTGGGTGTCGTGATCCAGTGAGAGATGGAGCTAAATTACAAGGAGTTGGGCGAGTAAAAACAACAAAAGAATGAGGGAAAAAGAGAAGGCACAGAAAATAATAAAAAAAAGAATGGGAGAAAACAGGGGAAGCGAAAACCTACAGAACAGTTGCGAAGGTCTTCGGGCGCGAGCGCGGCGGCGGCTGAAGAATGAAATATGAGGCCGGGAAGGCAATTAATAATGATGATAATAATAATAAAACAGGATATAGAAGAATGATTAAAAACGTAAGAGTAGGCAGAGGTTGATAATATATATAGATAGATAGATAGATAAAGAGGTAACAAGGGTGAATGAAGCGACACAAAGTAAGAAAGTGAAGAAGAGAAATAATAATAATAATAAGAAGAAGAGTGTGCAGATATGAAGCAGTTGGCCGCCGCGCATATGTCAAAGTAAGACAAAGAAGAAGAAGAAACTGTCGTACTTGTACTGAAAGTTTTGGGGGAAAGAAAACAAAAAGAAAACAATCAATCACATCATGTTTAACAATCAACTCTGCGATTGTGTGTGTGGTTGTATGAGTGTGTGTGTGTATAATCACCTATAATATACATCAGGGAGTGTTCAAACAAGTGGCATCTGGCAGAGAGAAAAAAAAAAAGGAATATGTATAAATGTTAGTGTGTTCAGGTTTGGTGTAGTTCGTCTGTGTCCGTTCGTTGCCGCCGCTGTGTGTGTATGGACGTTGGACACATTCAAACAAAAAGAAGAAGAAAATCGTGCTGCTCTGTATCCAGTAGATGTCAACTAGTTGAAAGAATACAATATACATCCATCGTTTTTTAACTATTATTGCGCTCGTTGCTTTGGTTATCTTTCTCTCTTTCATAGGTGCGTCACTCCTGTCTGCGTATTTCTCTTCACATAATATTTGATCTTCTTCTTCTTCTTTTTTTTTCATTCTTTCAGCAGACCAGGGGAGGAAGAATGGGGGGAAAGAAAGAAATAAACCATGAAATAAAGCAAGCAAGTTAGGAGAATGTCAGGGTAGAAAGAGATTAAAAATAGCTAGAGCAACACCAACAGCACGACACCCCTGTATCAATTCTCCTCGTGCTCCTCGTCATCTTCGATTTCCTGGATGACAAAGACGGCGGTGGCGGCCTCGCAGAGCTGGGCGCCGGTGCGCATAATAGTCATGCCGTAGTGGCACGGGTCGCCCTCCAGCAGCTGCACCACGCCCGTCGCGCTGCCTCCCTCTCCATCTTCGTCCGGCTCGTCCACCTGATTGACGACGCCGACGCTGACGCCTGGGACGCCGTACATGATGTCGGTGCTGTAGGCGACGAGCGTGATGGTCAGCAGCCCGCTGATGCCGTTGCACGCCTCGAGCATGCGCTGCGGGCTCCCGCGGACGTCCTCGCCGGTCTCGGCGTCGCGGGTGACGTCGACGGCCTTGAGGGGCAGCTTGAGGCGCGCAAAGGCGGTGTTGGCCATCTGCACCATGTCCTCGCCGTCGAGCGAGCGCTGCGTCTGCCAGTCGTGCACGCTGAAGCTCGGCAGCGCGTAGAGGAAGTCCTCCGCGGAGAAGATGTTGTTGTAGCGCTTGTACTTTTTCTTGGAGTCGCCGTCGTCGACGGCCATGGGGGCGCCGAGCAGCATCTGCGGAGTCTCGATGTTGTTCATCATCTCGGTGGCGGCGAGCGCGAGGCAGCTGCAGGCGGAGCTGAAGGTGGGCCGGAAGGGGTGGTGCACCATCGCGTGGGCAAAATCGAAGCCTTTCGTGTTCTCGTAGAGCGCCGCCTGCGACTCCTCCTTGGTGATGAGCATCGTGCCGCGGCAGCGCAGGTCCTCGGGGTCCCACGAGCAGAGGCAGCGGAAGAGCAGCGAGAGCGGCAGCACGAAAGTGCGGTAGAAGCTGGAGGGGTTGCAGTTCATGATCGTCACGAGGTTCGTGCGCTCGTCGAATTCCATCAGGATGCCGTAGCTGCCGCCGTTGCTGCTGCCGTTGAACACCGTGTGGTCCGCCTCGATCATGTGGCGGTTGTACTTGATGATCAGCACGCGCGTGTCGCTGTGGGCGATGGTGTCCATGATGTCCTGTCGCAGGTCGTCCTCGGTGCGCACCTTGTGTAGCGGGTTCTTTGGGTGCTGCGGGTCGTCCTCGTCGGGTGGCAGATTGTCCTCGCAGTAGTCGTAGTGCGTCACTTTCACCGAGATGGCGTCGTCGAGGGCGTGGTGTGAGTAGTTCTGCATCACAAAGGCGGCGCCCTCCAGCGGGATGTGGCGCGACAAGAAGTAGGAAATGTGGAAGCCGGAGAAGTTGAGGAAGCGCTCAACGTCCGCGCGGAAGCCGAGGCGCTCCACCGCGTCCGCGAGCACCGTCACCGCGTACGGCTGCGAGGGGTACTCGAAGCGCGGCACAAAGTTGCACGGCGGCGCCAGAAAGAACTCGGCGCGCTGCAGCGCAAAGTCCTGGAACTCCTTCCCGTTGAGCGCCTTGACGGTCTTCTTGTCAGCGGAGGCCATCATGTAGCCGTAGCCCATGACGGCGTTGTAGAGCCGCATGAAGGGGATGTGCCACGTCTTGCGGAAGCGCTTCACATTGACGTCGGCGAGGCGCACAATCTGCTTCTCCTCGTCGAAGCCGATGACGATCGCAAAGTGCGCCGGCTCGCGGCCCGCGGTGAACTGGATGTTGACGGCCATGTTGATGTTGAAGCTGATGAGCATGACGCTCCTGGTCGATATGGCGAGGCGCAGGTGCGCGGCGAACTCCTCCTCGTCGAGGTTCGGCATGCCGTCGTCCGCGTCGTTGCGGCGCGAGGGCAGCACGAGGCCGAGGCGCACCTCCTTGTCGATCTGCAGCTGCTGCAGGAACAGCGTGTACCACACGTAGGCGCACGCGATGGAGGAGCGGTCGCTCTGGCTCACGATGATCGAGATGGGCAGCCGCAGCTGCTGGCAGATCTTCGTCAGCGGGATGCCGCGCAGCTTCACGTCGCACACGTTGGCCTTGCTGAGGAGGTTGCGGCTGCTCTGCTTGCGGCGCGCGTTGTCGGTCAGCAGGAAAGTGACCGCGAGGTGGTGCGTGATGGCGAGCCCAAGGATGTGCGGCGCGATGGACACGTCCAGCACGCTCGTCATGAGGCCTCCGGCGCTGCTGCCGTCGAGCACAAAGAGCGGGAAGATGGACGGCACGCGGGGAATGAACTCGTCGTTGACGAACACCCGCACAAAGCCGCGCGCGAGGCCGCTGTAGTTGTCCGCCTTCTTGGTGGCCTCGTAGAGCACCTGCATCGACACCGTGTGCTCCTCCATGGCCATGTAGGCGAAGGTGGGGCCGAAGCGCTGCTCAAAGTCGGCGGCGGAGATCGCCTTGTACTCGCCGCCGCCCTCAATGTCGCGCCACTCGCGGTCGTACTGGCGGGTGGTGAGGTGCGGCGTGAGCAGCGTCACCGTGTGCTGCACCGGGTTGAAGCTCAGCAGGATGCCGAAGCTGCCCTTGTTGTGCTTGGTGTAGTGCATCGCGTTCATGATCGCCTCGGCCTCCTCCTCGGTGTCGGCCATGTTGCTGCGCAGGCGCGCCTCGTTCTCCTCGATGATGTACGGGTCGAAGTGAAACATGTAGAGCGTGTTGGGGGTGTTGGCGTTCTCGATCAGCTCCTTGCGGAACTCGGCGAGGGAGGTGACGGGGGGGTGCTCGCCCATGCTGTTCATCTCGGGCGTCGCCGGCTCGGGGTCGAGGATCTCGCTGTCGAAGGTGGCCATCTCGCAGTGCACGTGCGTCAGCCGCGCCTTCTCCGCCTCGTCCAAAAAGCGGTCGGCGTCCTCGTCCTCGTCGAACTCGTCGGCGGCGCAGTCGGCGTTGTACGCGGCGTGGCGGTGGAAGCGGGTGTGGAGGTAGTCGTTGGTGAGGTCGAAGAGCTCGGCGAGGGTGACGGCGGAGAGCGCCAGGTAGTGCGAGCCCATGTGGTTCGTGCGGAGGATCTTCTCAATGGTGGTCGGCACCCCCGTCACGTATGAGATGGCGAGCGCCATGGTGCACAGCCACGTGCACGGCGCGCCGCTGAGCATGACCTCGTGCGCGGTGGCGAGGGAGCTGGTCTCGAGGATGTCCTTGAGGCGCGGGACGGCGGCAAAAAAGTCCTCGCGGTACTGCTGCGACGCCTGCGTCTGCTGGCGCGTCTGCTTGTTGAGCCCGTCCGCCGCGCGCGCCCCCTCCATCTCCTTCCCGCCGCTCAGCTGCACCAGCCGCTCCCCGCCGCCGCCGGCGCTGCCCACGCGCGGCGCCTCGGCCTCCTCGTCGCCGCCGGCCACCACCACGCCGACGCGCGCGCCGCGCTTGGGCTTGTCGCCGTCGCCGCCGCCGACCGCCGCGCCGCCGAAGCCGACCCCCTTGCGCGCGCCGCGGGCGGGTGCCGCCTTCTCACCCTCGCCGCCGCCGGCCTTCTTGAAGCCGATGCCCTGCCGCGTCGGGCCGGCGCCGCCGCCGTCCTTGGGGGGCGCGGGGGCGGTGATGATCTTCTTGGGCGCGGACTGCGGGGCGCCGGGGACGGCCATCATGGCGGCGACGGGGAGCACCGGCGCGTCGTCGCTGCTGCTGCTGTCGTCGCTGTCGCTCCCCGACGGGCTGTCCATCACGTCCTCCGTCAGCGACATCTGCGGGCCGCCAAAGTCAAAGGTCGGCGCCATGGCGGAGCGCATGCCCTGCTGCGGCGGCTTCGGCTTGGGGGCCGCGGCAGGAGCGGCAGCAGGAGCGGCAGGAGCCGCCTCCTCCTTCTTCTTGGCCTCGGCCGCCGCGAGCGGGGGGAGGTGGTGCGCCGCGCGGGGCGACTCCTTGGCGGCCCCGGCGTGCGGGGGGGTGGTGAGGGAGGAGGTGGGGCTCCCGGCGGGGGCGGCGGCGGGGGCGGCGTTGACGGAGGGCGGCCGCGCGGCGGCGGTCTCTTCAATGCGCTTCAGGTCGGAGCGCATCTCGTCCAGCTTGCGGTTGATCTCCTCCAGCTGCTTCTCCGTGCGCTCCACCACCGCCGGGTTCGCGCCGGCGCCGCCGGAGGCGGCGAGGCTCAGCGGCAGGCGGCCGGGCACGGCGCGCGTGAGGCTCCCGCGGCCGGGGCCGTAGGCGGGCTGCGTCGTCGACACGATCTTGCGCACGTCGCTGCCGTTCTGCCCGCGCTTGCCGACAGGGAGGCTGTAGGACATGCGTGTGTGCTTGTGTGTGGGTCTGGGTGTGAGTGTGGGTGTGCTTTTTATGCGCGTGTGTCTTGACAAGAGGTCTAAATATATATACACCACTTGCTTGTTATAGGGTCTTCGTTACGTACTAGAGAGAGGGACAGAAAGCAAAGAGAGGGAGACGAAAGACTAGACAACAACGAAAAGGTAAGAAGGAAAAAAAAAATGATGTAGGAAGACTAGCGATCGCGGGATATGTACGTGTGTGTGTTTGTTTCTGTTTCTGTTTCTTTGGCTCTGCCTTCCCCGGTGATCCTTCCAAAATTGATTTGGTCTACAAGTTTGTTTGCTTTTTCCTACTGAGAAAAGGGAACAATGACAAGTTGTGGGAGGGGAAAAAATCAATTCTAATGACGTATCAGTCACTTTTTTTTCTATAGAAGGGAAACGAGAAAAGAGGGAGGGAGGGGTGAGAAATGAAACGAAGTGAAATGGGGTGAAGGAAAGAAAATTTTATCATTACAGAACGCACGACAGATGTCGAAAGCAGTGATTGCCAAGTTGATACTCCCCCAATGCCCTCATCTTTTTTTTCGAGATGACTTTTTTTTTCTCTTTTAAAGCACGTTTCAGAGGCTATTAAAATTAAAGGCAAACAAAGAAAAGCAAAAAAAAAAAAAAGAAGCAAGTTGTAATAGTGCTAAGGAGTTTAAAAGCAGTGCAGTAGCAGTAGTAGTATTAATATTAAATGTAGAAGAGAAGTGGTGGTGTGGAAAGATAAACAGAGAGAGAGAGAGAGAGAGAGAGAGAGAGAGAGAGAGAGAGAGAGAGAGCGAGGAAGCGAATTTGCCCATGTCAGCGACGGCTCAACTCTATCTCTCACACAGAAACGTGCGGACACAAGGCATACACGCACATGCACATACCCTCAGTTGAAGAAGATCTCCCACGGCTTGATGCCCGTCGCCCGGTAGCGGTAGTACATGTAGCAGATGAAGCCGAGGAGGAAGCAGGCGTTGAGGAGCTGACTCACCTCCTCCGCCCACTGCCACCAGCTGCGCCGCCGCAGCCGCCGCTTGCGCTCCCCGACGCCCACCGCCAGCCGCGCCGCCGTCGTGGCCGACCGCGCGCCGCCGCCGGCCGCCTCCGCCAGCGCCTCGTCGCGGGCCCGCAGCTCCGCCGCCCGCCACTCCGCGCGGCAGAAGTCCGTCCCGCGCGACTCCACATCCTGCACGCGGTGGTAGTTGCGCGCCGACACAAACGTCAGCGGCAGCAGCGGCCGCGGCGACGTCTGGTCGGCGCTGTCGCTATGCTCGTGACTGCGGCTCTGGCTAGCAGCAGTCAGCATCAGTAGTGGTGGTGGTGTTCGTGCTGGCGTTGGCGGCGGCGGCGACGGGGGAAGAAGAACGGCTGTGTATGTCTTCTTCTGCTTCGTCGTCGTCGTCGCTACTGCCACCCTCCTCGTGCGGCGGCGGCGGCGGCGAGGGGCGGAAATGGGTCGTCCTGTCAGAGGCGGTGCTCTCCGCGTCATTTGCCGCGTTCTTCTCTTCCTTCCCGTCGTCCCGTCTTCCCGCCCTCCGTCTCCCGAGAGGGGGGCGGCACGTAGAGCAGCAGTGCGGCGTCGTACGGAGCGCCGTTGATCTCGTAGTAGTCAGGCACCACGCGGCGCAGCCGGAAGCCCCGCCGCGCGTAGTAGCGCAGCAGCGCCTCGTCGGCGGCCATGCAGTGCAGCCACACCTCGCCCACCCCGACGGCGATGACAGGGTCCGCCGCCGCCTCCGCGCGCGCCACCCGCGCCGCCCGCTGCGCCGCCTCCGCCGCCTCCGCCGCCGCCAGCTCCTCCTCGCTGAGGCCGAAGCGCCGCCGCAGCTCCGCGCGTCGCCCGCGCTCCCCGGCCGCGAGCCCGGCGAGGGGGAAGAGCGCGAAGAACACCTCTGAGAAGAGCGCAAACGCCCCCGCCGCCATTTTGGCCGCGCCGCCCTCGCCTTCCTCGCTTTCTTCGTCCTCGTCCTGCGGGGCGGTGACGCCGGGCACAGGAGGCATCAGCGCCAGCTGCAGCTCCGCCTCCCGCGCGCTGCCGGTGACGACCGCCGCCGCCGCCGCCGCCCCTGCATCTCCACTGCGGTTGTCATTCACGGCTTCGGTCTCCTCTGCAGCCGCTTCCTTCGTTCCCTTTATATCGTCTGCACCCTGAGCGGCGCTGGTCTGTGCGGACATAGGTGGTGGTGGTGGTGAGGGTGACGACGATGGCTGCGGCGGGGCCTCAGCGCTGTCCCCCGCCGCCCCCGCCGCCGCCGCCGCCGCCGCCACCTGTCTCTGCAGCTGCAGCGCGAGGGTGCGCTCGTCCAGCTGTACCTGCATGTCCACCACCTTCTGGCGGTCGTAGTGCAGGTAGGTCGACGCGTGCAGCGGCAGGCGGCGCGTCACGTACTCACAGAAGGCCGCGAGCAGCGCCGTGCCGACGCCGGTGCCGCGCAGCGCCGGCAGCACCGCAAAGGAGCCGACGTAGCCGGAGGGGTTCGTGTGCAGCCCCCCGCGGCGCACGGCCGTCTCCGCGGCGCGCGCGTAGGCGAGCTGGCCCACCACGATGCCCACCACCACGTCGTACCCGCCCTCGCGGGCCTCGCCGCGCCTGCTGCTCTGCTCTCCTTCTTCTCCCTCTTCTTCTTTCGCTTGGTATGCTCCCCCTCTCTTTCTTCTTCTCCTCCTCCTCCTCCTCCTCGTCCGTCAGCGTCTCCGCCAGCAGCGCCTCCGCCTCTGCGAGACTCACCGCCTCCTCGATCTGCCTCAGCTCCTCCGCGCGGTCCGCGTCCGGGGGCACCTCCGCCGCCGCCGGCAGCACCGGCCGCCCCCCTGCGCTCGCCGCCCCTGTGCCGCCGCAGCAGCAGCAGCGGCAGCCGTCGTCGCCCTTTCCAGCGCGTCAGCGGTGGTGTAGGCCACGAGGGAGGAGAGGCGGCCGCCGGGCAGCAGGTCCTGGTAGTAGTGCGCGGGGTAGCCGATGGGGAAGCTCCACTCGTGCAGAGCCACCACCTGCCGCAGCGCGCGCGGGGGGACGCCCCAGCGCAGCTCAATTGGCAGCGTCGCCGCCGCCGCCCCGTCACCCTCCCTCCGCTGACATTGCCACTAGCACTACTGGGGTTAGTATGAGTAGTAGTAGTTAGTAGTAGTAGCACCCCCTCCGTCCGCCCTTGCTGGGTTTGGTTTGGCTGCTGTGGCCGATGCCTGTACACTAGCTGGTGTGCCACTGCCGCTGCCGCTGCTGCCAGTCGTCGCTGTCGGCGTCCCCCCAGCCGTCGGTAGCGGGAGCTCCAGCCGCACCGGCGGCAGCGCCGACAGAGGTCCGTCCAGCTCCATCGGGTTGTCACTCGCGCGGCCTTTTCTGTTGTCGCTGTTGTAGTCGGGCGACGACACGTCCACCAGGCCGATCGGCATAGACTGATGCGAGCCCATTTTTTTTTATTCAAAGTGTTTTCCCCTCTTTTTTTTTTCGTTCTTGTAGAAGGTTTCTTCTTCTGTGGTGTTGTTATGGAATTGCGTAATAACTGACAGTTATTAGTGTTGGTAGTATTTCTTTCTTTTTTTGATTGCCTATATTATTATTCGTGTGTTACAGCTGGCTAGATTTTAAAAATTTGTGTTTTTCCTCCTCTGTGTGTCAGCAAGGGGATCACTTGTTGATGTAGGATAGTGCGGGAAAGACTATAGTATTATTGTGTGTTTTTGTTTTTTAGGGGAGGGGGAGGGGAAACAGATGAAACAGCGTTGGGGAGAAGAACAACCCACAACACCACATAACAATGCAAAGAAGTACAATGCGCTATAAAAACAGCAGGCGAAGCTTTTTTTTTAGAAAAAAAAGTTCATATGCATCGTCAAACTCCCCAATTCACCAGTGCATAGTCTACAAAAACGCTAATAGAGAGGCAATTGAGGAGGGGGGGGGGAGGAGAGTACAGAGCAAAACTGAAAAGCAACGCCAAACGTTAACTATCCTGTATGCAGCCACTATGACTACACTGCGCATATTTAGTTTTCCATCAGTTGCGTTTGCCGATGTTTTTTGTTGATGTTTAAAGTGACGTATCTGCCTCTCTTGATACGAAACAGTGAACGGAAGAAGTGATGATAAAAAATAAAAGAATTAAAAAAAAAAACAACAAAAGACGCACAGAAGGAGTGCAAGCGGTTAGACAAAAAAAAAAAAAAACGGAAAAAAACGAACAAAATGTGCGGAGTAAATCTCTTTGCTTTTCATGTTGGTCAGCGCAAGTTAAACTATATTTAATAAAGAAGAATTTTCAATAGATAATGAGAGGGAGAAGAAAGCAGGAACTAGATTGAAAATTCGACGTGACCGCACAAGAAGGAAAAAAAAAAGAGGGAAAGAAACGCAGAGATGAAAGGGGAGAGAATTCAAAAATAAAAAAAGCAGTGAGTCTTCTGAGGCGTGGAAGCGCGACTCCTGTTTTTTTTTGTTTTTTTTTTTCTCGTTCCTTTCATATATACAGCAATGTTTCATGGCAAAAAAAAAGGGGGCCGGGTGGGTATTACTGCTTTGCTTCATTACTATTACTACTATTATTATTATTATCCACTGGTTTACTTTTCATTGGTCCGAGCAGTATTTAGGATGGTTTGTGTATCGGTCACAGTTAACGGGCTTTAAATCCTATGTATTTCGCCTCATTGTTGCCCTTTCCTTTTTTTCTTTTTTTTTTGTATGTGTGTCTAATTGATGTTTTTTTTTTTCCACCTCAGTTTCTATTTTGATAAATTTATATATCAACAGGAATCAAAATAGAATAAATGCAAAAACAAAGTGAAAGAATAAGATTTTTGATGGTTTCCTACGCAAGACAAAAGGTAGCATTCTCCTTCAAAGAGGAGGAAAGGAGGAAAAAAAAAAAACATAAACCAAGTCGCAAGAACAAACGCATCGACCGACTAGCAGTGCCTAGAAACGCTATCCTGTAGCTATAGCTGGTGTTAGGCTATTGTTAGTGCGGCTACTGAAGACGATGACAATGACGATATTATTGATTCACCTTTTTCTTTTTTACTTTCTTCCCTCTCTGGGTAACATATATGCGTGTGCGTACTGAGCAGTATGCAATCGGCGGTGCTGTGCGGTGATAAAGATAATGAATAGAAAACCCGTATCAGAACAAATATATAGATGTATATATGTTTGTGTGCGTGTGTGTGTAGATTGTATATGAATATACGGACAGAGGACGTTAAAAACAACAAACAATAAAAAATAAATGATGAGATCACTTAATATGTAGAAAAAAAAGAAATAGAGGTAAAAAAGAAAACAACACAGGAAGCAGAAGTAGATGTGGGTGCGTGCGTGTGCGTCAGAAGAAGAGGGAAGCAGAAAAAGCACGAGAACAAAGTTGGGGGGAAAAAAACAATAAAGAAAGAGCGGAATCACTGTGATGTTCTCACTCTAGTCTCATTATTGGATTTTCTTTTGTTCTAATCCCCTCTCTAGTTTGAGAACACCCAATATTCGATTGTCCCCCCCCCCCTGCTATTCATCGCTTGCCTCAGCCTTCTGCCCACTATGCATGGCACTACTACTACTACAACTACAGGTACTTGCCCACGTGTGCATGTGCATCTGTATGTGTGTGTGTTGTGTGTTGTTGTTGCTGATGCTGTTTACCTCTACTTTTGCTGCGCGGCGGCGTTGCGGCGGGCGAGGAGGGCCTTCTTGCCGCTCTCAATCGCGAAGAAGCAGATGATCGTGTGGACGGAGCAGCGCATAAAGTAGGGGAAGTAGGGCCCGTAGATGGTCATGAAGCCCTCCTCGCGCGTCACGCGGGCGAGGCACTGAAACATGTTGGTGTAGCGCTTCTCGGCGCCCTTGGCCAGCTTCGCCTCGGCCGACATGCGCACGCGCGCAAACTCGACCGGCATCGTCACGAAGCTGTAGAAGAGCGACGTGATGGTGCTGGCGATGTTGATAACGAGGTTGTCCTTGAGCGGCGTCGGGCGCGCGGCGTTCTTCTCGCGCAGCTGCGTGAGCACCTGATCGTGCACGGCGACCTGCGAGATGCCGACGAGGGCGGCGCGCGAGGCGAGGGGACCGATGCCGCGCCAGAAGCCGCCGATGCCGGAGCTGCTCATGACGGAGCGCGCGGCCCCAAAGATGCTCGGCTTGTCCTTGCTCGTCGTCTGCAGCACGAGGCACACCTCGACGGGGGACGAGAGGCACGACGCGAAGGCGCCGGCCGCGCCGCCGGCGATGGCGCGGTCGAAGAGGGTCGCCGACTTGGGGTCGACCGAGTCGCGCCACCCCGCGCGGTGCTCCGCCTGCAGCAGCCCGTCGCGGAACATGGGGTAGCACCCGAGGCGCACCGTCGCGTACACCACCTGGCGCGACAGGCCCCCGGAGAGGCCGGTGAAGAAGCCCTTGCTCGCGGTTGCCTTGAAGCCGGCGACCTGGCTCGTGCCGGGCGGCGCCGTCATGACGGTGTTCTTCCACATCTCGAACGGGTGCGTGAAGCACCACGCGAACATGCCGGCGCCGCCGGAGAGCGCCAGCGTCTGCCAGTGCGGAATCTCCCCCTGCGGGGCACTCTTCTTGTCAGACATGGTGTTGTGTGGTAGTGTAGTGGTGTAGTGGTGGTGGTGACTGTTATTCAGCAAACAGATGGCTACTGGTTAAGTTGAATGTGTTTTTGTTTTTTGTTTGTTTGTTTTTGGGGTGAGTTATGATTCTCTTTTTCTGATTCTTAGGGGCGACAAGGAAAGGAGCGGTCGGGGGTTGTGGTGGTAGTGTTGAGGGATAGTTGGGAGAGAAAGTCTGGCGAACGTATCAAGAGCCAGCAGCATTGCAAATAGAAAAAAAAAATTAATAGAACCCATCACCGCTCAGCGCGTCAAAACTTAATGCAAAATGATTTTTAGTTAGTGTTTGTGTGTTCCTCACGCGCACACATGTAACGAGAGAAAGGAATCGCACGCATACAGCAACTCAGCAATCAAAGGTGGCAACTGCACTGGATCATTCGCTGCACTTACCCTCATTTACTTTTTTTGTTCTTGGCATCTTCCCGATGTAAACTGCCGGGAGTATTGTTTTCTTTGTCCTGACATTTTTTTTGTTTGGTAAAGGTCTTCTCTAAAGAGCACGAAAGTGTAAATTGGAATCAGCGAAAGCGAGAGGGGGGGAACTGAAAAAAAAAGTAGTAGGAAATATGCATGAGAGCATCATCCAATGCAAAAGTCATGAAGTAGCGACTAGAGAAATTGAGATAACACCTCAGTCCCTCCCCGCAGACGGCAAAGGTCCCGCATGTGTGTGTGGGTGTGGGTGGGTGTGGATGCCGATGAGGCGCTGCTCCCCTAAACAGTCGCGGTGATGCGCTCAGAAATGTGGGTTTTGTTGTAATACACCAATACACGCACGCAAACACACACAGGCGCAGGCGGAGCGCCACCTAAATAAAGAGATGGGGAGAGTAAGGGGTAAGGAGAGGGGCAGCAAGAGGACAGAGAACAAAACAAAACGAAAAGAAATGCTGTAAAACTATCCCCCTCCCCCCCCCCCCCCACACACACACGCAGACGCGGTGCAGATGATGACTGAAAACATGAGAGCTGTAAAAACTATACAATGTCCGCCAGAAAGAGGAGGGAAGACGGAGAGCAAGGAAAAGATAGGAAGAAAATAATAATCATAATAATAAAACAGGACGCACCAGCGCTGCTCCTGCTGTGGCTGTGTCTAAACAGGAGGGTGAGAGAGAGAGAGAGACAGGCAGGCCGCCACTACTCCTACCTCCCGTCTTTTTTTTTTTCTTTCCTTTCCGTCTACTTGTGCGAGGCCTTCTTGTCGTCGCCGGTGCCGGCGGCGGCGGAGCTGCGGGCCGGGATGGCGCGGCGGGCGGCGGCGGTGCCGGCGCTGCTGGGCTTCGAGGCCACAGCGGTGCGAGTGCCGGCGGGGCGCGCGGCGGCGCCGGAGGTCCCCGCGGAGGCGGAGGAGGAGGCGCCGGTGGTGCTGCCGGTGGCGCGGGCGGCGTTGGCGCGGGCGGCGGGCCCTCCGCTGCCGCTGCGGCCCCCGGCGCCTGCGGCGGAGGAAGAAGTGGCGCCAGTCGCCCCCCCGGAGGCGGCGGCGGCGCGGCTCCCAGAGGCCGGGGCGGCGCCGTCGTCCTTGCGGAGCGCGCGGCGGCGGCTGTTGGCGATCTCCTGGTACAGCCGCTCCCGGTACTCCTGCAGCGTGAAGCGCGTGTCGTCGGGGAGCGAGATGGTGATCGGCTCCGGCGCCGCCGGCTCCTCCGCCGGCCGGTGGAAGGCAGCGACGTACGGGTGCGCGAGGGCCTCCTCGGCCGTCATGCGCTCGGCCGGGTTGAAGCGCATCAGACGCTGCACGAGGTCGAGCGCCTCCGGCGACGCCTTGGGCAGCAGCTCGGCGAAGGTCTTGGGGTGCGCGCGGCGGATGTCGCGCAGCATCGCGTCGGCGAACTGCGAGTTGGTCGCCGCGATGTCGGCGGCGGAGGGCTCCCCGGTGACGCTGATGATCAGCTCCAGCTGGTGCGTCGTCGAGTGCCCCGGGAACACCGGCTTGCCCAGCGTCAGCTCGCAGAGGATGCACCCCACCGACCACATGTCGACCCCTTTGGTGTACCGCGTGGAGCCGAGCAGGATCTCGGGGGGCCGGTACCAGCGCGTCGCGATGTAGTCGGTGAGCACCGGGCGCGCCACCTGCTCGCGCTCCAGCGACAGGATCGACCGCGCGAGCCCAAAGTCGGCCACCTTCATCGTGCAGTCGCTGTTGACGAGCAGGTTGCTCGGCTTCATGTCGCGGTGCAGGATCTCGGCGGAGTGGAGATACTTCATCGTCTTGAGCAGCTGGTAGATGATGAACTTCTTGTGGATGTCCTCGAGGATGCCGGCGCGCACCACGACGTGGAGGTCGGTCTCCATGTACTCAAATACGAGGTAGATGTCGCGGTCGTTAAAGGCGCGGTGCACGTGCAGCAGCCGGATGATGTTGGGGTGCTGCAGGCGGTGCAGGAACATGATCTCGCGGAAGGTGCGCTGCGCGTCGGTGGCGTTCTGGAACGCGTCGTAGATCTTCTTGAGGGCAACCACCTGCCGCGTGCGCCGGTCGATGGCGCGCCACACAATGCCGTACGCGCCTTGCCCCAGCTGCGTCTGGATCTCGTACTTGCGCAGAATGTGAGGCTCAATCTCCGTCAGCATTTTCCTTTTATTTTATTTATTATCTTGTGTGTGTGTGTGTGTGGTGTGTGTGTTACTGAGTAATTACTAGCGGATGTGTGTGTGTGTGTGTATGCGTGATACGTCGTAGGCGGTAAAAAGGAAAAGAAAAGAGAAACGAAAAGATCCAAAAGAAAAAAAATGGCAAAACAACTATAATGGCCAATGACAGGAAGGTGAAGGTGGCAGGGGCTATTGATCCAAAGGCGGTTCAGAAATATATATATAAGCAAATTTGTGTGTGTGTGTGTGTGCGCGCGCGTGGTACCACTCTAGTAATCGATTGGAAGTAGTGTCGATGTAAGAAGAAAGAATGAGAAGGGGGCGGGATCCAAAAAGAAACCAAAAATGGGTAACCAAAACTAAAACTAAAAAAAATAAACTCTAAGGGTGCTTTCTGTTGATGTGATAAAGGGCGCCGAAGAAAAGAGGTGCGGAAGGAGAGAGAGAGAGAGAGAGAGAGAGAGAAGGAATGATCAAAAGAACGAGCAGCTGGAAAAAATCAGCAGAGGAGGGGAGAAGTAGTATTTACAATAAGTGATAATCGCAAAAAAGAGCTTGTTGAAACACCTATCAGCAAACAATAATAATAATAGTGATATTAAATCGAACACATCGCATGAAAAACAGTACGGCTAATATTTCTGATACAAGAAGAAAGAAAGAAGAAAGAGGAATGAAGAAAAGTTTAGTTTTAAAAAAAAAAAGAGTAGAAGAAGGGGAAAGCAGGTATTCATAATAAGAGTAATAAACGCGCACAGAGCATGAGACGTCCCCTGCGGCACTCGCTATTCCTCTGCATCATCACCGAAACTCTCAATTTCCTCGTGAGACTCGTGAAATCCTTGAGGGCGCCGCTGCTTCTGCTGCTTGCGCGGGTCCTGCACCTGTCCCTGTCCCTGCACTATCAGCCGCAGTTGCTGCGTTGCAGCCGCTGCTGGTGGCAAACTTCCCCCTGTAAGAGGTAGGCGTATTTGCCCGAGACCGTCTCCTGTCGTAGCGTCGCGCGCCAGTGGTCGTAGAGCTTCCCCGCGGTCCGCGTCGGGTGAAATGCGTCGCCCAAGGCGGACAGAATGGAGCGGAAGGAGGACTGCCGCTGCCCGTACCGCGCCACCCCGCGGATGATCGCCAAATCCTCCTGCGTCGTGAAGGCGATGCGACGCCCCCGGGGCCCTCCGCCACCGCCGCCGCCAGCATTAGCAGTAGTTAGTATTAGGGTGGGTGGCGCTGCTGCGGGGACGACTCGGGAGGTACGGCAGCTCCAGCGAGTTGGGATCGAGCTCCTCGTCGTCGTTGGCGGCGTTGGCGCCTCCTGTAGGGTTAGTATTATTGTTGTTGTTGTTGTTGCTGCTGTGGCGGGGGTTGGCGGGAACAATGTCGAGGGCGGTCGGCTGCCGCCTCTGTTGCGGCCGGAGGTTCCTTTCCCTGTGTGGAGGCTGCGGTGCTGGTGCCGGTGGTTGCTGTTGCTGTTGCTGTTGCTGCTGCTCCTGCATAGCGTTGAAGGCGGCAAAGGCGGCGAGACCGCCTGTCACGTCCTCCGCTGCAGATTCTGTGTCTGCCTCCGCTCTGCCTCCGCGCTCGCCGCCCGTGTCCGCACGCGGCCCTCCTCCTCCTCCCTCTCCGTGGCAACCTTCGCTTCTACTTCTTCCTCTTCCGCCGCCGCCGCCGCCGACGCCTTTTTCTCTGCTGGCGCCGGTCCATCCTTGCCGATTGGCTTCTCTGCTGGGGATGCTCGCATTTTCTGCCGTCTCGTTTGTATTCGCGGGCCGCGCACCAGAGGGGGCGCGAGTGGGGGAGGTGGAGGAGGCAGAGGCAGACGCACAGGCAGGAGAGGGAGGGGGAGGGTCGCAGGCGCCGGGAAGCATCAGCAAAGCCCGCAGCGAGCGCCTGCCCTCTCCGCTATCATCGGCTTCTTCAGTTGCTCCGCCACGGGCGCCGCCGCCGTTGCTGCCGCCAACACCACCACGCCGTGGTCGTGGTAGTGGGTGTCTCTCACCCTCCGCCGTCGCGCTCGTGCCGTCGAGGCTGGTGAAGGAATCGGACACGGCGAAGGTGCCCGGCAACGGCTGCACGTCGCGCATCACGGTGGCCGCGTCGTGCGCGTTGTCGGTGTCATCGCTGCCGCTGCGGCGGTGAAGAGAGTTGTGCGGCGGAGGCACCTTGGCGCGTGCGGCGCTCGCGCTGTTGGCGGAGAGGCATGACGAGGGGGACGGGGAGAAGGAGGCGCCGCGGCGGGGGCGCTTGCTGCCGAGAGAGGCAGACACGGACGCAGGCGCAGACAGCGATACCGCGTCCTTGTCTTGGCTTTGGCTGTCGGCTCCGAGAAGAAGGGTGTCGGCGTGACTCGCAGCTGTCTTGGGCACTGGCGCCGCCGCCCTCATGACAGGGTCTGTCCCCCGCGTCTGTCGGACTGCACTCTCCGCGCTCACTTCCTCTTCCTCTTTTCCTTCGCTTTCCTCGTTTTCTTTATCCGCAGTGCCGTCGGTTTCCTCCTCGTCCTCAAACGGATTCACATACACGTCCATGCCGACGCACAGCGACTGCAGCATAACCGCCACCTGCGACAGCACGATGCAGCCATTGCCGGCCGACACCGACGACGCAGGGGCGTCCTCCTCGCCGTTCACCACGCGCGCGCCGCGGCGCAGGCGGTCAAGCAGCATCGAAACGTAATCGTTGCTCGCATCGTCGAGGGTGAAGAGATCAAACGGCGGCGGCGGCTTAGTCTTTCGTTTGTTGCCGCTGTGGGTGTAGTAGTCATCCCCTGCGCTAATGGCAGAGGCACTGCTCGTGAGCTGCGCGAGCGACGGCGGCTGCGTCACCAACTCCTCATCCTCCTCCTCTTCCTCCCCTTCCTCGTCTGTTTCCTCGCGTTCCCCCTCCCTCCTGGCGCCCAGACGCGCCCGTTCGGCCGCAGTTCTGCCGCGCCGCCGGGCCGCGCTCGCCTGCAGCTGCTGCTCTTCCAACTGCCTCTGGTGAAGGCGGCGCCGGAGGCGGTAGTAGCGCGAGTGGCGGCAGCGCGTGAGCAACGCGTACAGCTCAGCAGGGGTGAGAGCAGCAGCAGCAGCAGCGGCGTCTTCCCTCCCCACCTCCTCCTCCTCCTCCTTTCCCGCCGTCTCTGCGTGTGCACCTCTCCCCCCAGACGCGCGTGCCATCTCCAGGGCCGCGGTGATGGTGGCGGCCGCGATGCCCTCGTAGTAGGTGCACGAGCGCCAGAAGAGGGAGCTCTCGTGTACCTCCGGCAGCGCGAGGAGGGCCGCCACCGCCCCGGCGTTGTGGGCGCGGATGTGGGAGAGCAAAATGCGGTGGAGGGCGTCGTAGGCGTGCAGCCCTTTTCCCGTTGGTGTCTCCGCAGCCGCGCCACTCGTGCGATTTGCGCTGCTTTGACTAGCCGTGGCGGCGGTGCCGCTCGCATGGTCACTGACACTGCTGTTGTTGTTGATGTTGCTGCTGAGGAGGCGGCTACTATTCGCGCCCCGGCAGTGGGTGCGTGTGGTGGTGGCGGTGGCATCGTGGTGAGTATCCCCCTTTTTATTATTTTTTATGTAGTGGATGAAAGCAGGAAACAGGTGATGCAAAAGAAGCAAAACGTAACGAAAGGAGAAGAAGAGAAAAACAACAGGGAAGTAAGGGAGGAAAAAGAATGTGTCTATAGCTGTAAATGAAAGGTCTATGAAAGGTGCGGTTGTATATGTGCGATATGCTATCCGTGTCGCACAGGAGGAGGAGTTTCTTTGTTGGATTGATGATTCTATTGTACTGTGTAGTATGTGGTATTAGTTTGTGTAGCGATGATAAATACTTCGCAAGTGAGTTATCTAATTCTCTTCTTTTTTTATTCTTGACCTCTTTTTTGAGGCTTCTAATTTTGAGGCAGAAGAGTTTGTTGTTGTTGTTGTTTAGGGAAAGAAATCCGAGAGAGTAAGAGATGAGAGGGACGCAGAGAATCATTTTCATGTGGCCAGTACGAAAACAGTTTATAGCAGACCCCAATCACAAGAGAGAGAGAGAGAGTGGCAAAAAAAAAAAAAGGAGCACTCAACACTTATTCGAGACGGATTTACGTTTAGATAACTCTCTATATAAAAGTGTGTGCAAGCATGGACACAATGTGATACATACATCGAATGGACAGGTCAAAAAAATAATAAAAGCAACAATGTAAGTATCTATTTTCCTCTTGCAGATTTAAGTCAGTTGGGAAAGCAACGATCGAACGGAAGACGGGGGGGGATATGAACTTCATCCTTTAATCAATGGCGAAGATCTGTTTGTTAGACAGCGGCACGGCGGCCATTCTCTCCTCCGCCGCCTTCACCACGCGCTCCTCCTCCTCCAGCTTGCGCTTCAGCCTCTCCGCCTTCTCCCGCTCGCGTCGCGCGTTGTGCGCCGCCAGCCGCGCCTCCTCGTCCTCGCCGCCGTCCTCTTCACTCATAGTGACGGCGGCGCCGTTACTCTTGTCACCGTCATTACTACTTATGCTGTGGCTCAGCAGCGGCAGCGGCAGCGGCAGCGGCGGCAACTGCCTCCACCGACGCGCGCCACGCGTCCTGCCGGGCCTGCAGCGCCGCCGCCGCCGCCGCCGCCGCCTCCGCGCGAGGGTCGCGCTTCTGAATAAACGGCATCTCTTCCTTCTCTCTCCTTTTCCTCCTTCTTGGCGCTGTCGTTACTGACACCACCATGTGCGGCGGCGGAGGCGGCGGAGGCGGTTGCGGTGGGAGAAGCACTTGTCGGCGGAGCTGCTGCCGGCGCTGCGTCCGTGTCTGCTTCCTTCGGTGTCGCCTTCGTCCCCGTCTGGGGCGCGTCCTTTCTCTCCTCCTCCTTCCCCTGCCGCTCTCGCTGTGTTTGAACTTCCTCCTTCTGTTCTTGTTCCTGCTGTTCCTGCTGCTGCTGCTCGCGCTCCGCCGCCTCGCGGGCCCTGCGCGCCTCCATGACCTTCTCCATCATGGCGCGCGCGCGGTCGCCGTCCTGCGTCAGCTGCGACAGCGACTCGGGCGGCGGGGCACAAAAGCGGCGGGCGCCTTCTTTTCGGCGTCGCCGCCCTCGTGTACTTCCGCTTCGTGCGCGGGCGGCGGCGGACTTCTCCCCCTCATGTGTCGCGTCGGCGGTTGCGGTATCCGGCGCGGCGGTGGCGGCAGTGTTGGTGGTGGCGGTGGTGGTAATGCCACTCTCTACTGTCCCGCGCGCACCGTCCGCCGTCTCCTCCCCCTCCTTCTCACCACCATCGCCACTCCCAGCCTCGCTACCTTGGTCCCCCGTGCCGCCGCCGCCCGTGTGCGCGCGCGCCATGAGCTCCTGGTGGAGCGCGCGCTGCTCCTCCGACAGTGCCGGCGGCACCACCGCGAGCGTGAGCGTCAGCACGCCGCTGCCGCGCTCGAACTTGGCGCTGGTGGGCTCCGGCCGCACGGAAAACGGCAGCACCAGGAGACCCTCGTACTGCGTCTGGCCGGGCGTGCGCTCCAGCCGCAGCGCCTCCCCGCCCTCCGTCACCTCAATCGCGATGTCGGCCGCCCGCACCGCGCTTCTCCTACTCGTGCCATCTGTAGTAATAGTGCTGTTGCTGTTGTTGTTTCCTCCCCCGAAGGTGAGACGCACCACGAGCTCCTCCGGCACGCCGACCCGTCTGTCGCTCACCTTCCACTCCCACGCGTCGGTCATGTCGATGCGGCCGCGGTGCGCGATGGTGTGCGGCGGCAGCGCGGACGGCGGCGAAGCGACGAGGACGCGGCGGCCGCCGCGTTTGTCTTGCTAACACCGCCCCCGTCCGCGGCACTCTTCTTACTGACAGTATTGGTGCCGATGTTGGCCTTGCTGTTGCCGCTCGGCTTATTCGCGCCATCACCGCCAGCAGCCTTGTTGTTGTTATTGCTGTTGTTGTTATTATTGCTGTTTTGGGGTCCCTGCGGGCGTGTGAGAACGGGCGCGGTCGGGTCGGGCGTGAAGGGCGACTTGCCGCCTTTGGTGCGCAGCGTCTGGTTCTGCGGCCTGCCGACGGCGGCGACGGAGGGCGGCAGGCGCGAGAACTCGAAGCCGTGCGTCTCCTTGTAGCCGTCGTTGATGTGCTCCACCGCGATCTCGACAAGGAAGCAGAGGAAGCGATCGCTGCGCCGCGCGAGGTCGATTGTCAGCGGGTGGAACACCGCGTCGCACACGTAACAGAGCGCACTCTTACCAGTGCTGTTATTGTTATTGTTATTGATGGTGGTGGTGGTGGTGTCGCTCGTCTTGGCGACGTCCTTGTCAGCATTATTTCCACTCTTCTTCTTGGTTTTCGCGCCGGTGTCGTCTTCAGCACCTCCGCCGTCAGCAGCAGTACTAGTAGTAGTAGTAGTGGCGGCTGTGGTGGTGGCTGCCGCGGAGGCGACCCCGGGCCCGGCGCCCATCTTTGCGGCGTCGGCGAGCGACAGAGCCGAGTAGAACTCGACGCGCTTAGCCGAGACGCTGACGGGCACGTACCAGTGGCTGCCGGCGCGGTCGCCGGTCGTTTCTTCCCGGTAGCGCTCCACCTTCTCGCTGCTGCACAGGTTGAGGTACGTGCGGGCGTCCTTGACGGCCCCGCCGCCCGCCGCCGCCGCCGCCGCCGCCGTTGGTCCCGCCACCCGCCGCACCTCCTCCGCCGGGATGCGCCGCGTCGTGGGCTTCAGCAGTTCGACCGCAAAGCACGGCCGGGGGAAAACAAACTCGAAGCTAAAGTCGCCGCCCTCGCGCGCCTCGCGCTCCGCCTGCGCCAGGTACGCCTCCTCCTCGGCGCGCGTCTCGGGGTCCTCGAGGCTCTCCATGTACTCGCGCATCAGCTGCACAAAGGTGGGGTCCTTCATCTTCTCCTGGATCGCCCGCAGCTCCTCTGGGGTCGCCTTGAACGTCTCCTTCTCCGCGCCCTCCTTGGAGGCAGCCAAATTCACCGTCTCCAGCGGCATTTTGTGTGTGGGGGGGGGGGGAAGGATAGAAGAAAAAAGAGAGAAGAGGGTGAAAGGTGTTTGGGGTGAGGGTCAAAAGGTGTTTGTGTGCGTATGTGAGGAAAGCAAGGAATTTAAATCGTCAGAAAAATAAAAGAGTTGTAATATAGCGTAAGTCTATGAATCCTGTATAGTAGAAGAACTGAAGGTCCTCGTAGCGATAGCGAGATAAAAGAAGAAGGGGGAAAAGGGAAGAAGAGGAGGACGAAGTTGAGAGCGTGATGTGAAAGAGGCTGTAAGTGCAGGCAGTTCGTTGTGTGGGAACAGCAAGGAGAAATAATAATAGTAAAAAGCCACTATCCGGGTATCGCCATGAAAGACAGGGAAGTAATGCGTAGTCGTATTACGCACCAGAGATGAAGGTACCCAAACGAAAAAGAGTCTCTCTCTCTCGCACGAGAAGTGAAAGAGAAGGGGGAGAGAAGAAGAATGGATCAGCCAAAGCACATTTTCTTTTCCTCTGTTTTCGTTGTTGTTGGTCTACATGCAAATAGAGAGAGGGAATCACCATGAGGTGGGGTGGGGTGGGGAAGGGAAGAAGAAACACAACATTCTAGAATAAAAAAGCCGTCGCACACGCGTGTGTGTGTAAAGTTCTCTACTTGCGGTGCCGCTGCTCTGTCGTCTTGCGGCCCTTTTCGTGCGACGGCGGCGGCGGCGACGTGCTGTGCAGGCCGTGCGTCTGCGGATGGAAGGTGCACCCGTAAAAGTGGTAGAGCGCCTCGGGGGAGAGCTCCTCAAAAGTGGCGCTGCGCTGCATGCGGAAGTGCAGAGGCTCCTCGTAGAGACGCGCGAGGTGGGCGTCGAGGCGCGAGCCGGCGATGGTCTGTCGGGGGGCCGCCAGCTCCGCCTCCCGCCGCGCCTTGGCCAGCGCCGCCGCGTACACCGCCCGCGCCTCCTGCGTCTCGCGATGCTCGCGGTACATGCGCGGCCCGGCGGCGGAGCCTGCAGGAGCAGCAAGAGCAGCAGGGGCGGCCGAGGACGCGCGCGCGGCGGACAACCCGGCAGACCTATTCGCATTGGTGTTAGCGCTGGTGCCGCGAGGGCGGCTGCGGCTGCGGCTACCGTCGTGGTGCTGCTGCTGTTGGGGGTGGCTGCTGCGGGAGCGCCGATCGCTTTTGGAGGGCAGCTGAGGCCGGTACGGCGCGTAGCGGTCGGGAATGCCCGAGAATTTGTCGCCGCCGTCACTGTTGGCCGTATGGTTACTGCGATGCTGGTGCTGGTCATGATAATACACCCCGCCGTCGTAATTGACGTAGCCCACCGGACGACCCTGTGCGTCGTACCCTGAGAATTGTTGTTGTTGCAGGTGTTGCTGTTGATGTTGCTGGTATTGTTGTTGCTGACGATCGCGGCGCCGCCGGTCGTGCAAACGCTCACGCGGAGGGACTCTTGACTGATTGTCATAATACTCATCGTAGGGGCCTCGTCCCTACCATCGCCGTCGTTGTCTTCATAGACGACGTCATACTGTCCCCGCTGTTGCTGTTGTTGTGGGATAGTAGTAATTGTTATCGTAGTCGTCTTCGGTGTACGGTATCCCTTCTTGGGGCCGACGGCGGACTCTTTCGGCTCCCTCTCCGTCTAACCCGCGCGTCGCTGGGGCGGCGGTGCGCATCCCGCGGTCGTCGCCGCCGCTGGGACGGTTGTGGTAACTGTCGCCGCCATAGTCGTAGTAGTGGTGGTCGTAGTGCCGAGGATCCATGCCAACCCTCGTCCCTTTTCTCCTTTTTCTTTTTCCGTGTCGTCTGTCCTGTGGTGTTTGCTCCTCTTGCTCGTGTGACTGTCGCCCTTTATGCGGTGTCTAGTATTAAGGTTTTCTTCTTGGCCCTGCTGCTGCTTCGGTTGGGGAATGGGGGTGTAGAAAACAAAAGGGGAGGAGGGGAGGAGGATCGGTGCGGTGGGGTGGACGGAGGGTCGGCAGGAGCGCCAGCAAGAACACGAGGAGGGGTGGCGACACAAGTCGAAGCAGAATCAGAAGCAGCAGAGGAGTCGGCAGAAGACACAGGCGGCTGCTCCCGCGTGTTCGCGTGTGGCAACACCAACGGTGCGGCCGTCGTGGGTGCCTCTCGCTCGTCAGGGCGATGGCGATGGTAGTGGTGGTGATGTGGGTGGCTGCGGCTGGTGCCGCGGCGGTCGCGGTCGCGGTGCGCTCCCTCCTCGTCCTCTTCCCTCCGCCCCTTGCTGCTGCCCTTGGCTTCTCTCTGTCCGCGGCGCCTGCCCCCGCTCCCGCCCCCGCTCCCTTTCTCCCTTCTCTCCCACGTCTCTCGCATCTCTCTCTGGCGGCTCCCGATGCAGCTGCTCCTGCTGAGGCTCCTGCGCGCGGCGGCTGGCGAGGGGAGTCATGTCGGCAGCGCGCGGCCGCGGCAGAGGGGGCGGCGCGTCCGGCGCGGGCTGCGGCCAGAACCCGGCGGCGGCGGGGTCGCCGAGGCGCGCGCGCAGCAGGCGGCGGATGGTCTGCATGCTGCGAAGGCGGGAGGCGGCCGAGGAGGGGGCGGCGGCGGCGGCGGCAGCGACGGCGGCGACGGCGTCAGTCTCTGTCTCTGCCTCCGTCGCCACACACGGGTCGCGCCGCCGCGGCGACTGCCGATTGTGCTGCTGCGGGGGGCAGCGCTCGCGCTCGTGGCCGCTGCCACCAGCAGCCGGCGGAGGACAGTAGTAGTAGTGCTGCTGCTGCTGCTGGTGCTCTGCGTACGGCGTGAGGGGGGCGGCGCTCCGCTGTTGCTGCTTCTTCCGCTGTAAAGCTGTCAGGGGATCGTCTCGGACGGTGGTGTCCAGGGACGGGGCGGAGGGGGTGCCGGCAGGCGCAGAGGGACTGGACGATCCCGAGCGAGACGAAGAGAAGGAGGACGAGGTACGTGAGGTGGACACGGAGGCGTGCGTGAGTTCGCCTCCTCATCCTCCTCTACTGACGGCGGCGGCGATGGTACGCGCTGCGGGGGCCGCCTCTTGCGGTGCCGCTCGCGCGTCGCAGGAGCCCTCGCGTCTTTGCTCTTGCGCAAACTCTCACGCGGCAGTGGTGACACAACGGCAGCAGAAGAAGAGGAGGAAGAAGAAGAAGAGACGTCGCTTGGTGATTCGATTCGCTGCGGCGGCGGCGACGGCGCCGTCTTCTTCTTTGAGCTGTGTGGACGTTCAGCACGGGGCTTGGTGGGGGTAGGAGTGCTGGGCCCTTTGCTGCTCGGAGTCGTCACCGCACTGCCCTGGTGTTTGCCGTTTATGCCTCTAGCCTTCTCTTCGGGACCAGTCTCCTTCCTTTTGTCTTCCTTCTCCGGCGTCTTGCTCGGAGACGCGGCTGCGGCGGCACTGCGGAAAGCGGCCAACTCGTCGATGGTGTCAAAGAACACATTGCTGCCCTCCCCGTCACCCGCTGCGCCGCTCCGTACCGCCGGCGGCTGCCGTCTCTGCGGAGGCAGCAACTCGGAGAGAGACACCTGCACCGCGGCCTCGGCCGAGCCCTCGCGCGGGGCGGCAACAACCGCTGTCTCTATTGGCAGCTCCTCCGCCTCTGCTTCGGTCTTGTATAGTCTCTCGGCCTCCCCAGCCTCGGCATCCCCTCGCCGACCACCGTCGGTGACGGCGACAGTGGGGGTGGGGGAGGAGTCCCCCGCAGGTTGACGAACGCACGACGGCGACGACGCCGCGGACGAGGAGGAAGAAGAGGAAGATGGGGGCGGCTGGTTGTACACGTAACCGTTCTTGTAATAGTAGGTCTGCGGCTGCTCGGCCTCCTCCACCTCCACCCGCGGTAACTCCTCCGCTGACGAGGCAGATGAAGAGAAGAAGAAGAGGAAGAGTCGCCAAAGTTGGGAGCCGCCGGCTTGTGCTGCTGCTGCTGCTGCGGTGGCGGCGGTGACAATGACGATGACGACAGTGGCGGCGGCGGGGGGAAGGAGGCAAAGGCCGAGGATGCCATGGCGGCAGCAGAAGTGGGCGGTGGTGGTGGTGCGGTGCTGAAAATACTGGACGGCGGCAGTGGGGAGAGGGGTGGTTGTTTGTGCCGCGGACTGGGCAGCGTCCTTGGTCTCCTCCTCCTCCTCCTTCTCCTGTACCAGCTCACTAGAGTCGCCTGTAGTGCCACTGAGCAGAGGCGTTGCTGGAGGCGCGGCGTCACCGAATACAGCAGCAGCTGCAGCATTTGGTTCAGGCTCCGCCGCAGGCGCGGCCACAGTGGCAGCAGCAGCAGATGGCTCGTCAGCTGGCTGGGCCTGCTGCTTGGCAACCGCAGTGACGGCAGCAGCAGCGGCGGCGGCGGCGGCCTCGCTCGCGGCCCGCAGCGCTTCCTGTCGCAGAGTGGCCATCTCTTCCTTGAGTTGCGCCAGCAGCTCTCGCGCGGCGCTCCATTCGGAGGCGGCGGTAGTGTCTGCGACCGTCGCCGTCGTCTGTACAGCGGTGGCCTGCGGCTTCTCAGCGGCTACATGCGCCTCGTCATCTGCGCTTGCCTTCTTCGCCGCCGCGCTGTCGTCCTGTGCCGGCGCACTGAGCGGTGGCAGTACCGCCTGCGCGGGCGACGGCAGCTCGCTCTCACCCTCCGCCGCCGCCGCTGCCATGCCGCGACGCACAGACTCCACAGGGGATATAATCCCAGCAAAGGCTTTCCCTAGCGGGGCCTCGTGCTCTCCTGTGTCTTCCCCCTCCTTCCTCTCGCCGTGCGTTGCGTCGCGGTCCGTAGCATCCACCGCAGGGTTCAAGGCCTCAGCGTCGGCAATCGTCGTCGACGTCGCGGTCACTTTGGTTGTCTCGCCCGTGTTAGAAACCATAACGTCTGCAGTGACGTCACCCTCCGCGTCATGGCGGCTAGCAGCCGCAGCAGCAGTAGCAGCGGAAGCGGCAGCGGAAGCAGCGGGAAGATGGGTGTCGGCGTCGGCCCCCGCGTCAACGACGCGATCGGGCAGCAGACGCTCGTCCTCCTCCTCGTCCTCGGCGGCGGAAGCAGAGAACGACGGCGACGACAACGGCGCGGAGGGACGCTTAGAAACTGGCGGCGAGGAGACAACGGTGCGGCCTGGCAGCGCGGCGTCGCTGGCGTGCAGGGCGACGCGTGTGGGCGCCCGGCTGACGTGCAGCGCGCGGCGCGGCCAGCGAGGCGACTCATGCAGCAGCGGCGGGCGCGCCGGCCGGCGGTGGTGATGGCGGCGGCGTTCATCACCGGAGGAGGGGTCCTGGCCGGCAGATCGCGCGCCGCCGCCGCCGCCGTCAGCTCTGGAGGGGCTGTAGTGGTGCTGCGGGCCGCTCGTCAACGCCGGGACTTCCCGGGACTCGGCGACACCGACGACAAGAGACGACGACGCCGCCGCCGTCTCAGCAGTAGCGGCAGCAGTGCCGCGTGGTGCTGGCGGTGGGTTGGGAGTAGTCCTCTCCCCCGCTGCATCATCGTGGGCCGTCATCTCCTCAGCGCCGTCCGCCGGCTCTGCTGCCGCCGCGGGTGCGTCGGCGTGCTCGCCCCACTCCTCCCTGTCGCTGCTGCACTGCTCCCGCGACGGCGCGTGCTGCGCCGAGTAATGCGCGAAGATGTTGTTCAGCTCCTGCACCCGGGTAGCGTGCAGGTCGGCAGCGGCAGCGGCGGCAATGGCGGCGGCGGCGGAGACGCTGCTGTTGTCCATGTCAGACGCGCTTTCCTGCGCCCCTCCACCCGCGGCGGCGGCGGCGGCATTGTACAGCGCGCGCGCGGCGGTGGAGGGCGAGGGCACGGAGAGGAGCCACGAGTCCGTGGCGGCGTCCGCGCTGCTGGGGTCGGTGGTGCTGCCGCCGACGGTGAAGGCGGAGACGCCGTCGGCCGCCGCCGCCGCCGCGCCGCGCACGAGCACCCCGCTGACGGCGGAGGAGCCAAAGTGCGAGCGGTGCCCCGTGTAGCCGAGCTCCGGGGGGTCCATCGAGGCGGCCTCCGCCCTGTCCGGCGTCGCCTGCGCCGTCTCACTGTAGTAGAACAGCAGCGGCTTCGAGTCACCCGACGCCCCCGCCGCCGCCGCCACCGGCCGCCTGGGGAAGGACACAGGCGGAGTCGGGGCCGGGTGCCTCGGCGGCGGCGGCGGCGCGACGTCATCGGGTGTCTTGACTGGGCTCTCGTCCACCAGCACCGGCTGGTCCGGCGGCTCAGCGGCGGCGGGGGTCGCTTCGTGCTGTACCGTGCTCTCCTCCTCATCTCCCCTTTCCACAACGGAGCTCCCCCTTGATACCGCCGCTTCCTCGGCGTCCTTGCTCTTGTCGTCGTCTGCGCCGCCCGTCTCCCCGCCGTCGTGGCTCTGACGACTCTCATCGTCATCGTCATTGAAAGTAACGGCGGAAGCCGCATCTTTTGGCATGTCAGCTACCGTCGTCGCAGCCGCAGCCGCAACCGCCGCCGCCTCGCCTGCATTTGCGTCCTCCCTCGTTCCCTCCTTCTCGACCTCTCTGTCGGCCTCGGCAGACGCTGCTGTTGTTGCTGCTGTTTGATCATCGTCCTGGTGGTCTTCGCCCTTCTCTTCGGGCGCGGAGGTGGCGGAGGCCGACTCCGGGAGCACCACATCTGCAGAGGAGCGGCGGCGCTGCGCGTGCTCTTGATCCTCGAGTTGTTGCTGTTGTTGTTGCTGTTGTTGCTCGGTCAACTGCTGGTTTGGCGACGAGGCGGAGAGGCGTGCGCGGCTGCTCGCGCTGCTGCGGCAGAGCTCCGCGTGGTCGAGCATCTCCTCGCTCTCGCGCAGTGCGCAGCGCATCGACTCGACGCCCTCCCTGCGGCGCCGGCGGCAGCGGCAGCAGAGGGTCCGTCTTCACCTGCCGCCGCGTCACCGATGGCAGTGTAGTTGACAGTGATACCCACAACCGTGGTAGTGGTGGTAGCAGTGGTGGCTGCGTCGTCGTCATCGCCGCCGTCTTGCTCGGTGTGATGCTCACCTGGCGCCTCAGCTGTCTCTCCGGCCTCAGCAGCGGCAGCGGCGGTGGCAAAGGGATGGGGGGTGCTTGCATCACCGCCTCCCGCTGCCGCCGCCGCTTCTGGACGCTGCTTTGTTCCCTCAGCGGCGAGCTGATCTGCTGCTGACTTTTCGGTGTCCTCCGAGACGGGAAGCGGGGGGGATTCGTTGTTCGCGGTACGCTCCGGGGCATCAGACACCGTGGGGGGTGGGGAAGGAAGAGCGTCACCCTCTGCGACCGTTCCGTGCGGCTCCTCCTCCGCAGCAGCAGCAGCAGGAGGAAAGACAGCGGATGACGACGCTGATAGAGAAGGAGAGGCGGAGGAGGAGGAGGAGTGGGCGGCGGCACGAGGGGCGGCGTCGTCGTCCGGTCTGGTGGCGCCGCTTGTGTTCTCCTCTTCGGCCGCGATCCTCTCCCGGGGCTCCTCAATCTCGGTGGCGACGAGCGTTATGAGCACCTCATTTGCTTCCTTGTCCACTTGTTGCTTGTCATCGGGCTCTGTCTCTCCCTCTTTCTCCTCTTCTGTCTCCTGTTTCTGTTGGTCCCCGGGTTTCAGCTCCTCCGCGGAAGAGGTACGCGAAGACTGGTGCTTTTCCCGTTGCGTTTCTCGCTCCTGCGCCTCATCCTCGGCCGCTGGGGTGGCGGAGGCGGGGAAGAGGAAGAGGAAGCATCAGCAGCAGCAGCTGCGGCAGCCATCTCTTCCACCGGTGTCGTGTCTTCCGGAGCTTCAGCTTGCTCGTCAGCTCTACTGTCTACCTTCACTGATAAGCTGGAGGCAGCGAGCTGCTCACCCATTTCCTCAGTCTCCTCGTCCTTCTCTTTCGTCTCTCCCCCCTCCTTGGTCGCCGCTGGAGGCTCAGTGGACGCAGGCGGGGCAGATTCGGACTCCTTCTGTTTGTCGTGGGTGTCTCCCTCTACAGAGCTGGAGGACGACGCAGGCGGCAATACGCTAGACTCAACGGCGTCCGCTGCCTCGCTTGTTGTTCCACGTGCTGCAGCGTCGACGGCGTTTCCCTCCTCATCATCATCCTGCTTCTTCCCTTCGTGCTCGGCGGATGCGACGGGAGAGACGCTGTTGGCAGGCGTCGTCTTGTCGGTATCTGTGTCTGAATTCTCAGCTCGCACCGCCGCCTCCTCCCCCTTCTCCTTTTCCCTGAAACCCGTTGTCTGTGGAGACTCGTCATGCACGTTGCCTGCCCCGGACGGAGTCTGCTCCCCCGTTGGTTTCTCACTTGCTCCATTTTCTTTGTCGGCGGCGACCGCCCCAGCGGCACTGTGGGACGACGCCGCATCAGACGAGCTGGGGCGGCGCTCCTGCGTAGTGACATCTGGCGCACCCTCTCCGGTGACTGCACTGTTGCTATTGTCAGCATCCTTTGTGTCGGCGTTTTCATTCGCCGCCGCCTTCTCCTCCTCCTCCTCCTCTGCCGTGTCGGAGGCGGAGGCGTCCACAGGAACGTCGGCCTCCGCCCCCAGCTCCTCCGCGGGCTCCGCGTTCGCCTGCTGCGATGCGTCTGCTGGCGGGGGCGACACAGGGGGCGGAGGAGGCGCGTCGGCGCTCGCCGTGTCAGCCACCGGTGCCGCCTCTGGCTCGCGCGGAGGCTCCTGCGGGTCACGCCCGCGGATCGACGCGAGAAGGACGGCGGAGGCGGCGGCGTGGTCGTGATGGAGGCTGTTGGAGGCCGCCATCACCACCTCGACCGTCGCGCGGCTGTCGCTGTGCTCCTGCGGCTCCTGTTGAGTGAGCGAATTCTCCTCGGCATTGCCGGTGCGGTGTTCGGCGCTCTCTTCACCAGTCGTTGTGTTCTCATTCTGTGATTGGCTCTCCCTCGCTTCCTGCGCCGCCTCCCCTTCTTCCAGTCGCTTAACCGTGACCTCACCGCCCTCGTTTCCCATCTTCGTTTCCTTGTCCCTCTGCGTACTAGTAGCCTGCGCACTCGTCTCCCCTTGCTCCTCCTCCTGATCCCCGTCCTCGGCCTGCGCTGCTGCCGGCGGCGGCGGCGGCGTTTGCCCCACGAAGCCGCTGTCGTACTCCGAGGTGCGGCGGGAGAAGTCGTCGCCGGCGTCGCGGCGCACGGAGCCGTAGGGAGCCGTGCCGACGCTCTGCGCGCCGGGGTCGCGCTGCGGCGCCGAGTAGCTGTGCTCGCCCCCGGACGCCTCATTGTAACTGTGGTGGTGATTGTGCTGGTGGTGGCGGCTCTGGCCGAGATTCCTGTCGCCGCCGCTGCCGTCCTTGTCGCTTGTTACCCTCGCAGCGGCCCCGTCCGTATCCAGCGGTGCCGTGCCGTCGCCCCTCTCGCGTTCGGAGGCGCTGCACGAGTGCGGGCCGTCACCGCCGTCGGCGGCCGTGGCGGTGGAGCCCTGCGCGGTGGTGTTCTGCAGCGAGGTGGGGTTGTTGCCTTGGTACATGGAGTGGTAGGCGTTGGTGCTGCCGCTGTCGCTGTAGCTGCCCTGCCGCCCGCCACTGTCACGGGTCGGCGGGCGTGTGCCGTCGGCGCCGGGGCCGGTGGAGAAGGAGCCGAACGGGGGCACCCGTACGTCGACAACGCCGCGGAAGCTGCGGTCCCGCACGGACGCTCCGCCACCACCACCACCAACGCCACTACCGTTGTTAATGTTAATGTTGTTGTTGTTGTTGTTATTGTTGTTCGTGGTGGCGGCTCTCAGAGGGGGCCGCGGCTGCGGCGAGCCGTCCTCCGGCCCCCCGCCCCCGCCCGCGCCGTTGCACACGCTCGCGTACTGGTCGTCGGAGCTGGGGAGGCGCGTGCGCGGCACGTCGCGCAGCATCTCGCTCCCCCGCAGCGACGGCGCCACCGTCGTCACGTCAGAGTCGCGCTTGCGGCCGCCGCCGCCGCCGCCGCTGAGGCCCTCCTCGTCATCCGCGTCGTCGTCACCACGATCGTTGTCGCTATCTCTTCTATGCTTACCGCCACGCTCGTCTTCGTCTCGGGTGGAGGTAAAGGGCAGTGGGTGCGGCGGCGGCGACTTGTCGTCAACGTCGTGCCGCTCGTTCGCCGCCTCCACCTCCTCCTCCGCCCGCTCCGGCCCCGACGCTGGCTCAAAAAGAGAGAGGCGCGCGGCGGCAGGAGCGGCAGCGGTGGAGGGAGGAAGACGTGGGCAGCGGCACGGCCGGCTCCTTGTTGTCCAAGGACACGGGCGTGAGGGGCGAGAGCGGCGCGTCGGGGGGCGCGGCGGAGGGGTCGCCGTCGGTGCCGCCGCACTCAGCGTACATGTGGTGCAGGCGAGGGAAGGTGTAGCTGGCGAAGACGCCCCGCAGCCGCTCCGCCTCCGCGGGGCCGCGCTCGTGCTGCACGGTGACGGTCGTGTGCAGGCTGCCGGCGACCAGCCGGATGCCGCTGAGGGCCCCGCGCGCGACGCCGCACGCGCTCATCACATCGCTCGCGTAGCACTCGGTCAGTTGCACGCGCTGGCTCGCCAGCAGCAGGCTCCACATGCCACCGACAAAACTGCGCCGCAGCGTCGTCCTGGTGGGCTCTGCGCTGGCGTTGTTACTATTAATGGTGTAGCCGCCGGCGATGGTGTTGGGCGAGGCGTGCCGCGAGACAAAGGCGGAGGGCAGCTGGTAGCTCATGGAGCGCTGGCTGGTAGAGTAGCACTCGCCGTCGCCGTCGCCGTCGCGTCGCCGAGCTGCACGTGCTCCTCTGGTGGACTCAGCGGCCCCAGCGGGCTCGACAGCGCCGCCTGCTGCGAGCTGCGCAGCGTCCGCGAGGTCGAGATCGAGGCGAGGAACTGCTGCGCCGCCGCCGACGCGCTGCTGTGCTCCGCGAAGGTCGAGCGCGACTCGCCGATGCCCTCCCCCGAGACGGGCGCGCGCCGCAGCAGCAGCGGGGCGACGCTGGAGGCGCGGCGCTCCTGCGTCGAGCGGCGGGCCCCGTCACGCGGGAGGTGGCGCGTGAAGTACGGCACAGAAGGGAACAGCTCCTCCAGCGCCGGCATCGCGTGCTGCGTTGTGAACTGCCGCAGGTAGAGGCACACGCCCTCGCGGGCGTCCGCCAGCAGGTCCACGGCGGGGTCGGCGATGAGCAGGAAGAGGTTGCCCACGTGCTGGATGAGGTTCATGACGTTGCTTCGCGAGGCAGCGGAGTAGCTCAGCTCCCTCGCGTCGTCGGCCGCCGCGCCGCCGCCCGCCTCGCCCGCCTCCCCGCCGCCGGCGGCCGCGGCAGCGGCAGTGGCGGAGGGGTCGTCCGCCCTGAAGGCCAGCTCGATGCGGCACCAGTGCGCCTCCGCCGCCTCCGCCGCCGGCCTCCAGCGCCCGCACGTACGCGACCGGCGGCGGCGGCGCGGAGGACGGCGTGGACAGCGTCTCCGAGGCAGTCGGCGAGGCAGCGGCATTGCCGCCCGCCGCGTTTGGTGCGTCTGCATCCTTGCTGCCATCGTCGTCGTTTTCTTCGTTTTCCGCGTCGTCCTTGTCGTCAGGCTCGTCGTCGGCGACGACGCACAGCGGCGCGCACTGGGGCAGCGACGACGGAGCCGCCACCACCAGCCCCCACTGCTCCCGCAGATCCACCGTGCTGCCCGGGCTGGCGTTGCAGGCGACGACGGGGCTGGCTGCTGCAACCGCCACCGGCTGCGCTCCCTCCTCGCCGCACGCCGCGGGAGGGAATTCGGGGACCCAGCTGAAGGGCGTGCGCTTGGGGTTCGGCGAGCTGGGGTACTTGGGGCTGGCGTTCGGGTCCTCCTCGTCCTCCTCCTCCTCTGTGTCCTCGCCACCGCCGCGGCCGCCGCCGCTCCGGCCAGGCTTGCCGCGCACGCAGGCCGGCGGCTCGTAGCGCAGGACGCACTTGCGGGTCTGCAGACGGCACCCGACCTGCGACGCCTGCGCGAGGGTGGACACGGCCACCTCCGTCAGCGGCACCACGGCCAGCTCGCTCGCCTTGGCGGTCCCCATCGGAAGTGTCGAGAAGGGCAGAAAGTCCAGCACGGCGGCAACGCACGGCCAGGCCGCGGCGGGGGCGGCGGGGGAGGAGGCGTCGCCGCCGCCGCCCATGGCAGGGACGGTGTGGGTCGTGAGGCACCACACGCAGCCGAGCAGCGTGACGGCCGCGGTGTCGCGCACGACGAGGTGGTACGTGCCGCCGTGGCACATGGCCGGGTGCGCCCCCAGCGCCGCCAGCGTGCCCCGCAGTGGCAGTAGTGGGCTGCTGTTCGGGTCCCGCGCGACGGCGGCCAGTGGCGGTGACGACGACGGCGGCAGGACGGGCGGGGAGGTAGTTGCCGCGGTGCTTGCGGCGGTGGCAGTGGCGGAGTCGGAGCGGGAGTGAGAGTGCCCATCACCACCAGTGATGCCCGCCTGCCCCTGCAGGGGACGCTGGTCGCCGACGCCGAGGCGCGCGAGAATGTACTGAAAGTCGGACTGCACAAAGCGGTCGTAGCCCCACTTGGGGACAAGGCGCGGCGCGCTGCCGGAGAGGGAGGAGCCGCCGATGCGGCTGGAGACGCGCGCGTTGCGGCGGACGGCGAGCAGGAGCGCCCCGAGCGAGAAGCGGCTCAGAAGGTACTGCTGCAGCAGCGAGGTGCGGAGACGCGCGAGGAAGTCGTCCAGCGCCGCCGGCGAGCACGGGCACAGCGGAAGACCGAGTCGGGGAAGGCCTTGCTGAGGGCGCCCGAGTTGGAGGGGAAAAAGACCGTCAGCGACACGGGAAACATCTCCAGACTGTGCTTTGTCAGCAGCTCGTCCACCGCACCGTCATTGGGGTTGTCGCCGCTGCCCTCTGAGGCCTCCTCTTCGGTCTTGTCGTTGTTGTTATTATCATTGTTATTGTTGCTGCTCCTGGCCCGTTGCGCCTCACTATCGCCCTTCTCCTTGGCGCCGGGGCTGGACGCCAGGGGCGGCGGCGGCGGCGGAGGGCAGCAGCTGAGCATCTGGCAGCTCTCCATGCGCAGCGACGCCTCGTCGACGGCCACGACCGACTGGCCGCAGAGCACCAGCGAGCGCGCGACGCCGCTCTCGTCAACGACGCAGCCGTCGCCGCCCAGCACCTCCAGCACGTCCGACGACAGCAGGCGCACCAGCAGCGCGTACTTGTCCTCTGCAGACATGACGGGACCGCCGCCGCCGCCGCCGCCACCGTCGCCCCTCTCGCGCGCGGACGACGCGGTGGCGCTGGACGTGGGATCCGACACCGCGGACCCCAGAGAGGAGGAGTGCGAGCGGGTGGACGGGCCGGCGCTGTTGTTGTTGCCCCGCTCCTCATCGTTGCCTCCGCTTCCCTCCGCGGTGGCAGCAAGCGAGGCCGCGCGCGCCTTGGCGACCGAGAAGGGGGCCGCGGGCCCGACCGGCGAGCGGGCGGTGACGCAGCAGCCGCGCAGCGAGGCCTTGGCGGAGTTGGCCACGGCCACGTTGGTGCCGCTGAGGGAGAAGTCGATGTTGGTGTCGGACACGCGCAGCTGCGCGTCCGCGAGCGCGACGAGGCCGACGGCGCCGCACTGCGCGACGGTCGACGCGGCGAGGCGCGCCGTCGCAAAGTCGGTGACGAGCAGCCCGCAGCCCATCACCTTGTCGATGGTCACGTGCGAGGCCTGCAGCAGCGACGAGTCGCCCACCTCGATGGCGCTCATAGAGACGGAGAGGCCGCGAAACACCGCGTCGCACACCTCGACGCTGCACTGGTTCTGGCAGAGCAGGCCGACGCCGCCCATGCCGCCGTACACGTCGCACTGCTCCACGTACACCATCGCCGAGTCCCGCACCGCCAGCGCCGCGCGCGCCTCGCTCAGCGCCTCGCTGGTGTTCGTCCGCGCGGTGGCGGCGTTGCGCAGAAAGTTCCACAGCCCGCAGGAGAAGTCCGCGTGCGCGAGAGGGTCGGGGTCCGTGCTGCAGACGCCGCCGCCACTGCTGCCGCCGCCGCCCTCGCGAACATCCTCGTCCGCGCTCGCGCTGTAGCTGCCAGCAATGCCGCCGAGGCCACCACCAAGGCCGCCGCCGAGGCCACCGCCGCCGCTGTTGCCGTTACCGGCTGGCGCATCTCTCCCGTCGCCGCCGGGGGTGCCAGCGCCGCCTCCGCCGCCCCCGAGGTCCATCGTGTCGCTCTGGGCGGTGCTGCGGCGCAGGAGGTACGGGAGGGTCGCCTGCGAGGAGAGCTGCAGCAGCGCCGGCGGCGCCGTGCCGTCGACGGCGGCGGGCGGGTCGGGTGACAAGGTGCCGCCCGCGCCGCTCGTTCCCGTGCCAGGGAGCGTGCCCGGCCCGGCGCTCGGCTGCGAGGAGGAGCCGCCGGAGCCGCTGGCGAGGCGCCGCAGCGCGGAGGACGGCGCGGCGGCGGCCTCGCCTGTGTAGTAGGCGCTGAGGCTGGAGGCGGGAAAGAGGTTGAGGCAGCGCTCGCAGAGGGAGGCCTCGCTGAAGTAGCAGTTGATGAAAAAGACCGTCCCCGCGCCGCGCACCGTCACATCGCACAGAAAGTGCACGTTGACGAACGCGACGGGCGCCGTGCTGTCGATCTCCACCGGGTCCGTGAAGACAGCCTCGTGCAGCACCGCCGAGTCCAGCGCGCACACGGGGTCTGCGCGGTTCCTACTGCTGCTACTCCTGTTATGGTTGGTGGTGGTGCTGCTTCCGCTAGCGTCGTGGCGGCTGCCGGTGCCCGACATGCCCCCCGCCGCCCCAGGAGCGGCCCTCTCTGCGCTGCTGCGCCTGCTGCTCCCGCCCCTCTGTCGCAGCCATCGCCACCGCCGCACCGTTGCGCGTCACCTCCTGCAGCACGCCGCGTCTGAGCTCCCGCACGTCCGGGACGCGGTGCGGCGGCTTGCCAGAGATGATACACGGGTGCGCGCTCCGCAGCACAACGGAGCCGCTCACAACGTTATGCGAACTCTGCGCCGCCGCCGCTGTGCCGCCGCCGGTGTTGTTGTTGTTGCCGCCGCCGCCGCCGGACAATCCAATCTGGGCACTCGTGGGGCTGCCTGTAGAGCACCGCGTCCGTGTCGCCGTCGCCGTCGCCGCCGCCCACGCCCGCCGCGCGCATCCGCTGCCGTCTCTCTCGCTCCTCCCAGCTCTCGAGGCCCAGAGACTGGCTGTCGGCGCCGATACTTCCCTCCTGTTGCTGCTGCTGCTGCAGTGATGGTCTGCGCAGCCCCAGCGGGTCTCTCTCATTCCCGTCGTCGCCGCTGTGTCCCGCTGCTGCTGCTGCTGATGCCGCACCCGCCATGTCAGGGCCGTCCGCGGAGTCCGAGGGGCCGGTGGTGGGGGCACGCGCGCGGCGCAGCTGCGGGGGCGCGTCGGGGTCAAACGGCTGCCCCCCCATCTCGTCTCCCGCGCCCACAGCGGGCGAGGGGCCGGCGGCGGCAGTCGCGAGGGCTGCGGCCTCCTCCTCCTCTGCAGCGGCGGCGGCCGCAGCGGCAGCGACGGAGGGCGCGACAATGTGAAATGAGGTCGGTCTGTCGATGGCGTGGACGAGCTCTGCGAACTGCGCTCCTGTGACCATGACAGGTGGGCCCCACTGCTTGGCCGACTTGTGTAGCGCCTTGTAGCGTCGCTTCAGGTCCATTGATTCAGAGCGGCGCGCGCGTGTGTGTGCTTCAATGTGGGTGGGTGGGTCGTTTCTGTTGGATGTTTGTTTGGTTGTAGTTCACTCTGTAGGTTATTTTTTTTTGGGGGGAGGGGGGAAGAGAAAGACGGAGTACGCGTGTGCGTTTCAGCGGTTTCCCTGAGAAGCAGGATCGCTTCTTATTTGCTTCTGTTGCTGTTGGTGGCGGTGGTGGTGATGGTAGTGATAATGAAGGTGAAATACGCTATGTACAGAACAATAAGAAGGAAAAAATAAAGAAGGACTAAAAGAAAATATTTGTACAGAATGAGGAAAAATGAGATGGATGGAAGAAGAGAATGTGTTTGAAGCGTCGTACTATTCACATAAAAAGAGAAGGGGAGGAAAGAAAGAATACGTGTAGTAATTGCTGTTGCTAAGTAGTTAACTGAGCGATGTTGTAGTGTGTTGGTTTTTTTCTCTCTCTCTTCTTCCCTTTCTTCCTCTTTGTACGTGGAGTACTTTTATTGATGTTGTTAGTGGTGTTTGATTGTGTGCTTGTGTGTGGCGTCTATCGTCCTCTAAAGAGGGGAGAAATAATAATAATAATGATAAAAGAATAAAAGAATAAGAAGCTAACAGTAATAAAAAAGAGCAAAAATGTCTTTTGGATTTCTACGTGTGGGTGTACGCAACCGCACCAGTGTTTCGCAGGTGAGGGCCGGTTTTCTACTTTTCTGTAAAATGGTGGGTGAAGGGAGAAAAAAAAGAAAGCGAGAGAGAGAGAGGAAGAGAGAGAGTTGCGTTGTAAGTGTCGGCGACAAGAACAATCTGTGAAGAGAGCACAAAAGTCCAAAGATATTCAGCGATGCAACTGTGTGTTTAAAACTATGGTGATTGCATTTACTTTACTAGTATTATTATGTGTGTGTATGTGAGACAGTATGTGATAATAATGATAATAATAATCAGCACGCGGTATCTTTTTTTTTTTCACGTTGGCTGTGAAAGGGGACCGGAAAAGGGGAAAAAAGAGACAGGAACGGACGGTGAAGAATACCCCCAGCACACCAGAGACAGCAGCAGCGACATCAAACAAAAAAAGAAGAAGAAAAAGTTCTCAGCGGTGCGCCGGCGAGGGGGGAAACAGTTCCTGCCTGGTGTTGACGCGCTTCTCGGCGACGAGGGCTGCCATCTGCCGGAGGTCGGCGGCGCTGTACACCGCGTCGCAGGGCGGCACGAAGCCCCACTGCAGCTGCCACGCCGCGCGCCCCTCCCCCGTGTCCACCTCCTGCCGCCCGCGGTGCCCGTAGCGCCGGCAGAAGGCCACCACCGCCGCCTCGCTGCCGCCCCCCACCGCCGCCAGCTCCGCCGACTCAAGACCCACGCCGTCGGCGGCCGCGGCCGACAGCTCCTCCAGCGCCGCCGCCGCCGCCGCCTCCCGCGCGGGGCCCGGGCCCGCCGTCACGGCGCTGGCGCTGCTGCGGGTGCGGGTGCGGTCTGCGGGCGCGTACAGCCCGTCGGGGGCCGAGGCGTAGCAGAGCGTCAGCTCCTCCCCGCGCCGCACGTCACGCATCGTGCTGACGTGGGCGTAGGGCTGGTACAGCAGCTCCGGCCGCACCCCCGCCACCGCGTTGTCCAGCACGTCCACACCGCACACCTCGGCGAGATCTGTCGCCGCCGCCTCCCCTCCCCCGCCGCCGCACATGGTGAGCACGCAGTTGGGCACGGGGCTGTGGTTGAGCTTGTCCACGAGGGGGAGCAGCGTCGCCGCCCCGGTCCGGCGCGACAGCACCAGGCTCACCCACCACCGGTACGCGTCGGGCGTCAGGCGCTCCCGCAAGTACGGGCTCAGCGGCGCGCGGCGCATGTCGCCGTGGAAGAAGCGGTGCAGCGCGAGGGCGGGGCTGCTGCCGTCGCTCAGAGCCGCGCCCTGCATCATCGCGAAAGGGCTTGACAAACCCTCTTGGGAAAGTAGTGCGGGTGCGGCGGAGCCCAAGGCGCCCGCGGCGTGGCTCTTCCCATTGTCTTTGCCGCCGCCGTCGCTGCTACCGTGCCCCGCGCGCAGCCCCAGCAGCTCCTCCACCTCGCGGCGGCGCAGGTAGGGCAGGTTGCGGCACGGGACGACGCTGCGGCGGAGGTACTCCACGTAGCCGTAGTGCGAGGCGCCGTCGCCGGGGCTCTCGCCCGCCGCCACCAGCTGCCCAACCAGGTCCTCCACCTGCATAAAGTAGTGCAGCACGGGGTCCGTCGCGGGCGGCGGGGCGGCGAGGAGCGCGGCCGCGGTGGGCACGCTCAGCACAATCATGCCGGCCGGAATGTCGCGCGTCGCGTACAGGCGACTGGCGCGCGCCTCACATTTGGGGGCCTCCCCCGCGCCGCCGCCGTCACCGTGCTCCGTGCCTGCCCCGCTGGCAGAAGGAGGGGGGCTGAGGGTAACAAACGGCGACACCACCGCCTGCAGGTCTTGAATCATGGAACGCACAAAGGCGCGGTCCTGCGCGCGCGGACACGGCCACGCGGCGCCGGGAGAGGGAAACCCTCCCCGCGCCTGCACCGCCGTCGAAATTACCTCCTTGGCTAATGCAACACTGTCGCCAGCCGCCCCTGTAGCAGCTGCTGTTGCTGCCTCATTGTCAGTAGTGGTAGAGGTGGTGGGGGCAAACCACCGCCGGTAGGAAACGGCTCTGCTGCGCTCCCGCCACGCGCGCAGCGCCGGCAGCCCCATCCCGAGCTCAGCGCACAGAAAGGCCAGCACCGCCTCGCCCTCGGCCGCCGTCTGCGGGTCCGGCGGAAAGAGTGGCGGCGGCGGACGGGGAGAGGAGGAGGAGGAGGGAGAGGAGCGCTCTCCGCCGCCAGTGCGGGCACCGACCCCTGACGAGCATAGCTGCTGCTGTTGGTGCTGCTCGGCGTACAGGCGGGTCAAAGTGGCGAGGGAGCTACCCATGTGCGCCAGCAGCAGCGACGGCGCCAGACGCAGCCGCGACGGACGGTGCATTTTGGCGTGTTTAGTTTGTTTGTTGCTCCTGTTCTTGTCTTGGAGTTTTGGAGGGGGGAAAGAGAGAGGAGGAATGAATGGTTGACGTGTGTCTGAGTGTGTGGGGGTGTGGAAGTACCGCTTCTGAGTTGCCTATTGTTGTTACTAGTACCGTTGTTGTTGTTGTTCGTTGTCATATGTCAGAGAGGGGGGGGGGGAGGGGGGAGGGAAGGAAAGTCGCCTGGTGGATTGGTGTGCGCAGCGGCAGAAGCCCATCGCGCAGACTGTGGTGAAAGAGAAGAGGCAGTCAATATCTTTTCTTTTTCAACAGAGATGAGCGGTAGCACTAATGGACAGGACTTACACGACAAAGATGTCACGCGCATGAATTGCAGATCGAGTGAAATGGGGTAAAAAGAGAGAGACGAAGAAACAATAAAATAGAATAAAAAATACCAAGTTGCGAATTCGATGGCAGTGTAAAAAAAAAAAAAGACTAGAGAAAATTGAGTTACTTCTAAAAGAGAGAAAGAGGAAGTAAAGAAAGCGGTAAGTGAAAAATAAAAATAAAAAGATGTGAAGGAGGGAGGGGGAAATCGGTAGAAGCACTAGAGATCCTCGTTCCCCTACTGACCTCCTCTTCGTATTTAGAAAGAGGCCCCCCGGATGAACAGTCGTGATGCAGGACTGTCGCATCACAAAACTGCATGAGGCAAAACAAAAGAACGGAAATGGTTTCGTAATAGAAATTGCTTGTTTTGTTTGTTTTTTCGTTTTGTTTCGTGTGTGTGTGTGTGTGTGTGTCGAAGAAGAAAAAGACCACCATAGCGGGAGTGTTCAGGCGGCGGAGGCGGAGGCCGCGGCCGCGGCGGCACTAGTAGTAGCGTCGCCGGTCGTCACCCCGGCGGGAGAGGAAGAAGAAGCAGAAGAAAAGTCGACCAGTGTGTAGTCAAACCCAATGTGCTTCAGCACCGCGTCGAGCTGTGCAAAGGTGAGGAGGTTTATCTTGTCGTTGCGGCACGGGGTGAGGGCAAAAGGGACGCCGACCTCCGCAAGGCGCCTGTCCAGCAGCAGACGCACGTCACGGCGCTCCATATTGTTGACGAGGCACAGCGGCGTGACGGAGCCCTGCACGGCGCCGATGGCCTCCCACATCACCTCCGGCGAGGCGAAGCGGAGGTCCTTGACGCCGGCGGCCCTCTGGATATCCTTCATGTCGGTACGGGTGTCGGGCAGCGCGGTCAGCAGCACCAGCTGCCCCTTCTTGCTCTTGAGAAACATGCTCTTGGTGTTGACGCACGGCACGCCGAAGCGGTCCAGGATCGTGTCCGTCTCCCCCACCGTGTGCATCGTCTCGTGGGAAAAGGTCGGCGGCGACAACTCCAGCGCCGCGAAGACCTCCATCAGCTTCTCCTCGCCCCTGCCGTTTTCGTCGCTCATCCTCTGTCTGTCTGTGTGTGTGTGTGGGGGGGAGAGAGCGAATGGTTGAGAAAAAAAATACGGGTAAAGGTTTCGTTGCGTATTTGATTGTCTGCGTGCGATCGAGCGTTAGTCTGTAAGCTTCTATGGCTGATTATTTAAGAAAAAAAAAGGAAAGGAAAGCAATTCGGGAGGGGGGGAGTTTTCAAGTGCGGGAGACAGAGACGCGTGGGAAATGGGAAATAACTGAGACAGCAGAAATATATGTAGTGACATTTCTTGTACAAGTGTAGTTCACGTCGTAATATGGAGGAAAGCTTCCTTTGCCCTGATTTACGGCAGTATTCACACGCATCAGGAATCCGCATCAAGAACAAAAAAAGAGTTGGGTGGTGTAATACAAAGGTTCATTTCCACTCGTTTGGTGGTTGAGTGAATGGGTGCATGTGAAAGTGGTCTTGTGCGCCTAATCACGTGTATTCGTATGATGTTGAATGATTTTTTTTTTACTGATATTTTCTTCTTTTTTAATTAGGATAAAGTGAGTGATAAAGTTAAGGCAGTGAAAAAGAGAAGAACGTTTTCAAAGAGAGGGCTCATAATTAATAGTAGTAGTAGTAGTAATAGTAGTAACAGGAGTATTGACGGACGAGAAAAGGGGGTGAAAACGAAAGAGGAAAAGTCAAAGGAAGAGAGAGAGACACGTGACGGACGCAATGAAACACATACACACGCGACCCTCGAATTTCCTTTCCCATCCTCTGCACTATGTGTGTGTATGAGTGTGTGTATGTGTGTGAGTGTGTGAGTGTGTGAGTGTGTCCGTCGTGCTCACTGTTTCTGTTATTATCAGATCCTGATACAAGGAAATGTCAACAAGATGAGCTCCTCGGAGAATAAGAGGAAGAAAGCGAAAGTAGCGCGAGAAAACAAAAAAAAAAAACAGAAATCGAAGAACAGGAGATGAGATGAGATAGATAGATAGATAGATATGCGTATTTTAAAGAGTAAGGGGAAAAAAAAAAGGCAAAGCGCAAAAGAAGAATGGAAATGGGAACTCTGAGGCGTCAAGGTGGGATCACATAGGGTGCAGTGAGTCCCTCCACCCACCCTCCTCGTCCTCCCCAGACTCCTTTTTCTTTTTTCTTTTTTGCCGCTCTGCCTAGTAGCTGCGACCAAAGACAACCCACGTCTCGGCCTTCTTGGTGCAGCTCTTGCAGATGCACGTGTGGGCCTCGATGTTAGGCGGCTGCGCCGCAGGGATGCAGAGCGACTTGGCGCCCATGCTGGGGGCGCGCGCGTCCTCGGCGGCCTGGCTCGCGAGCACCGCCTTGGACTCCTCGGCGCTGTCCTTCTTGACGGCGTCCTCGCAGTCCATGCTGCCGCACCACGGCGCCATGATGATCTTCTTCTGGTTGAGCGCGGGGACAAAGTCGGGCCACTGCGTGACCGTCACAAGGCCCTCGTCGCGCTCCTTGAGGGCCCGCTGGTACATGCGGCGGTAGATGTCCTCCAGCAGCTCCGCCGCCGCGCGGCCGACGCCGTCGTCCCACGCCAGCGGGCGCCGCTCGCCGTCGAGGCGGACGACGACGGAGAGGCTGCGCTTGGCGAGCTCCTTGGGGCCCACCTCGATGCGCAGCGGCACGCCCTTGAGCTCGGCGTCGTTGAAGCGCCACGCGGGGGTGTAATTGTCGCGCAGGTCCGCCCGCGCGCGCACGCCGGCCGCCCGCAGCTCCCCCTCCAGCTGCTTGCACGCGTCGAGCAGCCGCTCGCGCTCCTCGGCGCTCGTGCTCGCGGTGATCCCCACCGGGATGATGACGGCCTGCACCGACGCGACGCGGGGCGGCAGCACGAGGCCGCGGTCGTCGCCGTGCACCATGATCATGACGCCGAGCACGCGCGTGGTGAGGCCCCAGCTGTTCTGCCACGGGATGAGCGTGCGCGTCTTGCCCGTCTCGGGGTCCTTGGTGCCGGCGGGGTCCTGGTAGCTGATGTCGAACATCTTGCCAAAGTTCTGCCCGAGGTTGTGGCTTGTGGCGCCCTGGCAGCCGCGGCCGACGGCCGGGATGTAGGTCTCGACGGTGGTTGTGAAGTAGCCGCCGGCGAACTTCTCCTTCTCCGTCTTGCGCCCGCGGATGACGGGGACGGCGAGCAGCTCCTCGTAGACGCGCGCGTACTCCTCGAGGTACAGCAGCACCTCGCGCGTGCACTCCTCCTCGGTCGCGTACGCGCAGTGCCCCTCCTGCCACAGAAACTCGCGCGTCCGGATGAACGGCGTCGGGTTCGAGAACTCCCACCGAATGACGTTGTTCCACTGGTTGAGCCGCAGCGGCAGGTCGCGGTGCGAGCGGATCCACTTGGCATAGTACGGGTACATGACCGTCTCGCTCGTCGGGCGGATGGCGATGGGCTTCTCCAGGTCGGTCTCGCCGGCGCGCGTCACCCACGCGACCTCCGGCGCAAAGCCCTCGACGTGCTCCTTCTCCCGCTCGAGGCAGCTCTTGGACACGAACATGGGGAAGTAGCAGTCCTCGACCCCGAGGCGCTGGATGTTGCCGCCGAGGAACTCCTGCACGCACTTCCAGATAAAGTACGCCGTCGGGCGGATGATGTAGCACCCCGACACGTCGTAGTACTCAATCAGCTCCCCCTTGACCACCACCTCCGTGTACCAGTCGGCGAAGTTCTCTGCGCGCGTCGTCGTGAGGCCCAGCTTCGTCTCGCCAGCCTCGTTCTTGGCGGCGGCCGCGGCGGCGGCCTTGGGCTCCTTGGCGGGCTTCGCCGGCTTGGCCTTGGCGGCGGGGGCGGCGGCGGCGGCAGGAGCGTCGGCCTCAAAGTCGACCAGCTTGTAGGTGTAGCCGAGCTTGGAGAGGATGGCGTCCAGCTGCGCAAAGGTGAGGAGGGTGCTCTTGTCGTTGCGGCACGGGTGGAGGACGAACGGGTGCGGCGTGGTGCTGAGGTTCTTGTCGAGCAGCACAGTGACGTTGCGCTTGTCGACGTTGTTCACCAGCGCGAGCGGCGTGACGGAGCCCTGCACGACGCCCAGGTTCTCCTTGAGGACCTCCGCGGGGGCGAAGCGCAGCTCCTTGACGCCGGCGGCCGCCTGGCACGTCTTGATCGGCGTCTCGGTCGTGTGCAGCGCCGTCACGAGCACCAGCTCCCCTTTTTTGCTCTTGAGGAACATGTTCTTGGTGCCGGTGCACGGGACGCCGAAGCGCGCGAGCTCCTTGTTGGCCTCCTCGACGGTGTGCTTCTCCTCGTGCGAGATGGTCGGCAGCTCGAGGCCGAGCTCCTTGAGGAGTTGCATCAGGGCGTCCTCCCCGACGCAATCGGCGGCGCTCATTCGCGTGCGGCTGGCGGGTTGCTTTGATGTGGGTGGTGGTGGTGGTGGTGAAGAAGGTGATGATGGGTGGTGCAAAGTGCCGTTACTTTGCTTGTGGGAATGATTAGCTGAGTTAGCGCTGCTGCTGCTGCTATTACTACAAGTGCTCTTGTCGTGAGGGTTACCGTTGTCGCGTCGGCGGTGGTGGTGGGAATGTGGGAAGGGAGTGGAGGGTGGAGGGGTGGAAAATGCGTCGTGGGTAGTGCTCATATTGGCTGTTGCGGAGTCGCTGGTGCCGGAGGGCCCCACACCGCGGCTCGCGTTGCTCTCACTGCTGTTGTTGTTGTTATTATTATCGTTTTTACCGCCATCACTGCCACCAACGCTGTGGAATTCACGAGCGCCCCCCACCACCACCACCCCTGTCACCGCCGCCGCCGCCGCCCCACGCGCGGAATGCCGGGCGACACCCGTAAAAGACGTCAGATTAGAGAGGCAGCGGCGGCACGGGAGGAGAGGGAGGAGACTCCGTGACAAGCGCCGGGAAGCGCGCATCCCGTCTCTCGCTCTCTCTCTCACTGTGTGTGTGTGTGTTAAAGGGTGTGTGTCAGTGAGTGTGGCCAGATGGGGCTTTCTATGTTGCTGTACGATTTTCTTTTCTTGGCTGGCGCAGAGTGATCATCCGAAATGGTGGGGAGACGCGAAGGTGAAGAGGTAAACAGGAAGGATGTGAATAAAGAAAAGAGAGAGAGACATCTCCCTCCAATAAAAGGAAGAAAGAAGCGATAGCAAAGAAAAAAAAAGGACGGAAGCAGCGTTGACATGGCAATGGCCAATAAAAGCACATAACAATAATAGGAGAAAAAGAGAGAAAAAAAAACAGAAGAGGAAGATGAGAGTTCGTTAGAGGCCGACGAAGGAAAAAGATGGGAGTGCTATTATCCTTTCCCCCTATTCTTTCTCCATCCTCTCTCCCCCCACACACACACCACGCATCGGGCTCATCGGATGTGGAACTTGGTGTCGGGCCGCATCTGCTGCAGGTCCTCCCGCTTGCGGCGCGCGTAGTTGATGCTCCACTCGATCTTGAGCACGTCGCGGCGCGGCACGTCCGCCTGGCGGTCGAACTCGGCGCGTATGTGGCGCCGCAGACTCTCCCGCGTCGCGCCGTCGTGCATCTTGCGCGTCTCCCGCAGCAGCTGGCGGAACAGCAGCAGCACCTCCCGCTGCACCCCGCTGTGCCGCCGGCCCTCCTGTTGTTGCTGCTGCTGTGAGAGGGGAGCGCCGTCCGCCTGTCGTCCGTCGTGGCCCGCGACGGGGATCACACCGCTCGGCTTGGACGCGGTGCTGCTGCGGCGGTTGCGTGTCAGACGGCGGGCGCGCGCCTCCCGCAGCTTCGCGTCCCCCACCGCCGTCGCCGCCGCCGCGGCGAACTCTGGCGCGGGGGGCTGGGCGGCGCCAAAGGGGGAGTTGGTGTTCCCCTTGCGACGCTTGAGTAGTGTGCGCGGCTGTTGTTGTTGCTGTTGTTGCTGCTGCTGCTTGGCGCGCTGCTCCTCCTCCTCCAGCAGCTCGCGGCTGATCGCCCTCCCCGCTGCGCTCATCACGCCCAGGCCCCCCACGTGGTTGGTCACGTCCGTGGCGTCGGCGGCGAGGGGGAAGGCGCCGCGCGTGCCGGCCACGGACGGCGCCGAGGACGACGAAGAAGGGGGAAAAGAAGAAGGGGGGAAAGAAGAAGAAGAAGAAGAGGGCGCGGCTGCAGCGGCGGCGGCGCCACGCTCCGGATACATGGGATTCCCCCTGTATTGCTCCTGCGTCGCGTACACTGTGTCGCGGTACACCTTCGTCAGGGTGTCAAAGGGGAAGTTGTGGGCGTTGCCCCCCTTGTCGCGTGTCTGGTGCAGCAGAAGCCTGGACAGGCGCTGCATGGTAATTGTTAGGAGATTTTAAATGCAGCTTTTTTTTTTTAACTGTGTCGGGTTTAGTTGTCCCTCTTTGTTTCCAATCTTTCTGTGAATGTGAATAAGCGTAGGTTTAATGCTGCTTGTGGGGTAAAAAGGGAAGACGCAACAGGGGAGGAAAGAGACAAGTGAAGTGAGGAACGGGTGTGGAGGCCGCAAAAACCACCGCACCAGGAACGCGATAGGCTGCCACAAATAGAAATGGAAAGAAAGCGAGATTAGTATCTTTTGCAGACGACTTGTCATGCTGTACCTCACTTTCCATTTCACCCGCAGCGTCCATGTGTCTGTTCAATCCCTGAGTTTACCGCGAGAATCAGCAGCAGATGACCAACGAGGGGCACAGATAGAGAAAGCAAGTCGGAGCAGCAGCCCCCAAAATGTGAGGCGTCAGGTCTAGTCCAGCTCGTCATCTCCAAAGTCCCACTCGCTCGCGTCCAGCTGCCACTCGGCGGACGCGTCGGAAGGAGAGACGACGGAAGTGGCCCCTGACGCCGTCTCAGACAACGACTGGCGGCGCTCCTTCTCCACTTGTGCCTCCTGTGCAGCGACAGCGGCGGCGCGCAGGCGGCACCACCGCCGGTGCAGCATCAGCTCCTCGCGCCTCTCGCCGTCCACGACGACCGGGAGTGTGGCGGACGCGTCCGCGCCGCGCAGCACCAACGCGCCGGTGGTTGCGACGGGGGCGAAGAAGCCAGCCTCCTCCGCGGGGCTCACCAGCCGCAGCGTCACACGCACGGAGGAGGGAGAGGAAGTCGCGGCAGGGCGGCCACCCTCCCGCTCGGTTTCTGGCGCGTTTTCCTTCTGACAAAGGCAGTAGCGGAAGAGCTGTTGTAGCGCTGTGTCGGTGGCGGCGGCGGCGCGCGCGGACTGGCCGCCCTCGTCGTACACCCGCAGCGGCTGCCGACTCGCCGCCAGCGTCGTCCACGGCAGCAGAAAGAAGAGATGCGTCTGTTTCTGTTGTTGCGTCGGCGGTGTCGGTGTTGCGCCGGCAGAATCAGCCGACGGCGGCGGCGGCGCGAGTGCCCGCAGGTCCTCTACGGCGGTGTGGAGCGCCCGCACGCTGCCGAGCCAGCGCCACGTCTGTTGCGAGACGTCGTGCGGCGGCGCGGCGCCCATGAGACCGAGCAGCTCCTCACGCGTCTCCCACGCCTCCGCGCGGCCCGCCGGGGGGAAGTGCACCCCGCCGCCCTCGCCCTTCTCTTTCTCCTCCACCCCCTTCGCTAGCGCTGCCGGGGCGGGGGTCACTGCCGCCAGCAGTTCTGGCACCCCAAGGCACTCCCACACGGCGTCGGTGGCAGAGTCACCAGACGACGGCGCCGCCCCCGTTATCAGCCGCAGCAGCCGCTCAAGGGCCGCGGAGGGGCCGTCGGCGGCGGCGGCGGTGGCGGTGGCGGTGGCGCGCAGCGCAGAGAGACTGCCGCCCCCGGCCGGCGCCTGTGGCGGAAACTTTTGCGCGAGACGGACGGCGGCGCACGTGGCGCACCACAGCAGCCGCCAGCGCACCTCGCCGCCAGAACTGGCGTGGGGGCTGCTGCCGCTGCTGTGCGCGCTGTCGGGCGCTAGACGCCCCCAGGCCGCCTGCACCGCCGGGACGACGCCGTGGCTCAGTGCGCGCGCGTCGGCCTCCGTCAGCCCCGCGGCGCCGGCGAACACCAGCACGCGCAGCGCGAACAGCCGGACGCCCTCCACGAGGGCGGCGAGCGGCTGGCCGGTGGGGCGCCGCAGCACGTGCCCCGCGGTGCGCTCCGCCGAGTCCCAGCCCACCTGCGCCGCCAGCGCGCTCGCCGCCTCCCACGCGGGGCGCAGGCGCTGCCGCAGCTGCCGGCCCTCCGCCCGGCCGTCGTCGCGTCCCTCAAAAGTAAAGAGCGCCGCGAGGTCTTCCAGGGAGAAGACGGCGGGGGGAAAGACACACAGATGCTCGTCGGCGGCCGCGAGGGTGGGCAGCAGCTGCGGGTCGTAGCGGTGCCGCCACAGCGCCGGCTCCACCACACGGTGAGCCGAGTTGCGCAGCAGCGCCGCAAGCGCCGCCTCTTCTTCCTGCCGCTTACGCCTCTGCCCGCCGGCGGCGCCGCCCGAGAAGAGTGCGGCGCCCTCCGGCCCCTCCCGCAGCAGGCTCGTCTGCTTCTCGTCCATCACGACGCGCACCAGCGCCCGGCAGGTGCCGCACAGCCGCCGCGCCGCCGCCTCCTGCGCCCCCAGCGCCACGTCGTCGAACACCAGGAGAGAGGGCGGAGGGGCGGCGGGGGAGGTGTTGTCTTGCTTTTGCGAAGAAGAAGAAACAGCCGCGCCGGAGGCTGTCGTCGTGGCGGCCTCCTCGCAGGCGCGGCGGGCGCGGACGGCGCGGAGCACCACCTCGCATGTGTGCTTGAGGCTGTGCAGCCGCGGCTTGTGCGGCATCAGCGTAAAGTTGTTACCGTCCGCGGCAGCGCGCGGGGGGCGGCGGCGGTGGTGCTGCTCCCGCCCGCCGTGCTGCCGGTTGCCCGCCTCCGCGCAGCTGCTGGCGCGCCGCAGCTCCTGCAGTGTGTCCAGCACCGGCGTCACCAACTGCAGAAACCCCACGAAGCCCAGCCGCATGCACGCGGGGGGCGCGCCACTGCCGCTGGGCTCGCCCTCTGCAATGTGTGTCATATAGTCATCCAGCGGAGTGGCGAAGCGCAGCGGAATGAGATCGGTTGCCGCATCAGCAGTGGCACTAGTGCGCTCTTCGCCCCCAGCACTACGCGTGGTGTTAGGAGGGGGAGGAGTGCTGCCGTCAGAGGAAGGGCAGTAGCGAGGCACAATAAGCACAGGAGCGTCAGCGGCAGTGGCAGCGGCAGCGGCAGCGTCACTCTCCGTATTGTCATGAGAGGCAGAGGGCGGCGAGAGGATGGGCTGCTGCTGCGCGCGGCTGAGTCGCAACAGCAGTCGGCGCAGCTCCTCATCGTCGGTGAAGGGAATGACCAGCGTGTTTCTGTCAGGGGCCGGCTCCCCAGCAGCAGTAGTGGCGGCACCCGTCGCTGTTACTGCCGCCGCAGCAGCAGCGGCTGCTGCCTTGTTGAACTCTCTGAGGAAGAGACGCGCCCCGGCTCTCGCGGCCCGCGGCAGCTCCCCGCCCTCCCAGAACAGCAAGTCGCACAGATACTTCTCCTGCGCTGTCGGGCGCCCATGATGGCTAGTAGGACGGCCGTCCTTCCCACCCTCTGTTCCCTGAGCGGCAAAGTGCTGCACCAGCGCCGCGGCGACCAGCGACAGGCCGCAGCGCTCGTCCTCCCACCGCGAGCGCGCATCATCGCCAGAGTACGGGGAAGTTGCCAGGGAAAGAGATCGCAAGTCATCCCACTCGCGGCCCTCACTGAGGCCCATCTCCTCCGGCAGCGCCGTCAGCGCGGCCACCAGCACGCGCGCCAGCGTCGGCAGCGGCAGCCACGGGTCCCCCGCAGACGCCGCCGCCGGTGTCGGCGTGACGGGCCGCGACGACTCGGTAATGTCAGCGCACGCGGGGCCATCACCACAATCACTACTACTACTAGTACTGCCGTAGTAGAAGTGAATCAGGCGGCCGGTGCGCGCGGCGCCGCAGGCGTGCGGGAAGGCGCAGAGCCACTCTAGCACGACGCCCACCAGCGGCCGCAGCTGCGGGGGCAGCGCCGCCAGCGCCTCCGTGTGTGGTGTCGCCGTCGCCGCCGTCGCCTGCGCCGCCAACGGGCGCTCGAGAAGGTCTGCCAGCGGCCGCAGCACAATGGGGGCGGCCAGCTGCAGGCGGCGCAGCAGCGGCGTCGGCGGGCGGCGCTTGCCGGTCACGTGGCCCAGCAGCTCCAGCACACGAATACAGAGGAGGGGGTGCAGCGCGGGTACCGGTGGTGCAGTGCCGACGGAGGACCCGTTGGTATAAGCAGAGGAAGCGGAGGAGGAAGAAGGAGAAGAAGAAGAGGAAGAAGAGTGGGCGGCGGTGGCAGAGGTCGTGGAAGTGTCGTCCGCAGCCCCTGCGGGTCGGTGCTCCAGCAGGGCCTCCACCAGCCGCTCCTGCCAAAAGGCCCCCGTGAAGACCAGACGATGCTGCAGGTCGCGGCGGACTCTCTCAGAGTACTCGTTTAGTCGCGCCGCCGCCGCCTTGGGCTTTGCCCCGCCGTCTGTGGATGCGTGGCGGCGCGGCGCGGAGTTGCTGAGGATGCGATTGCTGCAACTACTAGGACTACTACTACCATCGCCACTACCGCCGCCGCCGTCTCTGGTCCTTGTTGCTACTGCGGCGGTGGTGGCGCTGCCGACCATCAGCACACCGGTCATTGCCCCGCATACCCGGCGCATCACTTTTATATTTCCTTTTTCCTTTTCCTTATTCAGTAATTGAGAAAGAGAGCAAGAGGAAGAAAAAAAAAACTGTGAGATCGATGGTACTCTTGCAATTAGGAGAGGGAGTGAATGACGAATGTAAAGTAAGTATCAGGGTTTTAAAAAAACTGTAAAGCTCAAAAAAATGAGAAGGGGCGATTCACACTAAAAAAAAAGGTACAACAAACAGCATACAGAAAGAAGAGTGTCAGTATTGATGTGTTGGGAAGCAGTAAAAGCATATCATCAACAACATCGCGCGGTGGGAAAAGAGAGAAAAGAAAAATAAAAGAAGATGTGCAGAAGCCTGCCGCACTCAGGATGTGCCGAGCAGCGCCAGCAGTGAGTCGGGCACTACCGTTGCGTCGCGCGCCAACATCTCCCGGCGCCGCCTCCGCGCAAGAGCGGCCGCCGTCACGCCACGGCCGCCATCGGTGTCGCGACCCTCGTAGTGGTCGCTGCCGCTGATATTGGCATTGTGCTCACCACTGTTGCTTGGGATAGCAGCAAACGTATCGTTGCCATGGGCGTCTGTGGCGTCCGCGGTAGGAACAGGGTGATGTTGGTGGTGGCGGCGGGGCGGCGGCACTGGCGGTGGCGAGAAGGAATCGTCCACCTGCGCGGGCGCGGCGGCGGCGTCAGTTGGCCGTCCCCACAGCTGGCGCCCCTCAGGCGACTCGAGGTCCGACCACGCGGCGGCGGGCGTCGGCAGCGGGAGCGGGGAGAAGAGATCGCGACCGTCGTAATGGTCGTTGCTGCCGCTCGTGTTCCCGGCGGCAAGCAGTCTGCCCCCGCGATCCTGCGGGGGGGAAGGGGTGCTGAGCGGCGGAGAGACGCCGCCGCCGCCGCCGCCGCCGCCGCCGCCGCCCGCCGCCAGATCCCTCTCCAGCGCAATGCGCAGGGAGCGCTCCCTTGCCCGCACCTGCAGCCGCGCCTCCTCCAGCTCCGCCTCCAGCGCCGCCGCCGCCGCCCGCGCCTCGCGGGTCTGCGCCACCTGCTTCGAGAGGGAGCGCTGCAGCCGCGCCGCGCGCTCCTCCACCGCCGCCAGTCGAGAGTCGTCCGCGGGGCCGTGGGTGCCGGGGGCTGCCGCCGCGACCTCGCCGCCGCCGCTGTGAACTCTGCCGCCAGAGGCGTCGGCGGGCGCGGGTGCGGTGGCGGCATCCGCAGGGAGGGCAGCACAAGGGGAAGCAGCAGAGCGCGCCGGCTGCGCCCGCAGCTCCTCCAGCTCCGTTGTGAGGCGCAGCACCTCGCGCTCCTTGGCCAGTAGCGTCTCCTGCAGCGCCCGCGTCTGCGCGCTCTGCTGGCCCAGCAGCTCGTTGCGGTCCGCGCGCACCACCGACAGCTCCTCTGACACCTGCGCCAGCCGCTCCGCGTGCGCCGCCGCGGCCCCGCGCAGCGCCGCCAGAAGCCCCGCCTCGTCGCCGCCATTGCCACCATTACCGTCGCTGTCTGCGGGCGGGTAGTGGGCGTCGATCACCTCGCGCAGGGCTGCCTCGCGCCGTAGCCGCCGCTCCCGCTGGCACTCGCGCAGACGCGCCAGGGCGGCGCGGGCAGCCGTTGCGGCGGGCGTGTCGCACTCGGCAAAGGTGTCTCCCAGCGCCGTCAGTAGAGAGTCGGCGACGGTGTCGTCGGCCTCGTCGCTGCCGTCAGAGGCGTCAGCGCAACGCAGCAGCACGGGCGACAGCGCCTCCGCCGCCAGCGCTGCCGCTGTCATCGTTTTTGCTGCTGTTGTTGTTGTTGTTGCCGGGGGTGGTTCGCTGCGGGTGCCGTCAGCCTCCTGTGGTGGCGATGGCGGTTGGGCACTTTCTCGTTGGGGCTGCTGCCGCTGCTGCTGCTGACGAAGGGTTTCAATCTCCGCCCTCGCCGCCGCCAACTCCGTCATTGCCGCCGCGTGCGCCGCCGCCAGCGCAGCAAGCCGCTGTTCACCCGCACCTGGCGCGTCGCAGGCAGTCGGGCGCTCTGAGAACTCTGGGAGAGCCGTCGTGTCCTGCGGGGTCGGAATGTGTTGCTGCTGCTCCTGCTGCTGCCCCAGGCTCTGCAGCAGGCGGAAGTTTTCGCGCCTCAGTGCCATGGCGTCGCGCGCCACACCGCGCCGGCAGCCGTCCGCCACCATCTCGGCTAGCGTGCGTGGTGGTGGTGGCGGCGCTTCTGCTGCCGCTGCTGCTGCCAAAGGTGCTGACGCAAATGGAAGTGCCGAAGAATGTGGAAAGGGATAAAAAGGGAAGGAGCTCGAGGAGGTGTGCGGCGGCGGCGGCGGAGGCAGCTGATCCCGGTGCACGGTACGTTGAAAGAGAGAGGGGTCCTGGTGTTGCTGCGGTGGTGCCTGGTACTCTCTCCTGTTAGCTTGGGTAAAGTCCTCCGTGTCGCGCTCTTCCATTGCTTCTTCCTTCGGATCACTACGTGGGCGGGAATCTATGAGTGGTTCTACGTGGACTCTATTATCGTCGTAACGGTCAGTCAGTGGTTCGTTGTCATCAGCAGCACCCTCGGCAGCGGCAGCGGTGGTGTTGGTGAAGGAATCATTATTCATGCGATTTGCCTCACCGCCCCGTGCGTCCCCTTCGCTGCTGTCAGAATCGTAAAACTGCCTCTCGCCGCCGCGCCGCAGCTCCGCCAGAGACATGGCGGGCTCGCAGGCACAACTGGGGGGGGGTGATCTATTGAAGTATATGAGTATATGTGAGAATGCGTTTGTGTATGTGTATGTGTGTGTGTGTGTCAATGTATATTGGTGTCATGCGTGCCGTACTTTTGTAGAAGTGTAAACGAAGAGATATCAGAGTTTCAGGGAGTTTATGATGGGGAATAATAAAAATGCATTGGTGGGAGCGAACACACGTTGGTGAAAGCAGACAAACGGACGTCTGATGAGCGGCATTCGCTCAGTAGTTGAGAGAAGAGATGAGAATAAGAAAGAATATGGTAGGAGCACACACTAGATTCAGCAGTAGAATGCATGCAGGAGTACAGGTGGCAAGCACGAATGTCATTTCCGCATGTCTTTCGCATTGTTCCCTTTTGGTTTTTCGTTTGTTGTTCGTCTTTGTTGGTCTTGCTGTGTGTAGATTGTAGGTCTTCCCGCCACCTCCTCTTCTGCCCCCAACCCTGTCCATGTGTGCGTGTGTGCGGTGTGTGTGTAAAAAGCGGTTGTTTTTGATGCGGTTTCTTAAAGGAGATACGCTCTCAAGATCTTCGAGAAAGTTTCATAATTTCATAACTCACTTGGGGAATCCGATTTTGCTGCTAATGACGTGGCGTTTAAAAAAGACAACAACGGCAAACAACAAAGAAGAAAATGAAGGAGCATTGAGAAAAGGAGAGCAAAGTGAAATGGAAGTGGCAGGGAATAAATGTTCCTGCATACACACACACACGCACAGACAAAACACAGAAGCGTTAGAAAAGGGGGAGAGAAGAGGCGAGGGTTGACGGAAGCGAGGAGGCAAATAGGAGGAATGTAAAACAGTAAAATGAAAGCACGATGAGGAGGGAATAGATAATAAAAAAGAAAAGGGAGGCGGGCACCACCGGTCAGGGTTTACTATTATTATTATTATACAGAAGAGATGCGCCAGGGTGAAAAAAAAAAAGAGCGAGAGCCAGAGGAGAGGCGGGGGGGTGGAGAGCGCAAAAGAGACGCCGGCATCAGAGGTAGCTGGAATCAGGGGAGGCATCGCCACCCGTCCTGATTACTTGTTTTCTCCTTATTCACCTGTGAGTGTGTGTAAGTGTGAGTGTGGCGATGGCTCGTTATTACTGCCCTGGTGTCGCCGCCGCCGTCATGTGGCCGGATTAGCTGACCGTGTTGTTGAAGCCGACGGGGGCGATGGTGGGCGTCGGGTAGGCGAGCTTGCTGTCGTCGCCGGCGCCGCCCTGCGCCTGCTCGTCGCGCCAGTGGCGGCGCTGCGAGACCATCTCCATCTCGCGCCGGCGGATCGCCAGCAACGACGCCTTACGCCGCCACCACGAGAAGTTCTCGTAGATGAAGCGGTCCTCCAGGTGGAAGTCCTCCGTCTGGCCGCCGTTGCTCCACTGCGCGCCGATGGGGGCGTTGGCGTACGGCCAGAAGCGCACGCCGGTCTGGTCCATCAGGCACCCGCGCCACTCCCACTCCTCGTCGCGGCAAAAGTACACGGCGCGCGCCGGCTCCGTCATGTGGCACTTGAGCAGCGTCGCGGACTGCTGCGGGCACAGGCGGAAGCTCGCCTCGCTCGCCTGCATGAAGGCCGTCGTGGTGGCGATGTCCTGGTCGAGGCACTTGAAGGGGTTCGCGCGCCAGTAGTAGCAGTCCCGCGAGTCCTCGACCCGCGCCTGCAGGTTCGGCAGCGCCTGGTACAGCGGCGCCAGCGCCCGCAGCACCGGCGCCGGGATGCCGTCGCGGAAGATACCCTCCAGCGGCTGCTCGAACTGGTCCATTATTCGTTCTTTGTATTACGTCTCTGAAGTTCTTGCTATGATTTCTTCTTAATGATAATGATGATGCTATAGCTGCAGAGAAAGGCTAAAACGAGTCAGGTAGTGGGCGTTTGGAAAACGAGTGCTAGTGCTAAGGAAAGAATACTGTAAATGATATGAATAATAATACGGATAATGATGTGCTAGTTGGAACGGGGGGTGATAAATACAGAAATATTTATATATTGTTTCTTTTTCCTTTTTAATAAGTCCTATTCGCTAAATGCGTAAATAAAATATACTGTCAATGTTTTCCGATGAGAGAATACAAGGCGCTAACGTAGCGGCGCTTCTTCTACCCCGTAGTGTAGGAAAACGACGAGAGAAAAAAGGTGAGAGAGAAATGCAGGGAAGTGAGAGTGAGGGAAAGAACAGAGGTCGCACAAGAAGCAAACGCGAACACGCACGCACAGACACAGATACGAAGGAGGAAAAAAACAAGGCAGCGAAGGTTGCCGAGGGGAGAGGTGACCAAAGAGGATAAAGAGCCAACTGAATGGAGACAGGGAAGAAACAATGCCGTGAGCACCCATCATACCGAGTGAGCAACACAATCCATAATCACTTACACGGTTTCCGGCAATACAAGAAAATCAAATCAGAAGCAAACAAAAAGGAACACCTTCCTCTGCACTAGTGAAATATATTGTTGCAGAGACCACAGGCACAATGCGTTGTTAATTTACTTCCTCTCGGAATGTTTCGTGAGGTTTCGCTGCTGTTTTAGGAATAGGAGGCAAAGATGAAGAATGGATATATGAATGAATGGTTCGCAATAGTGATAAAAATAAATAAATAAGTAGTGAAAAGGTTTAGTGCGAAAGAGAATAGTAAGGGCCAGGGGATGAAGAAAAAGGAGCACGCGCAGAGGAACGAATGGGAAAGAGACAAAGAGAGGGGAGAAAAAAGGAAAAGGGGAGGGGAAAAGAAAAGGTAGCGAAACACCCCCGTCACTTTCTGACGACTTCCCCTTTCTCTCTTTCTTCCTCTCTGCGGCTTCGCCTTCCATTTCTCTGCATTTCCTTTTCTGTGATTTGTTCCTCTGCTTTCCTCCTTCTTCTCCTTCGTCTTTGTCGTTTTAAAGTGTCACCACAAAAGCAACAACTAGTGGTGGGCCGCACCGTGACTAGTGGCTAGCGGCAGGGGCAGCAGCGGCAGAGGGAGAGGTAGCGATGTTGCCGTTGCTGTTGTTTGCCCCCACGCCGGGCTTCGCGATGCGGCCGCGCAGCAAGGCCTCCACCTCGGCCGCATGCTCCGCGCGCAGCTGCGCCTCCTTGGCGGCATCGTTGCGGCGGTAGTACACCCGCAGCAGGACGGAAATGAAAAAGGTGATGGTGTAAATGATGGCGCCGTTGTAGCACGTGCTGGCCTTGGCCTTGGCCTCCCACCCGTTCTCCACCGCGAAGATGGCAAAGGACACGGCTCCCTTGTCGAACATGCATCCGAACAGCAGCAGGTTGATGACGCCTAGGAGAGAAAAGACCGCGCACACGGTCGCGCACCCGTCGTAGCCCATCCTCTTTATTTATTTATTTATTTATTTATTTTTAATTGTTCTTTTTTGTTTCTTTATGGAGCTGTTTCTGTGCTATGAGGGTTGAATCGTTTCGTCTTTTTTTCTTTTTCTGGAAGTAATTGTCGCGTTGTTCGCAAGAGGACGATTTACTATATGGTCTGGTGTTGTGTGTGCTTCTGACACTTCAAAAAATAAGCAAAGCAGAAGATGTCGTGGACCGCCAGCAAGAAAAACAAGTTGACGGCCAACACACACACACACACACACACACACACACACAGCAGAGATTTAGAGCGGTAAGAGAGGAGGGAAAAGGAAGAACAGCCTGGGCAGTCGTGGAAGAACCCAATGTATAGCGGAAACCTACAAAAAAGAAAAAAAAAAAAGAAGAGGGGAAAGGAAGACGGAAACTAACGATATGGTTTGGGTTTGAGATGTCTATGTGTACTGTTAGTCGGGCTGTGATTTTGTGTGAATGTGGATATGTATAGGTCAAGAAGAGAGAGAGAAGAGGGAAGAGGTTTAAAATTGCGAAGATATTTTTATTTGCTTGTCTCTCGCTCTTTCGTTCCTTTCAATTCATAGCATACGTTGTTGTTGTTGCGGTGGTGGTAGTGGCAGTGACGGCGACAAGTTGTGGGTCGCCAGAAAACAAAAGAAAAGAAAAGAAACGGAACAAGTCCCTCTCTTTCTTCTTTCTCTCGACTCACACAAGGGAGTTCGCAAACGCAGCCAAACGCAAGTCGCCCAACACATGCACAGACAGCACTTTGAATAAGCTAGAGTGAAAAGGGAGGAAGATAACTTTGCAGCTTTCTCGATAAAGAAAGACTGTGTGCAAGTGTCGCAGTAGCAAGGCTTATTATCAGATATTTTCTTTGTTGTTGTTGTTGTTTTTGGTTTTGATTTTCGTACTTAAATGTAGTTTCGGTGTGGTTGCTGACAATAAGCATGAATGTGTGTAATGGACGCAAAAAGGATTGCCTCGAATAGAAGAGAAAGAATAAGAAAAAAAAAACGAGCATTGCATGGAATAGAATGGAGTCGTACGACAATCTGCCGATGGTGAAGCAAAGGTGGGTCTTTTCTTTCTCTCTTCTGCATTTCTCGCCGGCGTATGTGTTTGTGTGTTTGCTTTTTCTTTCCACCTCCTAACGTGTTTTTCTCTCCCTCTGTTTTCTTGTTCTCAAACCGAGTCTTTCCTCGTACTAGTAAACAAGGGTAAGAAAGGAATGTTTGTGTGTGTGGTCTATCTCTTTCTCCCATTTGTATCGCTAAAAAGAGAGATAGAAAGAGAGAGAGAACAAGCCAATGACGATTCAGATAAACAAGAAAAAGAAAGAGGGAGGGGAAAAAGAACAAAACACAATGATGAATGCAGGGTGTGTTGTAAAAGTGAGAAAGCGAATGCGTGAAGAGAGAAAGAGAGCTGAGAGCATCGGCAGGTGTATACCACGTCGTTAAGGGATAATAATGAAATATAAATCAAAGCAAACAGGAAGTTGGAGGCACAAAGAAAAAAAAAGGTGAGAGAGAGAGAGAGATAGAGAGAAAAGACAGAATAAACTGGGAGAAAAAAAAGGCGAAGAAAAAGAAGAAGCAAAGATGGGAATGTGGAAGTAAAAATGAGAGGTAATGAAGAGGAACGCACTGTTTCTGTTGTTGATGTTGTTGTTTTCAAGTGCCAACTTACTTCCTCCAGATTCATACTTGTCTTCACTTGCACATTAGTATTATTATTATGACTAGTCGGTCGTTCTGTCGAATACGAATTTCTTTAAAAAAAAAAAAAAAAGATAGCATCACTTCACCAGCACTATATCTTTCTGCAAATTTATTTATCATTTCCTTGCATTTTCTTTTTAATCAGCTTCGTTTTTTACTCTTATTATTTTTTTTTTGTGGTTCTGAAGTTATTGTTTGTGTTTGTGTTAGACAACTACTTTTATTATTTATACGTATTCTCGCGATGCGTGTATGGAGCGTGAATGCAAGTGTCAATTCAAGGACACGTTTTTCTATATATAAAAAAAAGAGAAAGAATAAGAGCAAGAAACAAGCGATTGAATTTGAAGCATTAAAAAATCGTTGAAAGAAAAGCAACAAGAAGAGAGGAATAAAGAAGGTTGTGGTGTCACTGGATATATATGTATATATAATCGCAATCATTTGACGATGCTACAGACGTTACATTATTCATATTACTCATCTCCCTTTTATTGGTTTTCTTTTTTTTTCTCTACGTTTTGTTATTGGATTAATACTTTTCTCTTTTTGTTTTAAATCCTTCGCCTCTTCATCAAGCAAGAGGGGAGAGAGATTTAATTATGATAAGAAGGAAAAGACGGGACAAGAGAAATAGACGAATAAACAGTGAGAGATACAGTGGTATTATTGGTAGAAATAAATATAGATATATATAATGAATCAACAGCACTTTACTGATAATGAAAATTGCCACTTCACGAGAAAAAGGAAGGGTTGACAGAACGGAGTCTCCCTCGGGGAAAAAAAAAATAAACTTTTTTTAAACATTAAAAAAAAAAAAATCAACGAAAGTGCAACAGAGTGAGTGAGTGGGTGAGTGAGTGAGTGAGTGGGTAAGATGACCCCGGAGAGCCGGTAGTCTCTCCCCCTCTCTCTCCTCCCCCCCCCCCCCCCGCTGTTTATGCCTATGCCTGGGGCCTGTTGTTGTTGGCGTTGGGCATGTGGAGGAGGGTCGAGATAGGGGCGCGGCAGACGGGGCAGACGGGCTTGTGCTTGAGCAGCTGCTCGCCGCACTCCTTGCACATGCACATGTGGCGGCAGGGCATCACGGCGGTGTCCTTGAGGTTCGTGAGGCAGATGACGCAGAGTCCGTCCTCGTCGTCCTCGCCCTCGTGCGGGGCGATGGTGGAGCCGACCATCACCTCCTTCTGGTCGCCGCCCTCGGGGCTGTTGTCCATGCCGTACAGATTCTCCACCACGTACGCGTTGCCGCCGGCCGCCACCATCTGGTTGATCACGCGACGCTTCGGGCGCTCCGCCAGGTCGACGCACGTGTGCTCCGCGTGCTCCACCACCACCTCCTCCCCGCCCTTGTTGTTGCTCGACTTGCCGCGCTGCCTTCATTGTTGTTATTGTTATTGCCGTCCTTGGAGCGCAGTTCGGTGGTGCGGTAGCGCAGCACAATGACGCACGGCATCTGCTTGGGGTAGTGCTTGTTGTACGCCTTCTCCTTGGCGTCGAGGCTGCCCGTGTCGAGCTTCACCGTCACCTTCTTGTTATCCTGCGGGCCGTCCATGGTGGTGCGCGTGGGCTCCATCTTGGGCTTGTTGGGCTTGTAGAGGATAACGCCGCCTTTCACAAACTCCTTGACGCCGGTGTGGATCTCGTAGGTGAGCGAAGGGCACACGCTCGTGACGTAGAAGGTGAGCAGCTGCGTCTCGGGGTTGTAGGAGACGGTTGACGCCTCGATGGTCGCCAGCATCTTCACCATCTGGCCCTCCTGCACGCCGTTGCTGTTGCTGTTGTTGCCGCCGCCGTTGTTGTTGTTGTTGTTGTTGCTGCTATCGCCCTGCTGCTGCTGCTGAGAGGGGGCCTGCTGTTGCGAGGGAGCCTGCTGCTGGGGCGCGGGGCTGCGGTTGGCGCTGCCGCCGGCGCTGTTGGTCTGGCGGGCGTTGTTGCTACCGTACTGATTGGCTAAGTGCTGCGGCATGTTGCCGCCCTGGTTGCTAGGGGCGCCGCCGCCGCCCGTCGACCGGCCGCCGGTGCTGCGGGCAGGCCGGGAGCCGCCAGCGCCAGCCGGGCGCGCGCCGGAGCCGCCGGCGGCGCCTCCCTGTCCGGGGGTGCTATTCTTGTTGCCCATGTGGTAATGTGCGCTTTTGCGACTAGAGGGAGCAATACACAGCAGAGGAGAGGGTTTGCGCGCTTGATCTTAGCTGATTCTTTTCTTTTTTTTTTCCTTTTGAAAGTCGTATCCGTGTGTGTGTGTGTGTGTGTGTGTGTGCTTCTTAACTTTTTACGTTCTATCTATCTGTTTTCTCTTTCTTTTTTTGTTTAGTTTTTCTCTTGTCCAGACGTTGATGAACAGCGGCTATGCGTGCGCGTGTATGTGTGTCTGTGCGTAGTAAACTGCCCTGAAAAAGACAACAAAGAGAGAAAATGAAAAAAGCGGAGAAAGGGAGAGAAAAGAACGAGAGGTACGAGAGGGAGAGGAAAAAGAAAGGAATCCTTTAAGAAAATGCAAATGGTGTAATTTACAGAAGTGTGAGCAGCAGAGCAGATAAGAAAGAAGGAACAGTAGGTGAAAAGCAAGAAAGAGGAAGGGGGAGGGGGAAAATACAATAATAATACTTTTACGGTCAGAAAAGAAAAAGGAAGAAGAAATAAAAACTAAATATATCGAAGAAGCAGATGCTTGCGGCGAATAAATTTTCCTTTTTGGGAAGGTGAAGAATGAAATAAGAGGAGGGAAGGGGAGTAGGAAGGGAAGATGTGTGTGTGAGGGAAGCAGCTTCAGAGCCTGGCATGCGTTCGCGTTACCTTGCAAGACAAAAACAATAGCAGACAGTCAGTAGCGCTCGCACGTGAAAATTCTATACATGTACATATAGATGCAAGCTGCTCTGAATTTAGATATTGTACGCAGAGCAGGAGATTCCGTCTTACGATTCGTTTGATTAGCTTTTGTGTTTGCTCTCTCAAAACAGCGGGAGGGAAAGGGGAAAAAAAAGTAACTAGCAATGACATAAAAAAAAAAGGTATGGAAATAAATCTATGAAAAAAAAAGAACGAAACAGACACGTCATCTGCGCGGAGAGCAGATCACTTTTGCAGCCACCAGTGGAGAAGTCAGGTGGGAAGAGTCAAGAAGCAAGGGGGCAGGCATCTTCTCACTTTTGTGTGTGTGTGGATCTATTGATAGCCGTAGTGCCGGACGGCGGTGCCCCCGCGGCGCAGCAACACCCCACCGCGATCGCGTACGAGAGGCGGTCACTGGTGCCTGCGCCTGCGTGGCGTGCGCGCGAGGACGACGAGGCGTGCTGCTGCTGCTGCTGTTGTTGTTGTTGTTGTTGTTGGCGGGTGGAGGCAATCTTCTCCTTTATCGCGCGAATCTCCTCCTCGAGCGACTCGAGGCGGCTCGCGTCGTACGGACTGGCGGGCGGCGGCAGCGGCTGCGGGACACCGCCGTCCTCCGCGGCGTAGGCGGCGGCGGACGCTGTTGGGGGCGGCGACGCGCCAGCAGAGCGGGCAGGAGACGGGGAGAGACCGGCGGCGAGCGGCAGTGTGGGCGGGGCTGTTTCCGTTACTGTTACTGCCGGTGGCGCGCCCGAGGGCGGTGCGGTACGCCTCGCGCAGCTGCGCCTTGAGGAGGCTGTTGAGGTCGAGCAGCGACTGCTTCTCCGCCGCCAGCCCCCGCGCCTCCTCCCGCGCCGCCGCCGCCTCCCGCGCCAGCCGGTCGCGCTCGCGCAGCAGCTGCCGCAGGTGCGTCTCCAGCTGCAGGCACTTGCCGCGCCACACCTCCGCCTCCCGCAGGAGGTACTCCTGCTGCGCGGGGGGCGACGCCGCCGGCGCGGGCGCACCGGCACCGGTGGCCTCGAGTTGGTCGCCGCCGGCGCTGCGAGCGGTGGCCACCTGCCGCCTCCTGCGTCTGCGGCCCGCGGACGACGATGAGGACGACGAGGACGAGGACGAGGGCGCGCCAGAGTCAGAGGAGGAGGAAGAGGAAAGCGATCGGTCGCTGTTGCTGTCGCTATCACTCTCCGTGTCTTTGTTGCTGCAGCTGCGGTGGCGGTGGCGGCTGCGGCGGTGGCGGCGGCGATCGTGCCGACGGCTCAGCTCGCGGCGCATGCGCTGGTAGGCGCGCTGGATACGGTCGCACTCGGCCCGCAGCGCCTCCTGTGCCTGCCGCTCCGCGCTGCCGCTGTTGTTGCTGCCTCCGGCGGAGTCGTCGATGGTGCCGCGGCGGAGGACGTCGACCTGCAGCCGCGCCAGCTCCTCCTCGCGCTCGCGCACGGTGTCGGCGAGCGTCTGCGCCTCGGCGCGGGCCTCGAGCAGCTCCTGCTGCAGCGCCTGCACCCGCCGCTGCGTCTCCCTGGCGGCCTTCACCGCCGGGTCGTTCTGCAGCTCCAGCGTGAAGGCGCTCACCTGCTCGCGGATCGCGGCGTTGGTCGCCTCGAGCTCCGCCGCCCGCCGCTCGAGGGCCTCCTTGTCGGCGCGCAGGCCGCGTATGAGGGCCTGCTGCGCGCTCTGGTCCTGCGAGAGGTGGTACTGCTCCTCCAGCGCCCGCCGCGCCGCCTCGCTCGCGTGCAGCTCCCGCGTCAGCCGCGCCGCCTCCGTCTGCGCGCGCTCCTGCAGGTCCAGCAGCCGCCGCTGCGCGCGCTCCGCCTCGTCGCGGGCCGCCTGCAGCGAGCGCTCCAGCACCGCGCGCGCGTCCTCGGCCAGCGCCGCCGCCCGCCGCGCCTCCTGGCTCCCGCGCGCCTCCTCCTCCTTCCACCGCTGCGCCTCCGCCGCGCTCTGCGCCGCCTCGGCCGCCAGCCGCGAGCACTCGGCCTGCCGCTCCTGCAGCTCCCTGCGCGCCTGCGCCTCGCGCTGCTCCAGCTGCTCCCTCTCCGCGCGCACCCGCGCCAGCTCGTCGGTGCGCGCCTGCAGCGACTGCTGAAGCTTCGCCACGCGGTCGGCGCCGGTGCGCTCCGCCTCCTCCAGCAGCTGGCGCGCCTCCTCGTAGCTCTGCCGCAGCTCCTGCGCCTCTTTGCGCGCGCGCGCGGCGTCGGCGTCGCGGCTGCTGACGGTGTGCTGCAGGCGCTCCTGCGCGTCAGCGAGCTGCGCCTGCAGGGCCGCCTTGTCCATCTCCAGCTGCGCCGCGCGCCGCCCCTCGCTGCGGATGAGCTCCTCCACGCCGCTCATGCTGCGCTCCACCGCCTCGGACGACTGTGAGTACTTGCTCTCGAGCATCTGCTTGGCGGCCAGCAGGTCCTTGACGACCTTCTCATGTCGCGCCGCGTCCGCGTCGTGCTCGGCCCGCAGCGCCGCCAGCTGCCCCTCCAGCGCCTCGTTCTCCCGCCGCAGCACGCCGCCCTGCTTGCGCGCCGACGCCAGCTCCGCCTCGAGCCGCCGCGTCACCTCCTTGTAGCGCTCCTCCAGCTCGCCGGCGGCCGCGGACTGGCGCTGCTCGGCGGCGGCGCGCGCGGCCTCGGCGGCCTGCATGCGCTCCATGTGCTCCGCGTGCAGCTGCCGCCGCTCCTCGTCCAGCGCCGCCCCCCGCTCGCGGTACGCGTCCTGCAGGTGGCGCTCCTTGATGGCGAACTCCGCGCGCGCGCGCTCCGCCGCCGCCGCCGCCTCCGCCTCCACCTCCCGCACCCGCCGCTGCAGCGCCTGCGCGGCCGCCTCCGCCACCTCAGCGCGCTTCGCCAGGGCGTCGCCGTCGGCGGAGGCGCGGCTCAGCTCGCGGTGCAGGCGCTGCAGCTGCTGCGCCGCCTCGTCCAGCGCCGCGTCGCGCTCGCCGATGAGGGCGTAGTTGAACTGGTAGTCCTCCTCGAGGCGCCGCAGCCGCGCGTGCAGCAGCCGCAGCTCCTCGTCCCGCATCTCGACGGTGCGCGTGAGGGAGGCGACGTGGTGCTCCACCGCCTGACGCAGCTCGCCCTGCTTCTGCTCAATCGCCACGTAGTCGAGGCTCTCCGCAGACACCGCAGAGGCGGAGGCGGAAGAGGAGGAGCTGGAGCTGGAGCCGGCCCCCACCCCGCCACCGCCCTCCCCGCCGCCGCCAGCGTAATCGCCTCGGGGGGCACGGGAAGGGGCGGCGGCGGCGGCGCTGCGGTACTTGTTGCTGTTGTTGTCATTGTTGTCTCTGTATGTCTTGCTGCCGTGTCTGCCGGAGCTGGTAAAGCCGCGTGTAGAGGGGGCGGCTGTGACAGCGGCGGCGGCAGAGGGGCGAGCGGAGGAGGAGAGCGATGCAGAGGGGGGCGCGGCGCCGCCGCCGTTACTCCTGCCGCCGTATACGGGTAGCTCACTCGTTATCTGGCGCCGCTGCAGTGGTGGCTGCTGCTGCTGCTGCTGCTGCTGGGGCGTTGAGTTGTAATAGTTGTTGTTGTTGTTGTTGTTGTCGTTTATGCTGCTGCGCTCTCCCAGCAACTGCGAGCCGCCGTCGGCACTGGTCAAATCGGAATGAAAAAGCGGCTGTCGTTGCGGCGATTGCGCTCCAGGAGACTGAATAAACGACGACGGCGACGCTGTAAAGCGCCCACCGCCACCGACACTCCCACCACCACCAGCACCGTCAACAAGGGGCTCGCGTCGGGTCTTGAGCAACTCCGTAAACGGCACCTCATCGGCGTGAGAGGAGTAGCCCGACGCCCTGCCGGCGGTGGCGGCCGTATCAGCCTCGGCCGGGGTAACAGTAGTGGTGGTGGCAGTGGCGGTGGTGAAGGCCCCTCGCTCTGCCGCCGCCGCCGCCGCCGCCGCCATGCTGAGGAGTGAAAAGCTCCTCGTATCCGCCCTGGGAGCCGCCACTCATACTCTGGCGCCCCGATCTGTGTGTGGCTGTATGTGTGTGGTAAATGAATCTATCCAATGAGCTTAAGGAAAGGTGTTGGTGCTCGTTATGAATCTACTTGCGGATACTCTTTTTTTTGTGTGTGTGTGTGTGTTCTATGGGTATTTCACCAGGCTGGTTGCTCTACGTATCTTTATGCAATGTAATAATAGATGGGGTGTGTACTGGTGCGCGGAGAGGGGGGGGGATAATAAAAGTAATGAGGTGAATGAGAGGAATGCAGTCACGAATATGCGATAGGATAACCATTAGAGACAAATCAAAGAGAGTTTTTCGTTGGTGTGTGCGTTTGCGCGTTCACAGACGCCTGAAAGCGTGCGAATGTATGCCGTTCTTCATCTTACCTTCCCTCCTCTCTCCCTCGCACACAAGTCAGGGGTCGGTGAAAGGCATCAAGACAATACACATACACACCAACAACGAAAGAAAAGGGCTTACGCCACAGCTGGAATCGACAGATGAGCACGCACATGCAGAGTAAGAGATGCAGTTCGATAGAGTGAAAGCATTCCGAGAGGAGATATAAGCCAGTGAAGCAAGAAAGAATGGGTTACTCCGAATCGGTGTGGAAAGAAAGGAACAGGGGTTGTGGCTGTTGAGATTTAAAGTGTATGAGGGATGCACAGAAAGGGCAGTAAGAAAAGAAATAAAGCATGGTGGGAAAATCATAAAGAATGACAAGGAGCAACATAAAAAAGAAAAAGAGAAAAGCAAAGAATACTAACGAATGACGAGGCCGAACAGCAGCATTTAGTTTAGAGCTGCAGTAAGCGTGAAGAAGCAAACAGAGAGGAGGAGAACAAAGGGATATTATATATATATGAATAATGAACAAGAGCGGTGTTGCTGGATGACGTGTGGAGTTGGGGAAGAAGGAGATACACCAGTAAAAAGGGGGAAAGAGAACAAGAAGCAAAAGAAAAAAGAATAAAATAGGTGGAGCGGCAGATACATAAAGAGGGAAACGTGAGTGGCCGCAGAGCGCAGGACGTATATACTAATGCCGCTGGTGTTATTCGGTTTATCGCGGACGCCAACTACTTTGTTTTCAGGTGCACTCTGCACTGCCCCCCCCTTTTTTTCTCCTGTACCTACTCTTCACTATTGATTTATTATCTTTTTGAAAATCGATTTTTATTGCAGCGGTGACCGCCCTTTTCACTGAGTGTGTGTGTGTGTCTGTCTGTGTATGTGTGCGTGTGTGTGTTCCGAAGCTCCTTCTTCTCGAAACTTCAAAAAGTTTTCCCGCCAGTAGAAAAGAAAAAAGAAAAATAAATAAACAAATAAACAAATAAACACACTTTCAGCAGCAGTTGGACTGGGCCGGCTGACCGCCGCCCCGCGGCCGGGTCCGCCTCCAGGCCGCCGCGCGCCGCCCGCGGCGCCACTGTTGCGGCTGTTCGGGTCCACGACGGCGCCCCTCTCCACGAGTCGTGCGGCGAGCTCGAGGAACACCTGCTCGACGCCGGCGCCGTCCTTGGCGGAGGCCTCGTAGAAGCCGGCGACCTCCGCCGAGGCGGCGAGCGCCTCGCCCTCGTCGGCGCCCACCTGCCGCGACGCCTCGAGGTCCTTCTTGTTGCCGACGAGGAGGATGGTGAGGGAGGGGTCGGCGTTGGTGCGCAGCTCCTTGATCCAGTTCTGCGCGCGCCGGAAGGACTCCTTCTGGGTGATGTCGTACACCACGAGCGCCCCGCACGCGCCGCGGTAGTAGATGGGCGCCAGCGAGCGGTACCGCTCCTGCCCAGCCGTGTCCCAGATCTCGTACTTGAGGGCCGCCGGCGCCTTGGAGGAAGGGGAGGAGGGGGAGGCGCCGGCCGCGGCGGAGGGCAGACGCACGGTGCGCGTGAGGAAGGCGGCGCCGATGGTCGTCTCCTGGTTGTCGAAGAACTCGTTACGGGCGAAGCGCAGGGCGAGGGAGCTCTTGCCCACCGCCGACTCTCCGAGCAGCACGATCTTGGCGGAGGCCGTGTCCAGCGGGCGCGCGGCAACATCGGGCGACTGAGACATGATGATGGCGCACAGGCTGTCGACTAGTAAAGTGGTTGTTGTTTGTTGTTTGTTTGTTTCAGTTTGTCTTGTTTTTCGCTGTGTCCGGTCGCGACGGATGAAGATGCTGATGTGAACACCAAAGCGCAGGAAGCAATTGCAGAGAGTTGAGGCGAGAAAGAGAGGCGCGCGGGACCCTAAAGCGCACGTCTACCTTTGCGTGAAGGCGGAAAACTCCCAAGAGGAACAGAGAGAGAGAAACGAAAAAGGCAGTGTAGCAATTTAAGGAAAAAGAGCGCGGAAGACAAAAAAATAGGAGGAAGTGAGAAGAGAGCAACAAGAAAAAGAAAGCGAGAAGGAAAAGTGAGAGAATAGATGACGACAGGAATAAAGAAAGCAGACAATAAAGTGAGAGTACAGAGAATAAAAGCTATAAAAAATGAAACCTGTGGGTTTGCGAGGTGCGAAAGAAAGAGAGGAAGAGGAAGAGGAAGAGCGGAGTTGAGTGTGATGGAAAGTCAAGGAGAAACAGCGCAACAAGCAAAATAGCAGCGTGAAGACGTAAGTTGATGGAAAAGAGGTTTTAGAGAAGAACGAAAATTCAGGGAAGACAGTTTCAATCGTCTAAGTATTTTTTTATTTATGTTTTTTTTTTTGCAGGAAATGAATAGTTTAGCCGTTTCAAAAACAGCAACAATGAATAATAAAATAAATAAATGAATAAATAAAGAGCAACGCAACGCAATGAAATGCAAATGTGAAAACAAAGAAGAGAGAACGCGAAGACGCACAACAACAATCACAGCACCAAACGAAGAGAAGAAAAAAACAGACGCACAAATAAAAAATAACAGCAACCAAGTCAGGAAAAGAGGCTGAGCATAAACCCAGCTAGAGCGGACTGTCCCCCATGAAGGAGGAGGAAGCGTCCGAAATAAGAAAAAGAAAAAGGGAAATAAGGGGGAAAATAGGCGTCATGATCGTCTCTGAGTGTGTGTGGATGTGGGTGGGTGTCTAAGCGCGTTTGTATACATAACTGCGAGGGTGTGAGAGCGTGACGGCGAGGAGGATTAGTAATAGTACAGATGGTAACCGGTGCGTACACAGGCACGCGCAACCTGAATAATAATAATAATAACTGCCTGCCTGCATGCCCCCCCCCCTTTACAAAACTTCGCCTGCGCCTCTGGCATCGCATCACATCATGGAGCAATTCTCCGCGCTGCCGCGGCTGCTGGGGAGCCTCGAGGCGCGGACGGCGGAGAGCACCGCCTCCGGCAGCTCCCCCAGCTGCGAGAAGACAAGCACGGTGGTGGTAGTGGTGGAGCTACCGGAGGCAGAGCTGGAGCCGTCGTCGCGCGTGCCGTCCGCGGCGCAGAGCGGGCTGCGGCTCACAACGGTGGAGAGAGGCACGGGAGGGTACTGCGGGGCGGTGGCGCCGGCGGGACCGGCAGACGAATGACGTGCGCGCTCCACGGCCGGCCGCCGCCCCGCGCTTTGAGCAGCCCCGCGCCTGCGTGCTTGGACGCCTCGGCGACGGCCAGGTCGAGCGCGCGGCCGATGACCACCGACTTGGAGATGTGCATAAAGAAGGGCGCCACCGCCGCCACACGCGACGTCGCCGTGGCAGCAGCAGCGCCGCCGCTCTCTGTGCTGCTAAAGGCGACAGGGGCGCCAGCGGTGGCCGCCGCGGCCCCGGACGCGGACGCGGAGGCAGACGACGCCTCTGCCGCCGCCGGGGGAGGCACGAGAAAGCAGACGAGAGGGGTCACCATGTCGCTCGCCGCCTCGGTGGGCTTGCCGTACGCCGTGCGGGGGGTGTTGCGCGGCTGCTGCAGCAGCTGGGCGACCGTCGCGCGCGTCGCCGGACTCTCCGAGCGTGGGCGGCCGCTCCCACCAGCTTCTGTAGTGGTGCTGGTGGCAGCGGTGACGCGCGGCTTGCGCTCCGCGCGCGGGCAGTGGTGCGAGAGGGCGTTGCGGTGCTCAACACAGAAGGCGCCGCCGCAGAGGTCGCACACGATGCGCTGGAGAGGGTCCGCGCAGCCGCACCCCGGCACCCCGCACCGCCACTGAGGGCCCGCCGGGCGGCGGCCCCCGCCGCCGCCCCCGCTCGCGCTGTTGCTGTTGCCCGCGCCTGCGCCGGAGGTGGAGGTGCTGAGACGGCCGGCCGCGCCGGCGCCCGGCGGCGCGTCGCGGCAGCCGCGGTCGAGGTGGCGGCTGACGGCGTCATCGGGGGTCTGCGTGGGGAACTCCAGAGGCACGACGCGCGCGCACACGGGACAGCTGAGCACCTCCGCGCTGCGCCGGCCCTCGCAGTGGTGGCCGCCGCTGCTAATGTGCGCCGTGCAGAAGCGCCTCCCGCAGTAGGAGCACTGCGCGGCCAGCAGGTCGATCTCGTTGCAGCCCGGCAGCTGGCACACGTGCAGGTCGTCGTCGTTGATGCCCACCTGCATTGTCAATGACCGAGTAGTAGTAATAACAGTAACCGTAATAGTAGTAGTAGTAGTAGTAGTAGCAATAGTAAAGCAAAGGAGAGAAGTAGGATGTAGAACGGAAGGAAGAAAAAAAACAGTGAGAGGTTAGCACAGAATCGAAAGAAAAGGCACCCTTGGATAGAGCTTAGTAAGGGTTAGAAGAAAAAAATAAAAGGATGTATGCAAAGTGTGGCGGGCAGTGTGTTTCAATCAAAGCGTAAGTTGGTGCTATATATGAATAAAAAGCGAAGGAGGGGAGAGAATGGATGAAGAACACTCCGGTGAATCATTTGGCGCATTCGTCAAAGAGCCCTGGGGGAAAAAAAGAAGGGTGAGGCAAGACTCCGTTGCAGATACATAATCTGTAATTCGAGGACTAGAGAGAAGAAAAGACGTACAGATATGATTTGTTTTTACAGTATGTGTGTACTTGTTTACTTTAAACGCAGGTAATCATTCCAAGTTAATCGTTGTGGTGAAGTCGAGAAGGGATATGTGGCAGCAACCGCGAAGCAAACAAGAGGATCATCACCCTCCGTCCCCCGCGCTACTTACTACTGCAGGTTGCGCTCGGCGATGACAGCCTCCTCCTCGCCGGCGCCGCGTGACTGATGTTGCTGCTGCTGCTCAGGCTGCTCGCCGAAGAAGCAGAGCAGGCCGAAGGTGCGCAGCGACGCGTCGATGGCCAGTTCGAGCTTCCCGCCGCTGAGTGTCGCACTCACAAACCACAGTGGCGGCGGCGTCGTCGACGTCGACATTTCGCCCGCGTCCGCGTCTGCGTCTGTGTGGCGGTGCGCGAGGCCCAGCAGCACGGGGCCGACCTCCACGTGTTGGTACGCCGTCGTCTGCAGCTCCTCGGCCGCCAGCTCCGCCTCGCCCGCGAGCGCCGCCGCCAGCGGCGTGCCGGGCTTCACAAAGGGGAAGCGGTGCCCGTCGTGGCGGGGGGCGTTGAGGCGTGCGCACTCCTCCCCCAGCAGCGCGCGCCAGTGCTCCTCTCCCCACAGCGCCACGGAGCCATCGGCGAGCAGCTGGCGCATCAGCGCCGTGTGGCGGTCGCGCGAGAGCAGCAGCTTGCGGCGGGCGGCGCGCGGCGCGAGAAAAGTCGCCGACTCGACAACGGCGCGCCAGCGGCACTCCGCCCCGGAGAGGAACTTGCCGTCGTAGGCCTCGAAGGCGCGCACGCCGACCGAGACGACCTCCACCCCCGGGCCCTTGTACGGCCGCGTCTCCAGCAGCATCGCCGCGAGCGCCGGCGTCGCCAGCACGATGCGCCGCGTGGGGCCGCCGTGGGGGTTGAGGTGGTAGATGGGCACGAGGCCGACCGACGACGGCGAGGCGTCGCGCGCCGCCACCGACAGGCCGCCGCCGCCTCCGACGGTGTCCCGCGGCGCCTCTCCCGTTCCTCACTCTCCCTCCTCCTCTCCGCCGGCGGCGTAGAAGAAGTTGTGGGGCGAGTCGCCGTCGAGGCCGTAGAAGTCGAGGATGCCCTGCCAGACAGGGTCGTCGCGGCGCACGGCGCTCCACAGCTTCCCCTTGGTCCACTGGTTCAGCTTCCTGCTCACCTCCGCCGGCGTCAGCGGGACGGCCGCGGTGCTTGTCGCAGCAGCAGTAGAGGCAGAGGCAGCAGCAGAGGTCTCGGAGACCAAACTGCGCTTGCGGAAGGCGGCGACGAAAAAGCCCTCCGGTGTTGTCGCGGTGCGGGAGGACGCGCAGCACCTTGCGGCCGTCGTAGCCGGCGGGCACCACCTTGTGCCGCAGCTCCTCGACGTTGGGCTCGAGAATGCCCCCGGCGGAGTGCAGCGTCGCCCCTTTTGCGCGCAGCACCTCGTTGACGTCCAGCAGCTCGACGCGGTCGCCGAAGAGCTCGAGCCCCGCGCACACCACCTCCTCGTCCTCCTTGGGGTTCATGCTACACGTGCTGTACACCAGCACGCCGCCCGCGGCCAGCAGGTCGAGGCCGCGCCGCAGCAGCGCCTTCTGCGTGGGCACGAGCGAGCGCACGTACCCGGCGGACCACGTGCTCGCCACCGACGGCTCCTTGCGCACCGTCCCGTCGCCGCTGCACGGCACGTCGCAGATGATGCGGTCGAAGCGCCGCTCGCGCGCCGACTGCCCGGGGCCGGTGCGCTCGTACAGCTGCGGCCACTGCGTGCCGTCGCAGCGGGTGGTCATGACGTTGGGGGCGTGGTAGCGCTTGAGACGCGCGGGGAGCGTCTGCGTCGCCTTGGTGCGGTCCTTCTCGCTCGCGACGAGCACGCCGTTGTTGGCGCCGGCGCCCCACCCGCCGCCCAGCACCGCGTCCAGCGCCTGCAGCGTCTTGCTGCCCGGGGCGGCGCACATGTCCAGCACGCTGTGCCCCGGCCGCGCGTCCAGCACCAGCACGGGCAGCGCCGACACCACCTCCTGGAAGGAGACGGCGTTGGCGGAGTGCAGCGTGCGGCAGAGGTACTCGACGCGCTTGTGCGAGTGGTAGTCGGCGTGCGAGCACGAGAACATCTCGAGCTCCGGCGGGAGGCACGGCACGGGCGTCACCACGGTGTTTGTCTGCTCCGCCTCGTCGTCCGCGTTGGCGTTGGTGCTGACAGCAGCAGAGGCAGCAGAGGCAGCAGCAGCAGTAGCGTCCGCAGAGGACCACAGGCGGGGGAGGGGGCGGGCGCCTCCGAGAAAGTCGCGCGCCTCTTTCCGCAAAAACGGCTCGTTCTGGTGCACGCGTATCGACATGGGCAGCGGCGTGCGGACGGAGCGCATGAAGGCCTCCCACTCCGCCGCCAGCTCAGGACTCGCCTCGCTCTGGCGGGCGCCGGGGGACGACGGGTCGAGCGCCCGCACAATCGCGTTGAAGCGAGTGCCCTTGTAGTAGTGGATCATCGGGTTGGTGTCGTCCACGAGCGCCGCGCCGCGCTCCACCGCCTGCCGCTTCGCGAAGACGTCGGCGGGGGCGGAGAAGAGACTCAGCGCAAAGGCGAGCTCCGACACGAGGACGCGCTCGGGGGTGGAGCGGCTGTGGGGCACGCGGCGCGCGGCGTAGCACACGTCGGCGGCGCCGCCCCGCGCGCACGCCTCGGGCCCGAGGTCGCGCACCAGCCGCTCCAGGCCGGCGCCCTCGATCACCACGTCGCCCTCCCCAGAGGAGGGAGGCGGAGGAGGAAGAGGAGGTGGTGGTGGTGGCGCGTTGGCGGTGTTGTCCTCCGGAGCGGAAGGGGCGGCGTCAGCAGCTGACAAGGAAGAAGAAGAAGGAGCGCTGGCGGCCGTGGCGGAGGTCTCCGCGGTGCCATATGTGGAGGCTAAAAAGCTCTGCGGGTCCTTGTCCTTCACGAGCGTCAGCAGCGCCTCGATTACGGGAGGAAGGTTCTCGCGCTCGCGCTTTCGCCGATTTTCGCGTCGCTTCATTATATATTTATTTTTTTTTCTCCCTCACTTGAGTGATTGTTATTTGTGTTTAACACTAGTGTTGTTCCTTGGTGGATGCGGATAATATGAGTGGAGTGGGTGAGGGGGTAAATTCGCCTAGTGTGGACGGAATAAAGAGAGGTTCATTTTCAGACGAAGGGTCTACAAGTACTCGTCCTCTAGACGGTATTTTCAAATATCAGTTCAAAATAATAATGATAAAACACGTCTCAGCACCTTGCGCATTCAAATGCGAAAGCCAACGCCACTCCATCAGCAGAGTGAACGCAATAAAGATCAGAGCAGTTAACGAGCAGCACGAGAAGCAAAGAGAAGAGAAGATAGAAAAGGGAGAAAGTAAGACGGAAGACGAACAACAAGACCCAGAAACACCTACACCTCCCAGAATTGCTTGCCTGCCTTGTTGCGCACGTCGCGGTCGGCGCCGTGCTGCAGCAGATAGCGCCCGAGCTCCTCGTTGTTCTCCATGGAGGCGTAGAAGAGGGCCGTGTCGCCGCGGTAGTCGGGCAGGTTCACCCACTGCCGGTGCTGCCCCCTCCTGTCGCCGGCGAGCCTCTGGCTGTGCTGGATCAGCAGCTCGACCAGGTCGAGGTGGCCGCGGCTGACGGCGCGGTGCAGGGCGGTCTGCCCGCGGCTGTTCTGGCAGCGCAGGTCGGCGCCGCGCGCGAGCAGGTGCTGCACGAGGCCCTTGTGGCCGCGGCTGACGGCGCTCAGCAGCGCGGAGTTGCCCATCGCGTCGCACCAGTTGAGCACGCGCGCGACGCGCTCCTCCGGCGCCGCCTCGGGGGCCGCGGCGGCGAAGCTCTCCTCGCGGAAAGGCACCGGCGCCGGCCGGCCCAGCTCCGCGTCCCAGCACGGCAGGCCGGAGGTGTCGAGGCGGCGGCAGTAGTCGACAAAGTCGGCGGTGAAAGCGGCGGCGCTGCGCTGCAGGACGTCGTCCACGACCGCCTCGGGCGCGTTGACGGAGCACAGCGTCAGCAGCGGCGTCGCGCGGTCCTCGTCGAGCGTGAGCACCGGCGCGTGGTGCGGGGGGCCCGCGAGCGTCGCCGCCAGCTCAAAGTTGCGCAGGGCGAGCGCCCAGTGGTAGGCGGTGCGGCCGTCGCTGTCCTGGTAGCCCCACACGCCGGGGGGGTACGCGTCGTGGGGGCCGTCGCCGGCGCGCTGCCGCACATGCGCATATAGCTCCTCCACGTCCGTCGAGGCGCACAGCTCCGAGAGGTGTTTCTCCGCCATCTCTTGACTAATGCGTGCAATTGGCTGCAATGTAAGTGTGTGCGTGTGTGTGTGTGTCTGTGTGAATGTGTGTTGTCCTGGGTGGTGTGAGTAGTATGAAGGGAATCGGAGGTGTTGGCAGCTTGCGACCATTTCTGCGAATACAGATACTCAGCGCCCACTGGGAGCCTCGTTCTTTTGCGATTTCGTTTCTGTTATTGAAAACCTCATACTCGGTGACGCAATGCCCACGCTCTAAGGCACCAGATGCCATGCGTACACATATAAAAAAATAAAGAGAAAAGTTCAGACGACATGGAGGCAAATGGAGGCACGGAGACACAAATGCAAAGCAAAAATAAGCATACAGTTCGCTGCTGTTGAAGAGGGCAAATTAGGCACATTAGGCGTAGGGATAGACCAGTAACTGCGTCTGTTAAGAATGGAATAGCAATGATAGGAGAATGTGGAAAAGGACACAACAAGAAAAAAAGGAAAAGAATAATAAAAGAATAAAAGGAAGGGAAAAGGAGCTGATACAAGGAAGCGTGATAAAATGAAAACAATAATGTCCGGAGTACAGGAAAAAGACCTGAGGTGTAGAAAGCACGCATCACAGTGAAACGAATGGTGTTGCATATATATATAGTTACATGTGAGAAGTGAGAGAATGTGCGCAACAAATACTTTTTTTAAAAAAAAAGAGAGAATAAAAACAACTGCGCACAGCGCAAATACTCATATGGTGTGGGAAAGTCTGTGTGTTTAGTACCGTTTCTTCTTTTTCTTTTCGTTCCTTTTTGCGGCTGCCTCCCATGAGAAGCAGCGAGGAAAAAAAGAGGTGAGAGAGAAGGAGAGAACATAGAAGAAAAGAAAGAAGAAAGAAGTACCGGCAGAGAATGGTTGGAGAATGAAAAAGTCGAGCGAAATGAAAAAGCAATAAATGATTTTATAAGAATCAAACACGGGAAAATCAAATACATAATGAACAACTGCATGCACAGTAAAGAAGAGTAGGGATATATATAGAGGAATTAACAACGAATGAAAAGCAAAGAGAAAAAAAAATAGCAGAAGGGAGAAAAAAAAAAGGAAGAGCGAATGAATGTATTATGCGTACGCCTATGTACATCACCTTGGAACGAGAGTCGGCAAGAGGGAAGGGGATATTACAACGAGAGAGGAGAGAGAGAGAGAGAAAAAAAAAATCTTTTTGAAGCACTTAGTAGAAGGATAACAAAGAGATATAATCATATTTATTATAACACACATATGTGTGTGTGTATGTGTGGTGGAAGTAACGGCAGCATATCAGCAGTAGTAGTAGTAGGTCTCTATACCACCACACACACAGCGCGTGCGCATTACGAGTCGTCATGTTCGGCCCAGTACTGTTTGTTGCCCTCCGCGAGCTCCACCGCAAAGCGCATGGCCGGCAGCAGCTCCGACACCTGCTGGAAAAACGGGATGATGACGTAGTTCATAAACGCGATCTGCCCCTTGGCGAGGGCCGGCTGCGTGCGGTCCATGAAAGGGCTGCACGGGAGCCCGAGGTTGCGCTCGCGGTCGCCCTGCTGGTAAAACTCGTCCGAAATCTTGCTGCTCCACTCGAGGTAGATCTCGTTGGAGCGGCCGCAGTTGGAGATGTCGGCCATCTTGAGCGCGAGGCCGAGGCCCAGGATCTGCTCCTCCCGCTGGGTGAAGTCGGCGTGCTCCTGGATCTTCGACTTGGCGGTCGCGAGGTACTTGCCGTGCAGGCCCATGTCGGTCGCCAGCACCAGCTCCACCATCACCTCCCGAATCTCGTGCCGCTGCGCGTCGCTGAAGGCGCCGAGGATGTTGAACTCCTCGTCCTTCATCAGCTCAAAGATGCTGCTGACGTGGAGGTTCTCGAGGACGCTGCGGTCGTTGTACAGCGTCGCGAGGTGGCTGCCGGTCTTCATGTGGAAGTTGTTGTTGATGCCCGGGTGGTCAAAGTCGTGGATCGCCGCGGAGAGCAGCGCCGCGAAGACCATCTCGTCCTTGAGCTTGCAGCGCTCGATGAGGCCGCCTTGGGTCATGACAAAGTGCGTGATCTGCAGCACGTCGGCGGCGTGCATCGAGTTGTGGTACGGGTTGCCGTGGTAGCCGCCCTCGACCATGCTAATCCAGTTGAGCAGCACCTGCTCGTCGATGTTGAACTTCTGCGCGAACTTGTACTTGTTGATGAGGGCGTAGAAGGTGACGAAGAGCGAGCCGCCGCGGGGCTGAAAAGGGAGGGAGTGGTAGGTGTCGCCCGTCATGGCGGTCTGGATGTCGAAGACGCGGTAGTTCCAGTCGTCGATGCCGTCCAGCGTCTTCCATATAGTCGCGTAGGCCTCGCTGCTAAAGTTGCTCGTCTCCTTCTGCAGCTCCGCCGCGCTGAACGGCTTCACCACGCTGTTCGCCTTGGAGGACGCGGAGCACTCCTCGGGGGTCAGGTACTTGCTCTTGATCAGGCGCAGCAGGGTGGGGTCAAAGTCCTTTGCACTTGCGGTCGCGCAGCGGGTTCGGCAGCCGCGAGTGCCGCTCCGCCGCCTGCTGCTTCCGGATCGCCTCCCACGGATCCACCGACTGCTGCCCCTTCACCGAGGCCAGCTCCTTATTGAGCTCCTCCAGCCTCTTGCGGCTCGTGGCGGTCTGCTGGCGGTTGCGGTTGAGGTTCTCCCGCAGCGACTCGGCCTCCGTCTCGAGGTTGAACTTCTGCTCGCGCGTCGCCTTCTCCTGCGACTTGATCGTCGCGAGGCGCTGCTCCGCCTCCTTGGGGTGCGAGTGCATCTGGTGCACCTTGAACATCTTCTTGAGGATCGTCATCTGCACGTTCTCCTCCACCTGCGGGAGGCTCACCGAGGTGCCGTCCCACGCCACCACCGCCTCGGAGCCGGACTTGGTGAAGGTCACCTGGTTGTGCAGGAAAGCCGTCGAGAGGCGGCCGAAGAACGTCGCGGGGTTGGGGTCGCCGGCCTTGTTCATCAGGGTCGTGAGGGCGCCCTCGTCGAAGGTCTTCTGGTAGCTCTCCGGCGGCGAGGCGTTGAAGAGCATCACGTCGATCTTGTCGCCCATGTCGTTGAGCGTTGTCATGACGCACGCGTTGTTGGGCGTGACGGTCCACAGCGTGGGGGTCGCATTGATCATAGCCAACATGGCTGGAGGGGGGACGAAAGGAGGAGAAGGAGGAGGAGGGAAGGAAGAAGGGAAAGAAAAGTTGGAGGGGAAACGAAGAATAGTAATTAGAGGAGTTGAGCAACTAGAAAGGGGAAAAAAAATAAGAATAATGACGGGTGGAAAAGTAGCTCCTTATATGTATTTGTATATATATATGTGTGTGTGTGAATGCTTGCGTGGTCTACGACGCTTGCAATTTTATTTTGTATGTGTGCGTAAGATATTATATAAGTAAGTTTATGTATTCCTCTACTACTGACGCAGCGGATGAGGTGAGGGGGGGGGGAGAGAGAGATAAGGAGGAGGAGGTTGGGAAAGTTGATAAAGATAAACTCATAAAGAGGAACAGGCACAGGAATGTACAAGGGCGACAGTTGCAATCCGGCGTTATGCAGCGACAGTGACTGCCTCTATGGGTGCAGGTTTCCCATTCATAATCCGCTCCGTTGACCATACTCTCACACGAGTAGAACACTGCTTGTGACATCAGGCACCAGCACAACAAGCAGCACTACCACTTCGTATATGTGCGTGTGGCTGACGGCCTCTCACAAAGTGCACGTAAAACCAGCATATATAGCTCCACACTGCAATCATCAGTGACACTTCTCTTTCTCTCTCTCTCTCTCTTTTACTGATATTTTTACTGGTCTTCTTCCTGAAGTGCGAAAGTACGTCCTTTTTTTCTTCTTCCTTTTTTTTTCATCGTTGGTAGAGATAAGAATTGAAAAAAAAAAAGGAAAGCTGCGTCAAACAGAAAGCTGGATTTAAGGGATTACCAATTGCTTGCGCTGTAATCCATTCCCACCTCTGCCTTTCATAAGCTGTTTTTCAGTATGAAATAAGCAGAAGGGAGGAAAAAAGAATACAGTGACAAAGGAGAGATACAGAGGAATTGAACATCGGGTAAGAAAAAAGGGACGGTACTGGGGTAGCCGAAGAGGAAGAAGAAAAAAAAAAAGATAAGTTGAAAAGGGAAGGAGGCGAGATTGTTAGCAAAAAGGGTGAGCGAAAAGGGATGGAAGAATAAGAAGAAAAGGTCGAAACCCATACTGTAACAGATATATGAAGAGACACGTAAATGCCGCGAGGAGCGAAATGGGAAGAGAGAGAGGGAAGAAGAAGACAGCGATAGAGCGCCAGACAGAGAAAAGAGGGGGGAGAGGAGAAAGAAGTGGGAGGGGGCAGGATAGAACGAGTCATGCGTTGAATTCTGCGCCAGTGCCAACAAGAAAAAAAACTGTATAAAACGTGGTGTTGCAGATGGCCCACTCTACAAATCCTCTTCACTCCTGCTCAAACTCTCCGTTGCAAAAGTTCGCAAAGAGCTGCTGCTGGTTGTCGGTGAGGGGGCGGAGCGCCTTGTTGGGGCTCTCGGGGTACTTGTCAAAGTAGTGCGTGTCGCCCTCCTTGCGCATCCGCACCGGGATCGGCGCGGGGATCTTCTTTTCTAACACGACATTCCAGTCGACGCCGGCGTAGTACTTGTGGTTCTTCAGGTCCTCCGCGCCGCCCTTGAGGGCGCCGATGCGCTTGGTGGGGTCGAGGCGCAGCAGCTCCCGGATCAGGTCCTTGGCCTTGGAGTCTACCCAGCGCGGAAACAGCACCTTGCCCTCGAGGATCTTCTCGTAGATCATGAAGGGGGCCTCGTCAAAAAAGGGCGGGTAGCCGACAAGCATCTCGTATAGCAGGATGCCGAGCGCCCACCAGTCGACGGCGCGGTCGTGCCCCTTGGACTGGATGATCTCGGGCGCCAGGTACTCGGGGGTCCCGCACAGCGTGAAGGTGCGGTCGACGACGCGCTTGGCGAAGCCAAAGTCGGTGATTTTAATGTTGCCGTCGCGGTCGAGCAGCAGGTTCTCCGGCTTGAGGTCGCGGTAGATGATGTCCTTGCTGTGCAGGTACTCGAAGGCTAGCGCGACCTCGGCCGAGTAGAACTTGGCCACGTCGTTGGGGAACTTCCCCGCCTTGCGCAGGTGCGAGAAGAGCTCGCCGCCCACAACGTACTCGAGCATAATGTACAGCCGGTCCGCGTCCATGAAGCCTTTCAGCATGTTGACAATGAACGGGTGCTGAATCTCCTGCAGGATGCTGGCCTCGGCGAGGAGGTGGTCGACCTGCTTCATGCGAATAATCTCCAGCTTCTTGAGGATCTTGAGGGCGACGTACTGGTTCGACTCCTTGTGGCGGCACAGGCGCACGCGCCCAAAGGTGCCGGTGCCTAGGGTTTCCCGCATCTCCAGGTCACTCAGCTTCCACGAAGCCGCCTCTGCTTTCGTAGCCATCTTTCTTGTCTTTTTTTTTCTGTTTTTAAAGTATTATTATTATTACTTTCCTTCGTCACAGCTCTCTTAAAATGGAGGCCGAATCGTTAGGTGTCGTATTCGCCTTGCTGCGATACAGCCGTGTGCTCTCAGTGATTCCTTCGTGGAGAAGGAGGACACAGCGGTGTGTTGGGTTTTAAATATTGGGCTCGCTCTCCTCGCTAAAGGAAAGTTCACGGTTGAATAAGATGGGATAGAGGAGGGGGAGGGGAAGTAATAGAGGGAACCAAAACGAGAGAAGGAAAAGGGATGTAATGAACAATAAACTAAGCACTGCCGACCAGGTGGTTGGCGTCTCAGCTTCTACAGTAAATTTGGTTTGTTTTGTTTCCTTTTGGATTTCTTGCATGTGTGTGTGTGTGTGTGTGTGTGTGTGTGTAAGTATATGTGGGTGTTCAGAGAGAGAGAGAGAGAGAGAGAGAGAGAGGGTGATAGAGAGCAGAGGCGTGACATAGGGAAAGCAGCTCAGGCAACAGCAAGCGGTGGCGCTAATAATAAATGCAGACGACAGTGTTTTCACCAATAATCAGAAAGAAAAAAGTGAGCGAATTTTGAAGTAGAAAAGAAGAGAAAGCAACTGCGCTAGGCGATAATGGCAGTGGTGAGGATCAGGCTAAGCAGAGGACAGAGGAGTGCCAAAAGGGAGGTAAATGAAGAGCAAAAACAAAAGAAAAAAAAACGGAGAGCAAAAGAGAGAAACACCGAAGCGCTCTCAGGAAGACACAAAAAACTTGGGGAGCGCAATCCCGGCAAAGTGGGTGCCGCTGGTGGGCTTGCGGCTCCAGCCCTGCTCGAGCTGTGCCAGGACCTCCGCCTGGCCCTTGGCGCGCTTGCGCAGCTCCTCCATCAGGTCCGGGCGGCTGCACGCGCGGCAGTCGGCGGCCGCGGCGGCCCAGTCGCCGCACTCCATGTAGTACTGTAGACGGTTCTCCAGTGCGTACACGCGGGGCACGTAGGCGCGCGCCTGGTTGCCGCGGCCGTGCGCAAGCAGCTCCTCCAGCAGAACCTCCGGCGGCACCAGCAGCTGCGATTTGCGGGCCGCCAGCTTGTCGACGTCCCCCCAGCGCCCGCCGCGGCAGTAGGCTCGGAGCACGGCGCACTGGTAGGTGCGCTCCGGGATCGCAAACTTGAGCTTCAGCTCCGCCGCCGTCGCGTCGTCCTGGTGCTCGATACACCGCATCACCAGCGACACCGCGCTGGCGCCGCGGCACCGTGCGTCCTTGTACGCGGCGCACAGGCGCTCGCCCTCCTCCAGCACGGACTGCTGCAGCGAGAGAAAGTGCGGCACCTGCGCCGCGGCCGACTCCGTGCGGGACGCCTCGCCGCGGTTGCAGACGGCGACGCAGTCCTTGAGCAGAGCTCGCCGCTGGGCACGGAGAGTGGTGGCCCCGGAGCCGCCGCCGCCACTGTCGTCACCGCCGCCGCCAATACCGGAGGAGGACGTCGACGGCGACAGCAGCGGTTTCCCTGGTACCGCCGTCCGCAGAGAGCAGTAGGCGGCGAGGTGCACCCCCAGCTGGTCCCGCCACGGGAGCGAGACGAGAAACTGCCTGACGCGTTCCGACGGGCTCGCGCGCAGGTGCTTGAGAAACAGGTCGAGCGCGGCCGGCTTCCCCGCAAAGACGCCCGGGGCGGCGGCGCCGTGGCGCTGCACGAGGTGCATGAGGGCGGTGAAGACGAGGTCGGCGTCGGCGGCCGCCAGCGCGCGCTCCAGCGCCGCCTTGGACTCCCCGATGCTCACCAGCGCCGAGACGGCCCGCACGGGGGACCGCTCCAGCGCGATGAGCGCGAGCGCCTCTGCCCGGAACCCCCGCGCGCTCACGTCCCTCCCCAGCGCGGCAAAGCTCGTGAAGCGCAGTCGCCGCAGCAGGCCCACGACGGGCTCCGCGCGCTCCGCAGGGGACGACAGGTGGAGCGCCGCCGGGCCCGACAGCTTCGCCAGCGCCCACGCGCTGAGCACGGCGTCGGTGGCGAGGTGGAAGAAGGACGCCAGGGCGAAGGCCGTCTTGAACTCCGCGGCAGCGACGAGGCGCTGGACGAGGCGCTCCTTGCCGAGGCGGTGGAGCTGCGCGTAGGTGAGGTGGACGTGGTGCTCGCTCAGCAGGGTGTTGCACGCGCGCAGACACTCGGCGGCCTCGCAGAAGAGGTTCGGGTCGCCGCCGGCCCCAAACGCCCGGCCAAGCGCCGCCACGCGCATCAGACGCTTCTGGTGGCGCGGGTGCAGCTCCTCCGTGGCGGCGGCGACGCAGGCCTCCACGGCGCCGCTCAGCGCGTGCGGCCGGCCGCGGAAGTCGCTGACGATGCTGACGGAGCTCGCGCTGCCGCTGCAGTACTCGTCAAAGCGTCTAAGCAGCGTGTGCGGCCCCGCGGCCCCGGCCTGCGGCGCGGCGGGGGGACCCGGAGGGGGGCGAAAGACACGCACCGCCTCGGGCAGAGCCGCCTTGAGAAACACGCTGGTGCGATACCCAATGACGCGCACGCCGTCCACCTCCTGTGAGAGGATGCTGTCGGCCGGAAAGGGGCCGAGGAAGACGGAGCCGCCTTCTCCCGCGCCGTCAGCCGCGGCCGCCGACTCCTCATCCGCGTTGAGCAGTGTCAGACGCAGGGCGGCGGCGGGAGCCGCAGCCGGAGCGGACGGCGGAGCAGCTCTCGGCGCGCTCCCCCCATCCGCGCGGGTCGCACCATCGCTGTCGACGTACGCCGCCACGATGCTGTGCGCGCCGCACCAGCGCAGCTGCGACACGGGCGCCGCCGCCAGCCTCACCAGGTAGGTCACCTCCTGGAAGGTTCGCGTGGTGACGCAGACGGAGCCGCCGGCGGTCACCAGCGCGACGCGGTCGCCGCGGGGGCAGAGGGCCATGCAACGCACGCCGCTCTCGTCCAGCACGACGCCGAAGCTGCGGTACATGGGGCTCGAGTCAAACGTGCAGCTGCCCACCGCGCACTGCCGCTCGGAGAGGGGGCTCACCACCAGCACCTCGACCACCCCCGACTGGGCGCCGCGCGAAGAGGACGACGAGGAGGGAGGGATGGGGAGCAGGCACGCGCCGGCGCCGCCGAGACCGCTGTTGCTGGTCTTGGGCAAACTGACGGTACGCAGGTGATAACTCGCGCCCGAGCCGCCCGAGCCGCCCACGCCGCCGCCGTTTCTGTCAAGTACCGTTACAAATCGTGGGGACATGGTATCATCTCCGTCCGTCTGCAGAGCCGCTAGGCCACTGCCAGTCGCGGAGAAGAGCAGACACTCGCGGTCCAGCGTCAGCGCCGCCGCAGTCTGGCGCCCCACGCTGTTGTAGACGTAGACCGTGCGGTCAGCGAGCACCACAAGCAGCTCGTCCGTCGCCTCATTCCAGCAGAGAAAGACGACCGGCTGCTGCGCGGGGACAGCGACGGTGCGCTGGTACGCGCCGGCGCTGGTGTAAAGACTGACGCCCCCGCTCTTTCCGACGGTGGTGTTCTTGTCCTCGTCAAAAAAGACAGCGTAGTCGCCCCCACACGGGTTCTGCGCGCCCCTCATGCTGCACGCGAAGGGTGTCCGGGAGAGATCCTGCTGGGGCAAGTCAAATCTCCGCACCACGTGGTCAGTGCCGAGCGACAGCCACTCGCCCCCCGCAGTGGTGCTTTCGTGCCGACCTTGCAGTTTGAGCATGCTGTGCAGTGGCGAATAAGGATGGGGAAGGGACGCAAGCAATTCAGCGAAGGAGGAGGAGGGGGGGGGAGGAATATACAGAGGGTTTAATGCCAAGTCGCTGCTAGAGAAGAACACAAGGAGAAAAGGAGGGGAGAAAAAAGGACCGGTAGTGCTTGGAAGGTGAAAAAACTACTAGAGGGTGGCCAGTTGCGCCAGGAAATCGGATGTGTTGCAGGCAGCATTGGGTTAGGTTTCATGTTTACAACAAGAGAGGCCATGCACAGCGCAATAACACCAGAAGCTACACACACACGAAAAATTTAAGAAAAAAAAAAGCAGACGCACTAGAAGCAGGCGGTGGCGACTGCGGCACTGTACATCTGTTTTGAGGTGTGCCTGCGGCGACGGTGTTGGTGGTATTTGTGTCCCCCCCCCCCCCTCCTCAATTTCTTGGCGTCGTCACTGTCTATCAGCTCAGGATTGTGAGCACGAGATGCGCTGGGTAGCATAGAAGGAGATGTTAAAGGCGGACGGGCAGAGGTCGTCGTGGCAGCACGGCGCGAGCGCGATGGACTTGCCGGGGTCGAGGCTTACCGTCAGGCGGTACACGGACAGCGTCTCGCACAGGAGCTCCGTGACAATCTCCGGGGCCGTGCTGTAGAGCGAGACGGCGGCCGACTGCACGTTCTTCCACCCCGAGACCGACACGGCAAAGGGGAGGTTGTCCTTGACGGGCGTCTGGCCAAGCGCCACCGTCATGTCCTTGAGAAAGTCCGGCGAGCTGTTCGTGATGAGAAACGGCTTGTTCGCCATCCGCGCATTTCCCGCCCGGTGATCCCACGCCCCCGCAAAGTGGAACGAGAAGCTGGTGGCGCACTTGGCCGGGACGAGGTCGAAGATCTCAAAGGAGCTCGCCCGCAGGAGGTAGCGGCACGGCGCCGACGACGACGGTGTCAGCTGCAGCTGCTCCCCCGGGCTCAGCGTGATGGCGATGGAGGCCGTCCCCTCGGTGCTCGGCCTGGAGCACACCAGCTCGTTTCGGGGGCAGATGTCCCACCGTTTCACCACGGTGTTGCTGTTTTCTTTCCGAAGGGAGCGGTGGAAGTGAAACTGCACCGCGGCGTCGTTGGCGGGGTCCTCCTTGAGCAACATCACCAGGATCTCGCTCTCGCGCGAGCCTCGGTTCTCGAGCGTGAAGGCATCGTTCAAGGCGAAGCTAGAGCTGACACAGTCGTGCTCGCTGCTGCCAGCCGCTTTGCCGAACTTGCGGTACGCCTGCATCGGGTCGGCCCGCGCGTGCAGCAGCACGCAAATCCTGTCAAAGACCGCCAGACACTCCTCCATCGAGACCCACAGGCAGTGAAATCCATCCACAATAGTGTCGTGATGTTTGTGGTCGTTGTACTTGCTGGCGTACTTGCGCTCCGTGCTGGGCCCCGCAAGCTGCAGAATGTCAGTCTGGCCGGAGTCGGAGTCTGATGCCAAGATGGCGTACGGAAAAGACGGAACAATGCCCTTCTGCCTCATCGCGCTGTCAGCCAGACTGTTCCGCGCCACTGGAATCCAATAGAGAATCTTGCGCTCGCGTAGTAGCTGCCGCACGAGGTCGAACTTATCTCTGGTCTTTAAGAGGGGCAGCTCCTGCAAAGGCGACTCGCAGGGGATTCCACCCGAAAAGATGCACAGCGCTTCGGTAAATGAGACAGTCTTGAGCTTGTCGTACCCTCCGCACAGCTTCGCAACCACCTTCTCGAGAAGAGGACCCCAAATGTCGTTTCTTCCCCCCTGTACACCGAGCAGCCGCGACGCCAGTTCATCGGCATCATCACCACCGCCACCAAGAGAGGGCCGGGTGTCGTCATCCTCGTTGTCGTCGGTGTCAGCGCCAGAGTGAGTCAGCGGCAGCATGTTATCCACCACCACCTCGCACTCCTCGTCGCCGACGTACACGCGAAAGACAAAGTAGCCAATATCTTCGACACAACGAGCAACAATCCCTTTTTTGACTGTTCCACTTAGTTGAACGGCGTTCAAGGCCGCGCAAAGGCCCTGATTGTCAATGTACTTGGACGGCACTACCGGTGTTGACCCGGTGCACTTGGCGTTTTTGAATCGGTGCCACACAACGCGCCGTCCGTCAAGGAACCGTTCTTGGGTGTATGACCGGTCAACATAGAAATCAGTGGTGTTATGCACCACATTCGTGACAGATTCCGTGTCCTTACTAACATTATACTCGCGGTCGGGAAGCCCCGGCATAGATTCCAGTCGTCTCCTCCACCGCCGTGGCGCCTCTCGAGGAACGGCAGATTGGTTGATCGTTTTGATTTGCTTGCCTTTCGCGCGATTCAGCTGAATAGACAAATCAATCAACGACAAAGTAAGTGGCGGTAGCAAAGTGCCCTCCAAGTTAATGGTCCGAATCTGCGAATTTTCCTTGCAAAACTTTTTTAGTACTTCCCCACTTTCCGCTGTCAGAAGCACATTTCTAAAACTCAGTGTGGTGACTGGAGTACCAAGAAGCATCGTCGCAAGATTCTTAATGTCCTCGTCGCGAAGATCAACGCCATCCAAAATTAAACCATTGATATCAGAGCGCTCTTGTGTCAAAGTTAGCACACACATGAATTGCTTACGCGGAAAGTAGAAGGTGCTGAGGTCAATGACAGACGGACTCTGTAGCAAATGCAACTCCAAATCGGGAATTGGCTTTAATCCATGAGCCTCGCAGAGCTGTACGTATTTGTCCGCTAAGCTTTCACCGTTAACCGATTGCATTTATTTTCCTGTTTCTCCCTCCTCTTTGCTTGAGAAAATGCTAAGGTCGTACGTCTGATAAGGAAAAGATATTCTTTTGTTTGTCTAATTCCCAAATTGCTGAGTTCTGTTTACGACATGAGAAAGTTCCTACTGAACTCGCCGGCGACTCGGCAAGTCGCTTTACTCTGTTTAATTGTTTTCTTATTTTTTTTTTTTTTTTCAAGTCTCTCAAAGGGTCCTGTATACCTTCGTGCGAACTACGGATAATGCGTACTAGACGTAATTCTTCTGCACTAAATTATTCAGCTAAGACAGGAAAAGAAGGAAAACAAAAACGGAGCAGCAGAATTGCGAACAGATTTCAGCGATGGAGGACCGAATAGAGCAATGTAGAAGCTATCTACGTATATGTATAACGTCAAAAGGGTGAAACAAAAAATATACGCCAAGAAATAAAGAATTTGGCGAAAAATATGCGTGTGTAGAAAAAGGTACGGTCGTGGAACTAGTTTGCTTAGAACTAGATTGCGAAATATACATACGATGACTACAAGGTTTGTCGAATGGGATAAAGCAACAAACGCCGTAATGAGAGGCTACTCTTTCCTAATGGGAAAAGAAAAGAGGTGAATTGTTGCACAAGAAGAAAGGAAGTAAGTAATCGAACTGAAAATCAATATCTTTAAAAGGCTGCGGTAGAGGAGTAAAAGTGTACTCCGTAGATGCGGAATAACAACACGAGTGAAAAATTCTTGGCTAATGTTCTCTCACTTGTCGCATGAAAAAAAAAAAAAAACAGTTGCGTTTTCGTTGTTGTTGTTTTCCTTGAAGTCCTAGAAAAGACAAAAAAAAAAAAACAAATAGGAAAGAAGATCGTATTAGATCCACCTACGGAATATTCCACAGACCACAAACTTTGATACTGCGGAGATGTATTCCGGTTTGGTAACTAAGAGAACAATGAGTAGGGAAAAAATGAGCTTGAACTATACAGTTATGGGCCTGTAATAATATAACCAAGTTAAGTAATAGCGGAAGGAAGAAGAGGTTTGTGTGGAAGGAAAGACATTGATGCGTTATACGGTAAAACATATTTAGTAGTACAGTAAAGGGGAAACCAAAAAGAAAAAAAACACAACTTGAGCAAAGAACAACTCAATTCACAAGTGGCACAACAGACTTCTCCTTCCTACTATTCATGTCAACTGAACTCCTTTGTTAATAATACAGTTTGTTTGTCTGCATTAACATAGTTCTATTGCCATACAAAAAAAAAAAAAAAATGATAAAAATGATACTTTAACAAAATGCGCGCGACCAAGAAATATAATTTCGCGTAGAGCCATTCTTTTTTATTATGTTTACTGTGTAAGCGCACAACAAAGAGGCAGATCCAGTTCTTCTAGGAGAATCTGATTCAGTTGGTGTCGGCATCGTACTATTCTTTTCATTTGCTCGGATTTCATCTGAATGAAATTTTGATCTACTAATTCTATAGTCATTCTTTTAACACCTTGACGTACAGTTTACTGGCTCTCTGCAAGTGACAGCAAAGTTGTAAATGTTGCATTTCTGTTTCATTTCGCCACGTCACTTTAATGTATTACTAAAATATTCTAAGACATTGGCAGAAACAAACGAAAAAAAAACGAACAGAACAGAACAGAACAGAACAGTTTTCAAAGGAGTAGCGCAGTACAACATGGCGATAAGAGGGGGGGGGACAGGAGACGAGTAAACGGAATGACGTATTGATCCCCTTCGAAAAAAGGAAAAGGAGTGAAGAAAGATAACAAATACGCGGCGTTACGGGTGTTTTCGATTTAATTCACTACCACACTCGTCTTCTTAAACTTCTGTATCATATAAGATTGTTACCCGGCATCAACTGTTCATAAATAGCGTTCTCTCCTTCATTATCAAATCTGAGTCAGATGCTGCTGTCTGATCTGCGAGAGACACGTTAATTAATATTCGTGACCCAAAGAATTAAAAAAGGAAAAACTAAGGTACTCGGTTCAGCGAAACTTCATTTTTTTGCATTCTGATGCATGCGGCGCAAATAAAGAGGAAAAATAAGAAAAACGAAAAGGTGGTCCCATCCAAAAAGACATCAAGAAGTTTGAGTGAAACAGAGAGGAGGAAAAAAAAAAAGAAAGAAACCGGAGAAAAAAGGAAAAGAAGAACAGAAAATAACAATAAAAGAGATAAAAACGCGAGGGAAGTAATGGAGAAGGGGAAAAGAGCAGTTTAACGCCCGGGTTTGCAACTGCAACAAAAAAGGAAATCTATGCGTGGAAGTACCCCTCGTGAGTAAAAGTGAATGCAATCACTTCGTTGCTTCAATACGTGGTCGCTCCACATAAGAATACCAATAATACTGACTGATAAGTCTCTTTTTTTTTTTTTTTGGTTGATATAATACAATGGAGCAGGTGCGCCAAATTCAAAAACGAGAAGGGAGGAAATGGCACCAACGCTGAAGCAGGATAAAACCATGAAGGACAGCAGCGTAATATCACAAAGGAATTGGAACAAGAGAAAAAGAAGAGAAAGACAGAACAAAGACTAGTAAATAAAGAAAGTTGATGTATTACTATGTCATGCAGAAACATCAAAAGAAAAAACACCCACGTTAGAGTATCTCTTCTGCGTTGACAATTCGTTTTGAATCAATCATGCTACATAGTATTCTAGCATTTCGGACTGTTAATGCGGCGAAGGAAGAGATCTAAATTCATATGACGACAAGGTAACAAGTAAAAAGTAAAGTACGCAGAAGTAACTTTTTTCCACAAAGAACAAAAACGACCATTGTCATTTACCTTTTAAAAAAAAAAACTTGTGATATACAAATAATAATAAGAACTCAGTTGTTTCTCAAGGAAGAAAGGCGCAGTAACATTGGTGAAAAGGGAATAAGCTAGAAAACAAAGAAGAGGAGGAACGAGAACAAAGCATTTGCGTTTCAATCAACAAAACAATATGAAATAATGTCGTAAGAGAAGAGCAACGCAAAATTGGGGGTGAACAGTAATACACTGTAAGAGAGAGGAGAATACAATTCAACTCAATATACTACCTATAAAAAGAAGAAGAAGAAGAAGCGGAGTAATAACAGTAACAGAGTATAAGATTAAGACTCATTCAATTTCATGTAGTTCTATTTGTCAAATCATTTTTGCCATATTCGCCATCATCATTGGCCAATCGGAGAGCGGGGGAAAACGCGGTGCCATTCGAAAAATTATCAGGACAGTAGATGGTTGAGTAAAACGCAAAAAAAAAAAAAGCAAAAAGCAAAAAGCAAAAAGCAAAAAGCGAAAAAGAAAGAAACGAAAAAAGAAAAGAAAAGAAAAGAAAAGGGAGGGAATAGTTCACTTCTTCAAGACACTGATTATGTGTCCACACTTTACAATACTCTTCTTTTATCATGTTTAGCGTGAGTATCTTTCTTTCCCTGATTGTTTCCGTAAGTATCAAAAAAGGCATCAGCAGAGACCAGCGCAAACGACAATAAGAGTCCAAAGGTTATCTGTTTCCATTGAGAAAGCAAAAAAAAAGGGGGAGAATAAAACGAAACGAACACATTACTGTACAAAATCAGCTCAATGCTTTTTGTAGGTTGTTTGTGCTGAGTAGAGGCCATGAACTAGAGGCAAGGCGTATTTGCATGGGAAAAAAAGGAAATGAAAGCTCAAATTAAAAATGTGGAAAGCAGAATGGATCATATCACTTCGGCGTAAAGCAAGGAAACCTATGATATCCCTTCCTTTCGGACACTTTAAGGGCAAATAAGAGTTCAACAAACGTTTGAAAAGGAACGAGTAATTGGCAAAGTAACAACAGGATACAGAAAGCAGGTAGTAACCTAAACGCGGAAACGCGAATAAGCATCCACAACAAAGCAAAGCTAAATGAGACTTTAAATAGACCAATAAACGACAACAATAACTCGATAAAAAACAAAAACTAAAAACTAAATATAACAAGCATTAAACGCGAAGACTAAATGCACGCAATGTAGCGAAGAGAATAAAAAGCGAAGCGACATCAAAACACAGTTGAAGTTCGCGCAAACTAAACTACGGAAAGCAACTGATCGAAGTACTGTCCGAGATGTAGAGATTTTCTACGTTCATACTTCGAAATTCAAAGTTGTATACCAAAGAGCAAGGAAAACACATAGTATACAAGATAGTGACTAACCACTGAGTTTCGAACTCGCATAAGACAAAAAATATATGTCACGTACACTATTATCACCACTCCGTGCAGTGTTGCGTGATGAGTTCAGCTATTTGTAAATCTCTTTGCAGTCGATTGAAGAAGAAAAAAAAAGTCTATTCATTCTTGATTAAATTCTTCAAGTGCGCTGTGAGGAACATATAACAAGACACGAAAAAGATGAGAAGCAAAAAAAGAAAAAAATCATTCAAAAGACACCGTCACATACATATTTATGCGACGCGGTATCAACGTATGCAGAGACAAACAATTGCAAAGAGCTCAATAAAGTTCTGCGAAGAATCAAAAGTGGGTAAGGCGCGCACACAGAATAAAAGGTCGGCGAAGACGTGAAGTCTGCAACAGCCTACGCTCAAATGAAAAGAACGCCATGACACAGTAATGAAGTTGTGGGTACTAATTCGTTATTAAGAATTATTAGAATGCACGACAAATCTCCATATCCTAACGAAGCTGATAATACATTCCTCAGTTGCAACGAATATTGAGGATTGCAATCGCTGAGTGGAGTTGTAGTACATTTATTTCATCAACCCAACCGTTGTACCAAATCGTTCGTGTTGTTACTCCCCCATTATTTTAGTGTGATGGATTTGCACAATTTATGTTTGTCTCTTTTACTAACCCAATAATTTAGAATGTCGTTAAAGCGAGTGAAGATGCAGTAACTTCATTACTACTTTACTGCTCTGGCGTCCGCGTTGCAAAGGGTGGAAACTCACGCAGTTATCTCTGTAGATAAAAAGGCGAGAGCACTCCTGTCTTTTTAAGTTCAGTTCTTGCCACGGCAAGGCACTCGCTCCTGCGATTCACTCCCGTTTCGTCAGCCTTTCCTGACTAGCCTCGCATTTGCCGTGGGGAGGGCGAGCAGGAGGCAGGGGCCAGAAAAAGAAAGCCGGCACGCCCAATCGGCGTTGCCCCTCCACGGGCGGGCGGCCGTTCGGGGAAGCGGGGGTGCGGGGGGGGGGCAGAAGGGGGTTGCGGGGCGGCGGGAGCGTGGGGCGGGGGGATGGCATGGGGATACGGGAGGCCCCCACACACACACACACACCCGCCCCTGGGCCGACGGGATGCGGGGGCCCCCGAACCTGGCGCCTCCCACCACCACCCATCCCCATCCCCAAACACACAAACAAAAAGGGGAAGGGGAAGCTGGAGGGAGCAACGGGCACACACGCCCGCAGCGGCCGGGCGTGCCGCGCGCCGCGCTACGACGACCCCGCAAGGGAACGGAAGGCACAGCCCAAACAGAAGGGCACCCCCAGCGACACCGACGCCGAGACGCAGCCCGGATCCCACCACCCCAGCGATGCCGCCACGACGGGCTTTGCAGGAAGCGAAACTACGGGAACTGGGTCGGCGGCCGCCCGAGCCGCAACGGCCCGTCCTGCGGAAGGGGGGCGTAAACAAAAGGAAAAAAAAAAGGCAACGGAGGGCGGCGGAAGACTTCTCTTCCCTGAAGAGAAAAAAAAAGTGGGTATACGGCACGCGGGGTTCCCGAGTCATCACTGACCCCAGTACTAACCGCGCCTGTGGCTGCTTAACTTCGCAAATCGGACGGGATACGGTGCTTTCAGCCAAGTATGGTCGTATACACCCAAACCCACCTCTGGGCTTCGCCGGCGTGCGAGCGCGCGTCTAGGGGCCTGTTGGGGGCTGTTGGGGCGGCCCTGGAAAAAGGGGGAGGGCGGGGACCCGGCGGTGCGGGTGGCCGCAACACACGCCCCCGACCAGCCGCCCTGGGCCAAGGCCAAGAACGGGGAAGCCGCGCCGCCCGCCCCGCCCTCGGCAGCGGCAAACGAAACGCCGTGCCCATTTCCCGGAGGCCACTAGCAAAAAGGAAAAAGGAGGGGACTAAGTCTGGGAAGCAACGCGCGCGGGTGGGAGGGCGGGTGGCCTCACCTCGCCTCTTTTCTTCCGCCCTCACTTTTCCTCTCGCCTTCCCTGCCCCCGTCTCCCGCGCCGCTGCTTAGGGATGCGCGGAGGCAGGTAGGCCGCGCTGCGCACTTTGCCGTTGTTGCGGCGGCGACGCCGCTGGAGCGAAGTATTAACAGGGCGGGCGGGACGCCCCGCAGACGCGCGGACAAGGCACAGAAACGG
>JAQOSZ010000019.1:0-7500 GCA_030347455.1 Kentomonas sorsogonicus | reverse complement strand
CACGGCCGCACACATTGATGATCTTGAGTTGGATGTTGTTTTTGTTGTTGTTGTTTTGGTGTTGTTGTGCTCGGCGCCTCTCCTCGAGAGAGAGAGACGCGTCGCGGCAACAGCGTCAAACACTTTGGATCCCACAGGCGACCCGCGCGCTATTACTAACGCACGGGCGCACAGCAAGAAGCGTTGACCTCTTTTTTCGGCTGAAGTTCCTTCAAGCGCGGCGACAATCAAGTACCGGTTTGATTTCAACCAAGCTTCGCGGCTGCAAACACGTGGGCTGGGGGCCCGCGGCAGCGCACACACGCGTCGTGTAACGCGCGCGTCGCACGCACTTGGAGAGAGACCGTCGTTGGGGGCCATCTGCTGAGAGATCGGAGCGCGCATGCGCACGAAAGGGTGCTTCGGGTTGGACAGAGCCTGCGGCCGGGGATGCGGGCACACAGCACGGTGTAAAACACGCGCGTGTGTGTTCGCATGCGGCGCAGGCCCGCCGTCGCGCGCCGTGCCGTGTGTGGCACGGAAACGCAAAGGACGCGGCGGCGGAGCACTCACTGGTTCGTACGGCTGACTGGCGTCCGCCCGGGGGGCCGCGCGCGGCGCCTTCCCGTATGCTCGGGAGGGCGTGCGCGGCGCGGCGCCGGGAGGGCACATAGAGTAGGACGGGGCGGCGACGCGGCCACTCGCGGTGTGACTTCGTCTGGTTCGTCTCGCCACGGCGCACGTGGGTGTGCCTCGAGCCGCGCTTGCGCACAGTCTCGGCATCCACGCCGTGTTTCGACTCCCCTTCTGGAGACGCGTGGGAGTGTCGTCGTTGACCAAAGGTCGCAGGTTCGACTCCCACAACTGTATGTTTTTTACCACGAATTTTTTTATTCTTAAATTTCAGACGGGCACAGATCGGGAAAACGGTCTCGGCAGTCGGAGCCTTTCCTTGCTTGGAAGCCCGCGGAAACTGCCCCCGCGGCGCACAAAGAAGTTACAGAAACTGTAACAAAAATGGCGTTAGTGGCGGCCCTCCGCGCCGCCGCCGCCCGGCTTTCTACCCACTTCACCCTCCGTCTCGCCGCGGGACCGGGCCGAAAAAAACACGGAATCCGCCCAAAAGCCGGTGTCGGCCGGGGCGCCCCCCGGGACTTTGGGGGCCCTCAACCTGCTGTTTCCCGCGGAAAAGGGGGGAAAACAGCGGGTAACGGCGGTGGGTTTTGGGTCGCGCGCGCGGGCATTTCCGGGGCCTCCGGCGGTCCCAGGCGGCACACGGGAGAGGCGGGGACAAGGGGCGCCGCCCCGAGGGGCGCTCCGCCGAGGGAGGGAGGGGGGCCCAGGGGGACGAAGCGCCGACATGCCGGGGCCAGGGAACAAAGGGCACAGACATTTGAGGTTCAGCCGGAGGGTGGGGGTGTTTTGGCTGCGCGCCCGTTGAACGCATCATCCTCCCGGGCACCCTCTTCAGACGCCCACCGTGTTTCCAGACGGCCACGCCCGCCAGATGAGGGAGGCTGAATGTGACAAAAGGGGGCGGAAGAAAACACGGGATGGCGCATGGCACTGGGACTTCCGCGTGTGTTGAGTATTCTCTTCGTCGAAGGTAAACGGAGCGAGAAGTGTATATCCCTTCAGCGCGGGATTCGCTCAGCGAGAGCTTCGCCGCCCGCCAGAGATCACACAATATCACACAAAGGCAAAGCCGCCAGGCAAGCCACCGGCTGATGACGCGGAAGATTGCTCAGATTGCGTTGGCCCGTTTATGGTCTTGTGTGACCACAACGGTCTGGCTGTTGCTTTTCAGCGCGGAACAGGGCAAGACAGTTGAGGGCACCCTGCTGCGCGCTACACCCCTCCCGAGGAACAGGGGATGAAGGGGCAGTCTGGTAACAGAGCAGCGCCGCCCAGGCCTTTGACGAGCCGCAGCGCAACAGTTGAGCGGCCTTTGCGTCGTTTATTGCAATGCGATATGCCGTGTGGATAGGCAACTCTTTTGGCGAGCGGTGGCCGAACTTTGACGACGCGTTCCGTCCAGGAGGGGCTTCGCTGGGCGGGCCCACGGCGGGTGTCGTTTGGGATGGGGACCGGTGAAGGGAATAGCGGGTGCGTGATGCGAGCCAAAATGAACTGCGTGCCGTTGGCGAAAGGAACGGCAGAGCAATAGCACTCAATGCGTTTCAGGGAACGAAATGAATTCCAGAAATCAACCTCTACACAGTGGAGGGAAATGTTGCACTCCCAAAAGCTGACGACTATTTCGAAAGGAACGCTTCCCACGCAGGCAAAACCTTTTCCAACAAAGACAGCAGTAGGGAAAAGAGGCATAAGGACTAATGATAAGCGTATCAGAAGATTTAGGATGGCATTGGTGAAGGGGGCTGAAGGAAACACCGCCACCAACGCACAGCGTCACGGGGGTCGGGAAGGGGATCAAAGGAGAGCAAAACAAAAGTACAGAGAAAGGTCAAAGAAGGCGAGCTTACGCTCTGATTCATTTGAAAGAGAAAGAATATAAAGAGAGGGAAAGAGAGGGGGGCGAACAAGAGAGAGGGGAAACCCGACCCCTCCATGTGAAGAACGCGCGGTGGCGACGCGCCGGCGCTGTGCTTGGCCAATTGCGCGGCCCCATGGGAAAAGGTTGAGTGTCTGCTGGCCCTCCGTCGTCTTTAGCAGCGTAATCGCTCGAGAACATTGTCAAAAGGCTGACTTTCAGACGCCCGGGCACAGTGGCAAATTACGCGCCCCCGCACTGCACTCAGTATCGAGTTCCGCCCCGCAGAGCCAAGCCAGGCAAGACGAAGCGGCGCTGAGGCCCGATTGTTGAAACAGATGTGGGTGCTTCGCCCGGCGGAAGACCATTCGAAGAAGCACGGCGCAGGCGCGCAAAGTGGCGCAAAATATAAAGCAGCCCAGCGCAATCAAGAGAAACTAGGGTGTGGGCCCACCGTTGCCCACCTCTTTGACGGAGTCTTCGGAGCTATGCGGATGTGGGGGTTTTCCTTTTGCGGCTTTCGGTTTCCAGAAAGGGTTTCTTCACGCCGGTTTTCACCCTGGGGAGGGAAAAACCATGCGTATCCTTCGGCTCCGTTGGCCCACACGCTCGTGGGAGGGTGCCCCGGTTCCCCAGCAAGGAATTGCCTTGCACATACGAAAAAAAAAACACCAGCACTGTTGCAAAACAGGGTGGCGTCGGGGTGCTTGAACGGCAGGGAGTTTTTTAGAGGCAGCGCTGGGGTCGCGAGCGAATCGTACGTTCCGAGCTCGGTGGCGGGTGGCGGGCATTCCCGGTGGACGAAAAGAAGCGTTCCAAACCGTCGCGGGGGGCCGGTTCAGAATTCGTTGGGGGTGCTGTGACGAACGGCGCCCGCCAGGGGGTGTTTTTGTTGGGGGGTAGGAGGGGGATGTGCCCCTGCGTAAAATGCTCGGCTGATCGCGCCGGGGAGTATCGCAACACGACTTCTTGCCGTTTGCTGCGTGAAACGAACGGCAACCAAAAGAAGGGTGGCCGGCGCAGGGGCTGCGGGTTATTCAAATCGTCTTGTTGAGAGATGCCGGCACACAGGGATCCCCTATCCCCCCTCCCGAACTCACGCCCACATACCAACCCCCAACCGACTGAAAACAGAAGCCCGAGGCAACCACGCCCCCAACCAACAGCAAACAAAGCCCGCCAATTCAAAGGGAAGGGCCCGCTTTAGAGGCAACCAGCAGCCCACGCCCGCGGGGTCCCCTGGGAGGCCGGGGAAGCGTCCCCCACGCCGCATGTTAGCAAAAAGCACTCGAAATGATTGGTCGGCGTTTGGGCTGGTGCTGGCGTTTTCGTCGTTCGTTTCATCAAGCTCCCCCGTTCCGCCGCACACCACGCCCAGCGCGTCGCCAGCGCAGGCCCGGCATCTCTTCGGCGGATGCGGCAACGCCCCCATTCCGCGGCGACCGAAAAGGCGTTCGGCGCTGTGTCGTTTTCTGTGGTCCTTTGCCCGCTGCTGGGCACATGGCGGTGCGGGTGGCGCGCAACGGGGTGCGGGCGGGTTTCCTCTTTCCGCTCAGCCGTTGTGTGTTCTGCCGGGTCACCACGCCCAAAATACCTCCCCAAATGCCCCGCAAGCGCACCCCTCCGAAGATAAAGCGGCCTCGCGAAAGCCTCCGCCTGTTTCCCATTTCCGATACTTAGCTACTCGATTTGAAAACGACTTGCGCGCTTCGTCGTGCAGTTGGCGTCGTTGAGGACGGTGTGGTGTCGCCGGTTTTCTTGTTTTGGGGTTTGTTGGGGTGGTGGGGGTCTTTGCCTTGATCTGGGGCGGTGCCGGGGCAAAAGGCGCCCCCAGAGGGTTGGGTACCGGCGGTGGAAACGCCGTCCCCAAATCGTTAAGGGTATTTGTACCCCCCCCCCCTCGTCCGCTGCGCACACGCAAGGTTGAACACGCGCGCGCTACCTCTGTTTGCGGCGCCTCCCTCACCGGACGGCGGCACGTTTGCCGAGGCGGTCCCACAACACCAAATGCAACGACAACCCTTCGCGGCGCGACGAAACCGGCAGGCTGCGGCGGCCAAGCGCCGCAATGGGAAAAGCGGGAGGGGCGGCGCGGAAGCCCACAAGCAACGTTCCCCCACAACACACCCAAGCCCCAGCGTCTTCAAACAGAGGGGCCTGGCGCGTGGGCTTTCCATCTCGGAGAAACCGGACAAAGCGACGTGCTGTCCGCCGATGGATGTGGGTGGGTGGAGGGGGCAGCGGGGAGAGCCCCCGCGCAATCCGTTTGTTGTCGATTGAATTCAGTTTTACCAACGTCGCCCCTCTTTCGCATCAGCTCAAGGTGCTGTTTTCCCCCGTTCCGCCCCGGATTCTAATCAAACCCCTCTGCCACACCCTACCTTTTCGAGAATCCAACGCAAGGGAGCAAAGAGAACGTCACCGGTGACCCCGAACCACCCCCACACACCACCTGTACCGGCATCGCATCCTCGATCCCAGCCGGTTTGAGCGGGAAGCCCAATTACTGCCCAGAAAAGGTAATCGAGCGGAAACTCCAGATACGACGTGTGTTCTGTTTTGCTTCGGCCCCACTGCTGGTAAGAAAGGCGGCTCGCCGCGAAATCGCTGCTCAAGGCGTTGGCGGCGTCGCGGGGGCAGAAGTTGCCTCTTTCTGAAATGCGAGGACCAGGGGGACTTCCCAGCGTCTGCTTTTCATTTCTCTAGGAACGTGCTCTTGGGTCTTGCCGTCCTGCCTGAAAGCTGCGAAGGGCTGGGGTGCGCGAAAGTGTGCGCGGGACAGGCCGGCCGCTCACATACGCCTAAAAAAAAAAAAAGCATGCGCACAACCCAGGCATGCTCTCGCCTCGTTTTTGTCGTTTGCGAACGAGGGCGGGGTGCCGTCGGCGCATCCATTGGAAAGGAAGAGGCGCAAAAAGCCAGGAAGCGACGGCACGGCGCGGAACAGCGGGCTACTTAAGAAGCGCGCGCAACGCCTCCCCTGAACGCGCCGGCCCTCCCTCCAATGGGAGGTAGGAAAGCCTCAGCGTACAAAACCGTTCGCTGAGGGAAGGGGCGAAATTATGGTCACCAGATGCTCGGACCATTTCCCCGAGGCGCAACAGCGGGGGGCTGCCCCAAAGCAGGCCGCTTGAGGGATGGGGCTGTGTGCGTCTGGCTTGGGTGCGGTCGCCAATGGGGTTTTGGGGTGAGGGGCGGTGGTGTTGCTCTGAGGGCGCGCTGGGTGTTGGGTGGGCGCAGCACCTCCCGTTTCGCGCACACCCGAAGCGCCGTATCGTCCACCGGCTGCTGTTGTTAAAAACGGGTCCTCCAACAGCGCCGCGCCGGGCATCATTTTCCGCGAGCCCCGCATCGACGGGGGTGCGTTTGCCTGCCGTGCGCCGGGGGCCATTCGCCAACAACCAACCAGCAATCGACCTGATCCCCGCTACCCAGGCAAGGATTTCGCAGCGCCACGGGTTTGGCGGGGCGGCCAGCCGCAGAAGGGGTGCGCACGCCGGGATCGAGAACTGCGAAAAGACAGGCGCAGCGTCCCTTCACATGCCCGGAACGCTGCCTTGTCTTCTGAACACCTTCAAAAGGGGCGGCAAACACGCACAAAGTAGAACCACTGACGTCGAACTTGCTCAACCCCGCCCCCGCCGCGCCGTGCCTCCACCATCCAAACGCTTGACGCCGCGGTGGCGAAGGAAGGAGCTGTTCGGGAGGTTAGCCTCCGCTTCTGACCTTCATTCTTCGCTCATAACCCAATTGCGTGGGCGGCGTTCCAGTGCCCTTGGGAATCTAGGTGGCCCGGCTCCGCGTTTGGCTGTGCGCGAACCGCCGCGGCAATAAAAACACGATGCACCGGTTGTTTGGCCGCGGCGCGCATGACCATCTTGGCTGGTTTCCGAAGAGCTGCCCACCGGCCGTGGCTCGCTGGAATAACGGCGGCTCCAGAAGCGTCCTGCCACGCTTTTGCCCCTTCTCCGGGTGATTTTCAGCGCTTCCAGGGGTGGTATTTCAAACTACATTCCGATTGCTACACTTTTCTAGCCCGGCGGCCATCTAACAGTCCCAAAGCCATTGCGGGTAACACGTTTCCAGGGCCAACAATCCCCCGACGTGGGCCGCGTAGGCGGCCGTTGAAAAGTCTGGTGGAATTGCCCCGTAGAGCGGCGAACGACGCGCCACGCTTCTCGTTACAATTGGCGCCACGGCGGGCTGTCCGTTCCCCTTTGGATACCCGCCGTTTGCCTTCCAACGGCTCCCACGCGCACGGCGCGGCGATGGTTGAAAAGAGCGTAGTCTACTCCGCAAGATCCCCTCTCTGCTGAAACATGCGTTTCTTGTTCCAGGGCCGGCTTTCCCGACATCCCGCCAAGAGGCGCAAGGCGCCGTCACCCAGCGTGGTTTCGGTGAAGCCCCCTGTCCTCCTTGTCCTGGCCTCGGTGGCGGGCGGCCGCCTGGCGAACGTCGTGGGCCGCAAGTCGCTCAAGTGGCGCCGCGGTATCGCGTTTTTGAGTACTTGTTCTTTTCTTTTACACCCGCGACGGTGGTCTGGTGTTTTGGTTCTTCATCCGCTGCGAGTGCGTCTGCCCCTCGCCCCGCCGCAGATATTCAACGACACAAGTACCGCGGCCATCTTGGGCCCTTTCTTCTGTACACTTCTGGCGGCACAGAACCGAGACAGCTTGGTAGCCCCATCTTCAGTGTTTCCGGCCGGCGGCTGCCGAAGCCTAAAACGCTGCGAGGGAAAAGGGGAGCCATGGACCTCAACGGCATCTTCCCAACTCCTGCAAAGAGGCGTTTTGGCCGCTCGCTATGCTCCAGATCGGCGGAGGCCACGTCACCTCGTTGGAACTGGGATTCGGTGTCACGTGGGAGCCAGTCTCCATTCTAATGTCTTCCTCCCTGCCTTTGCGCGAGGCCTTCCGAGAACGGCCCCCGTAACTGCGCAAACACCCTCGGCCAACCAAAACGGTGAGGGGTTTCTTCCCCACGCGCCGGTTATTTATCCCCCTCAAGTCCCCTCTCTTTCTCCAGTT
>JAQOSZ010000018.1:5000-18207 GCA_030347455.1 Kentomonas sorsogonicus | reverse complement strand
ACACTTGCAGCGCCGGAAGGTGGCACAGCACGCACGCCGCCAGCTCGTAGGCGTCGGCGGCCGGGATGGGAAAGCCCTTGCTTCTCTCGCTTCTCCATGTATCCTCCCCTCCCTGCGCGTTATAGAATAGCTGAATAACATTGCCTTCACCCTTGAGCAACTCCCGCATGGCGAACCTGTCGACGGGGCCGCCGGGGCGCAGCGCCAGAAACAGATTGTACAGACCCTCCCCGGCAGCGTAGGAGTTACTGTTATCAGTAGCAGGCCCCTTTCCCAGATGGGTGCGGCGCAGCTCACTCACGGGCAATCCGCGGGAGGCGAAGACACCCTCCGCACTGGCAGCCTCGCGTACACGGGCCGTTTTCAAAGAGGCTTTCCACTTACGACCCTCTATGCCACGGCGCTGCTCCTCCTCCACGACCTGCAGTTTCTGCCGCACTACCGGCTCCGCGTGGGGGAGGTACTCCAGTGTCGTGGACACGCAAGCATCCAGAGCCTTCTGCAGCCGCGCGCACTGGGCCTCCACCCGATCGCAGTGCTCCCGCCATTCCTTTTCCGAGAAGCGCGCCGCCGCCGCCATCTCCTCCGTCAGTTCGCGGAGCTCTGTTTCGTGCTGATCCTTGGCCTCCTGCAGCTGCTCATTATAGCTGTCCCGCTCTTTACGGAGCTGCTCGTTCCCTTCCATAAGCGTCGCCATCCGGGCGTTCATTCGCTGCGCCGTCTCTCTCAGTTTCTCATTGTCTGAACGCAACTCCTCGTTTTCTTTGAGTGCCTGCGCCAGTGTTTTCCGCTCCTCCGCGGCAGAAGTTATGTATGCGTCAGGCAGAGGATTAGAACTCATTATTACTGTTGGTATTATTTCTTTTTCCCGTAATCCGGTGATGGGAAGGGAAGAGGTACGGAGTTGCGCCGCAGAGCACTCGGAAAAAGTTGAAAAAGCGATTGCGTCTGTTGGCTTGCCCTAGTACTACTATATATAAATACCTAGAAGATAAAAATATGCTACGTATTTGCTGTGTGATACCTCTTGAACAATTCCAGTGGTACAAAAGACAGGGGAGATGGTGGTGGGATGGGTGGGAAAAGGAAGAGTCTTTTCTGAGCGCAAAGAGATAGGTATGAGTAACGCAAGAAACACTGTGAATGGAGGATGAGAAGAATTAAAAATACGTCTTGCCAATGTAGATGTAATAAGAGTATAAAGCCTCCCACCCACCTTTTTTTTTGGTCTCACCCTCATTCATACTCCCGCTTTCCTTTTCAAAAATCACCATATAAAATCAAGCAAATGGCAATCCTCTTCAGTTTGCAATAATAAGATTGATATACTGCCGTTGCAGAAATTTCACTCATCCTTCACATTTCCTTGTCTCCCGCAGCGCCAGCAATGAAAGTGAATAGGCCTATGCTTCCGACGCCGACCTCGAGCGGCGGTGCAATGTGAGGGAAAGAAGGGAAAAGGCGAGACTCAGTCTCGAGTGTTTGCAAGTAAAGAGGTGGTGTTACGATCGCTACAACCACTCCACCATTCCGCCCAACTCCTCATTCAGCCGAGCCGTCTTGGTATCGTCGTCACCGGCACCCGCCAACTCTCCCCAGTCGGTGCATTTGCTCGCCTCAACAAGAACACGGAAGCTGCGGCTCCCCCGGCGGCGGTGCAGCTCGCGGAGGTCGGCGACCGTGTAGTCGGTGTACCAAAAGAACAACCTCTCCATACACTGCGGGAGGTGCGACACCCACTCGAAGCTCTGGGTGGACAGCGGGGGGAGGTGGCTGAAGGACAAACTACGCAGCGCCGGCAGGTGGCACAACACGCACGCCGCCAGCTCGCAGGCATCGGCGGCCGGGATGGCAAAGTGGTTGCCGGCCCATACATTCTCGTGCCCCTGCGTGCTATACCATACTGCGGTCGCATTGGTCTCGTCTTTGAGCAACTCCCGCATGGCGAACCTGTCGACGGAGCCGCCGGGGCGCAGCGCCAGAAACAGATTGTACAGACCCTCCCCGGCAGCGTAGGAGTCAGTGTAACGAGTAGCACTCTTGCCGAGGTGGGTGCGGCGCAGCTCACTCATGGGCAGCCCGTGGGCGGCGAAGACAGCCTCTATACGGGCGGCCTCACGCGCGGGGACTTCTTCCAGTGAGGCTACCCACTGCGGGCCCTGCAAGTCACAGCGCTGCTTCTCCTCCTCGTCCTGCAGTTTCTGCCGTACTACAGGCTCCTCGTGAGTGAGATGCGCCAGAGCCGCTGGCATGCAAGCATTCACAATCTTCTGCAGCCGCACGCACTGGGCCTCCACCCGATCGCAGTGCTCCCGCCATTCCTTGTCCGAGAAGCACGCCGCCGCAGTCATCTCCTCCGTCCTCTCGTGCAACTCCGCCCGCGCCTCCTCCAGCAGCTGCTGCAGGCCGTCCCGCTCTCTTCGGAGTGTTTCGCTCTCCTCCTCCAGCTGTCGCACGGTGTGGGCGAAGCGGAGCCTCTCCTCCCGGCCGGCCTCCGTCAGCTCTGCGAGGAGCGCGTCCCGGCGCCGCAGCTCCTCCCGCAGCTCCGCGTTCTCCGCTTTCCTTTCGGCCAGCGCTCGCCGGAGACCCTCAGCGGTGTCGCTGTGGGTGTCAGCCATTGTAATAGGGCGCCGTGGCGGGGCGAGGCGAAAGCGTGAGCCGTGGCGATGGATTGCACCGCGAGAGTATTTCTACCTTTTCAGATATATGTTATTTGTATATTTTTCTTTCCTTGCTCTCCAAGTTACAACGCGCAGAAAAACGTACAGCAAGTCACAGAGTAATGAGAGTGGGAAGAACAAGAGAGAAAAAAAAAAAAGAATCACTCCTTTAGGACTTGAGGAGAAGAAGCGCAGGCTCAACACCGGCAGTCACAGACACGGACACCAAACATAAAAGATCCAAACTGAATCCAGCAAAGCACACAAAGCACACAAAGCACACATACGCCGACACTCACAGCATCGCGCTTCTCACGTCAAAAGAATCACAAAGTCAGTTTAAAGTGAAATAGAGAGAAGAAAAATAGTGCATCTATCTACCGTGGCATTCTAGTGTTCGAAAGTGAGAAAAGGTGGTGGGAAGAGCAAAGAGGAGTGGTGGAGCAAGTGAAAGGTTTTCCTGCAGGGGAGGGAGGGGGGAGGGGGGCCGGCAACTACACCTAGAGCCCGCGTCCGATGCTGCGGTACTCCTCCTGTATCTTCCTGGCGGTCACGAGTGCATCTGCCGCCGTTGAAGCAAGAAGTAATCATCCTCAGAAGAGAGGTGAGACTTCGCAACGTCGTGTCGCATTCGTAGTCGGTAATCAGAGAGCCTCTACTATACATAGATAGGTATCTGTAGACTCACACGCACACATACAAACAACAGCTACCGTGCGTGTGTATATGCGCCGCCCCCAGCACACCAAACACGCAGAGAGGTGTCATTACGGTAAGTATGATCACCGCCAGTTCACCATTCTGCCCAACTCCTCATTCACGCGAGCCTTCTTGGTATTGTTATCACCGACAGCCGCAAACTCCCCCCAGTCGGTGCACCTGTTGTTATGAACATCAACACTGAACGTGCGGCTCCCCCGGCGGCGGTGCAGCTCGCGGAGGTCGGCGATCGTGTAGTCGATGCCCCAAAGGTACATTTTCGCAATATCCTGCGGGAGGTACGACACCCACTCGAGACTGCGGGTCGACAGTGGGGGAAGGCAGAGAAAGCGCAAGTCTTTCAGCGCCGGCAGGTGGCACAACACGCACGCCACCAGCTCGTAGGCGTCGGCGGCTGGGATGGCGAAGTGCTTTCCAATCCATGTATCCTCCTCTCCCTGCGCGTTGTAGTATACGCAAGTCACATTATTTTCGCCCTTTAGCACCTCCCGCATGGCGAAGCTGTCGACGGGGCCGCCGGGGCGCAGCGCCAGAAACAGATTGTACAGACCCTCCCCGGCAGCGTAGGAGTCAGTGTAACGAGTAGCACTCTTGCCGAGGTGGGTGCGGCGCAGCTCACTCATGGGCAGCCCACGGGCGGCGAAGACAGCCTCTATACGGGTGGTCTCACGCGCGGGGACTTCTTCCAGTGAGGCTACCCACTGCGGGCCCTGCAAGTCACAGCGCTGCTTCTCCTCCTCGTCCCACAGTTCCTGGCGCGCCGCCGTCTCCGCGTGGGGAGATACTCCAGTAGCGTGGGCATGCAAACACTCACAATCTTCTGCAGACGCCGCCCTTCCGTTTCCACCCGATCGCAGTGCTCCCGCCATTCCTTGTCCGAGAAGCACGCCGCCGCAGTCATCTCCTCCGTCCTCTCGTGCAACTCCGCCCGCGCCTCCTCCAGCAGCTGCTGCAGGCCGTCCCGCTCTCTTCGGAGTGTTTCGCTCTCCTCCTCCAGCTGTCGCACGGTGTGGGCGAAGCGGAGCCTCTCCTCCCGGCCGGCCTCCGTCAGCTCTGCGAGGAGCGCGTCCCGGCGCCGCAGCTCCTCCCGCAGCTCCGCGTTCTCCGCTTTCCTTTCGGCCAGCGCTCGCCGGAGACCCTCAGCGGTGTCGCTGTGGGTGTCAGCCATTGTAATAGGGCGCCGTGGCGGGGCGAGGCGAAAGCGTGAGCCGTGGCGATGGATTGCACCGCGAGAGTATTTCTACCTTTTCAGATATATGTTATTTGTATATTTTTCTTTCCTTGCTCTCCAAGTTACAACGCGCAGAAAAACGTACAGCAAGTCACAGAGTAATGAGAGTGGGAAGAACAAGAGAGAAAAAAAAAAAGAATCACTCCTTTAGGACTTGAGGAGAAGAAGCGCAGGCTCAACACCGGCAGTCACAGACACGGACACCAAACATAAAAGATCCAAACTGAATCCAGCAAAGCACACAAAGCACACAAAGCACACATACGCCGACACTCACAGCATCGCGCTTCTCACGTCAAAAGAATCACAAAGTCAGTTTAAAGTGAAATAGAGAGAAGAAAAAGAAATAGTGCATCTATCTACCGTGGCTTTCCTCCATGGAGGGGGGGGCGGGAACTACACCTAGAGCCCGCGTCCGATGCTGCGGTACTCCTCCTGTATCTTCCTGGCGGTCACGAGTGCGTCTGCCGCCGCCCGCCGCTGTGCCGCCGCCGCCCGCCGCTCGCGCCGCCGCCGGTTCTCGTCCTCCGCCGCGGCCGCCGCCGCCTCCACCCTCCGCGCGCGCGTGTCCGCGGCCGTCGCCTCGCGGAGCTGCCGCCGGGCGCGCGCGTCCACCATGTCCCAATGGGCGGCGGGCAGCGCGACGGTCTGGGCGCGCACGCCCGCGTCGGCGAGAGGGGGGCTGCCGGCCGGCGGCGCGGCGAGAGCGGAGAGGCCGGCGCGGCTGCGGCGCCAGTTGGGGCAGGGACCCTCCGCGCCGCTCGCCGGCTGCAGGCCGCTTGGGATCTCCTGCATACCTGTCTATAAGGGTGGGGTAGGGGAGAAAAATATCTATGAGTGTGGACGCGTTAGCGAGAGTACGTTGTTGTTGTTGCTGTTGTTGTTGTGTTTACGCTGGTTATGGACGGGAGCGGGGGGGAGAGACGTATTCAGTTACACTACAAATAAAACAGAGGGGAGAAAAGAAAGAGCGAGAGGAGCCAAAGAGATTGGGTTTTGCGGAGCCGCTAGCATGAGAAAGGTCACAAATGCGCGAGGTTGGAGATGACTTCGTACGTGCGTGGTGCGCAAATCCAGTAGTGGCAGCTGCGGTAAATGGCTGTTTCGTGCGGATAATGTCTCTTCCGCCGAGGGGGGGGGGGGCTGTCATTTCTTTTTACATTAAGTCGTATGTACCTTGGCAGTAATTCGATGGAAGCATTGGTTTTTGAGTTTGTTAGGGGGACTAATCATGAATGCAAAAAAAAAAAAAAAAGCAGTGGTTGTTGTAATGGGGGGTGGGGGATCAAACCATTTTCGTCGTCTCTACCAACTCTATGAAAGGCAACCGGAACGGTCAACGGCTAGTCTATAACTGGGTACGGGCGTCTATGAATGAGAGCACACACCGCGAAGTCTTGGTGCGGAGAAGAGGATTCTCGCCTCAAGTATGAAGAGCAAAGCTCTCTCGTGTGGGGGAAATGAGTGAATCGGGAAAGGGCGGGAAGAAACAGTGTGTGAGGGATTCACGGGACTCAAAAAGCGGCGAGGGTCCCGCGGCAGCGAGAGCACGCAGAATCCTCCCAACTAGTAGTCCCTGTCGATGCGCTGCTGGATGATGTTGACGGTGACATGCACCTCGCCCGCCGAGTCCGCAGCCACGCCCTCCCGCACCGCGACGCCCGAGCGGCGGTGCGCCGGCAGCGGGGCCGCCGCCTGCCGCGCGTCCACCAGCGTCGGCCCGCCGCCGATGAGGGAGAGACGCACGAACTCGCTGCCGGTGGGGTGCGGCGCCCACAGCGGCACGCGCAGCGCGTGGCGCCCGGGCGTGGCGCTGGGGAGCGAGACGCTGCCGTAGCCGACGGCGCGCTGCAGGCTGCCGGCGCCGGGGCCCTCCGTGAAGGCCGAGACGACGAGGCGCAGCGGTGCGGCGAGCGGCGGCCGGTCCTCGTAGACGTGCTCAAAGGGTACGTTGAAGACGTGCTCCGGGCTGACGATAAACGTGTCGTGCAGGAGGTGCGTGAGGAAGGCCATCTGCGTCGTGAAGTCGGTGGCCGCGCGGCCCGTCTCGTCGCGCACGTAGTCGGCGCCCTCCTCGTCGCGCACCAGCTGGCACACGAGGTAGAGCGAGTCGTGGGCGAGGCCGAGCGCGCGCTCCACCACGCCAAACACCAGCACCCGCACCGGTGCCGCCGCCGCCCCCAGCCGGAAGGTCGCCGAGGCGGAGCGCGAGCGGGCGGGCGGCGAGGCGCCGCTGACGGCCGCGGGGGACGGCGAGGCGGCGGGCGGCGGCGCGCGGGGGGCGTCGGAGGGGCCGGCGGCGGCGGCGTGGCGGGGGGCGGCGGGCGGGGCGGCGGCGCCGGAGACAACGATGCCGGCGACGGCCCGCAGCCTCGCGCGGGCGGCGGCGGTGCGCTCGCCGCTGTGCTGCTCGAAGGCGCGCGCGGCGGCGAGGGCGAGGCGGCCGGTGGCGTCGTCGACGGCTGGCGGCGCAGCGACAGGGCCGGGGAGGGCGGCGCCCGCGTCGGGGGCGGCGCGCACCGCCTCCACTGTAAAGAAGTGGATGTAGACGGCGTCGACAAGGAGTGTGTGGAGGTCCGACAGCGACGGCTTCGCCGTGAAGAAGCGCGCGTCGCGCTCAGCGGTGAGCGTCATGAAGATGTGCTCCTCGCCGTCCCACTCGAGGCCGTCGTAGCCGGCGGCGGCGGCCCCGCGCTCGGCCAGCGCCCCGTCGCACCACGCCAGGTACATGTTGCTGCTGGGCAGCTGGTCGCGGCGGTGCTGCCGCAGGATGACGGGCGCCAGCAGGCTCGGCCCCGTCGGCGGGTCCACGGCGCACTCCTCCTGACTCACGTCGATGTAGTCCTCCGTGCTGGGGCGCGTGAAGAAGCGCGCGCGGGGGTCGCGCAGCTGCCGCAGCAACTCCGCGCGCGTCGGCAGCGCCTCCAGGCCCCCCGCCGCCGCACCGGAGGCACCGGAGGCACCGGAGGCGGCGGCGGGGGCGGCAGATGCCTCCGCTCCGCCCGCGCTGGGGGCGACGGTGATGGTGCTGCTGATCGCGCGCGCCCCGGCGGCGGCGAAGTCGGAGGCCTGCTGCCGGCGCACCTCGCGGTAGAGCGCCAGCAGCTCCGCCGGCGAGTACACCTTCTGGTCCCAGCGCAGCGTGAAGCGGCACAGCTCCTCGCGCTTGTTCTCCTCAATGACAAAGGCACGGTAAATGGTAACGCGGAAGGAAAGCTCCGAGAGCGGCACCACGCTCTGGTACCGCTGCGCCGACAGGAAACGCAGGCGGTCCATTGCTGCCGCGGCTTCAACAAGGAATTGGGGAGGGGGGGAAGGAAGAGGATCAGTCCTGGTGGGGGGTCGGGCTCCTCTTTCTACTCTATTTGCTTGAGTTAGACGTTGTATGTGTGTGTGTGTGTGATGGACGCGTACGCACTCTGTCGCGTGAGGGATAGAGCGTGTGTTCGCGGGAGGGGACAATTTCTATGGATGCGGGAGCCAGATTGGACTAGCGCAGACTAGGAGGGAGATAGAGGCCAAAGGGGTAGGGGGGATACAAAAAAAAAAAATCCCAACTGCGTTGACAGTGACAGCATCTGAAGATGTTAGAATACGCAACTGAGAGGAAGCATGTTCTGTCCGCGGCTATCAATACAAGCAAAGGAAAACACTCACTGAAGCTATCAATCAAAATGCCTAAATGGCATGTATTTTTATTTCCGTTTCCTTTTGGACATAGGAGGAGCAAGAAAACAGAAAAAAAAAGTCATGTATTAGAGGTAGGGAGGGAAGTTGTTCAAAAACAGAAAAGGAAAGTGGGGAGGGAGAGGGTGCACGTCACGGGTAGGAGTAGAGATACAGCTGGTCGCGCATCGCCTCCTGCTTGCTGTTCTTTTGGTACGGCGCAAAGTACTTGATGTCCCACCGGTTCGACACCACCACCGTCGCGCGCGCCTTCAGAATGTCAGTCAGCGTCTCCTCCAGCGCCGCCAGCGCGTCCGGCAGCAGATAGAGGAAAAGCACCGTCGGCACCACTGCCGCCGCCGCCGCCGCTGCGGGTGTGTGCGAGGCCGACGCAGCCTCCGTGTCTGCGCCTCCGCCGCCGCTGGTGTGGCGGGCCAACGACGGCGTAGCAGCCGCAGGTGGCGGCGACAGTGGTGGCTGCTGTTGCTGTTGCTGTTGCTGCTGATGATGAAGTTTTGGGAAGTGCCTGTCCAGGTCGACGGCGGTGATGTCCTCACAGAGAAACGTGTACGTGACGGTGACTGCACTGCCACTGCCGCCGCCGCCGTCGGTGTCAGTCTCCTGGGGGTCACTTGCCGCAGCTGCAGCCGCCGCCTCGCGCGCCTGCAGCACCAGAGCCTCATCAAGGTCGATGCCGGTGGCAGCGATGGATAGCGGGGGGAGGCGCGAGCGGGCGCGGCCGCGGCGGCCCTCGCCGAAGCCCGCAGCCTCGCCAACACTCGCCGCAGCGGTGTTGTTGGTGTCTCCCCACGCGCGCCGGAGGCACCGCGCGATGCCAAACAGCGCCGCGCCGTCGCCGCAGCCCAAGTCCAGCAGCCGCAGCGACACCGCCTCCGTTTGCTCCGTTTGCGCCTCCGCCGCCGGGAGAAGGTAGCGCCGCAGCAGCTCGTGTGCGACGGCGGCGGCGGTGGCGTCGCCGGAGGGCACAAACGGCGAGAGAAAGACGCCGTCGTCCCACTGAAAGGGCAAGTCGCTCATTGAGAGAGAGAGAGAGAGAGAGAGAGAGAGAGAGAACTTGCGTTTGTGTGTGGAGCTGATGCGTTAGTCCTTCACTGCCCGCAAGTACAAGAGGATTTAAAAAAAAAAATAGAAAATAGAAAAAAAAAAGTATGTATGTATGTATATTACCTTTTACTAATTGCTTATGTATGCGTGCAAAATAGAGTGAGTAAGAGAGAGAGAGTGCGTATATGTAAGAAAAAAAAGAACTCAAATGTATGTTGAGTGGTGGCTTACAGACGCTAGCTAAATGGGGAGTGTATGAGAATGAACGAGAAAAAAAAGGGGAGAACATGTAAAGAGGAGGAAGCGAAAAGAGAGTTGATGAATCACGAAGCGAATGAGTAAACAGCAAAAGCAGACGAAATATCATCGCGAGAGAGAGTAGTTCCAGCCAGCAGAGTAAAGCATCAAGTGTGTGTTGTTTCGCATTGGTGGCCAAATGGGTGTCTCTTTTGCCATGAGGCAAGACCACTGTGTTTGTCTTCTTCCTTCCAGGCCTTTCCCCATTTATGTGCCTATAAAGATATAGAAGCGACAGGCATATTCGTATATAATATCTCGTCAAAACAGGTGAGCACTACTCTGTAATTTTGTTTCTTTTTTTTTTTTGTTGTTGTGAGTGTTTGTTAGGTGTTGTTTGTTGTTGTTTTGGTTTTTTAATGAATAAGTTCTAGCCTCTCAGTATGAGCGATAGAAGATTGGCGGTATGGAACAGTGTACGGAAAAAGACTAGGCGGGATTTTTTTGGTGAATTTTTTTTTTTTTGAGTGAAAGATCCGTATGTCAAAAAGGGGTTGAAGGGAAACGTCCCACGACCGAAAGGAATTACAAGAAAAGACATTTAAAAAAAAAAAAACGAATATATATATAGAAAGAGGGAAAGATACGGACAGATGTGTGAGAAATAATATTCAATACCGCATACGTACGGCAAAATGCATTTAATATTATAAGTCTTCTGTGTACTTTTTTTGTACTCTTGTATTACGAGTATTAGTACTTGCATAGTGCCACACATTGCTACTACGTACAGTGGCCTTTTTTTTTTTTGTTTTGAAAAACTAGAAAAAAAAATGCGGGTGGATATACATCGAGTAAAATACAATATTCAAAAAAAGTTAGGGGGTAAAGGAAGCACAAAAGCAAAAAATCTCTCTCTTCGCCCCCCCCCCGAAAAATCGAGCGAGAAGGGGGGAAAGATCCATGTGATCCGCTCATCGGCGCTGCTTTCGCTCGCAACGGCCGCTCTCTTCTCACATGTTCACCACTTCACACAATTAAAAATGTTTTCATTGATGTTTATTTGATATATGGCTGTGCACTTTGTCCCGGGGGGCAAAGGCGGATATTGACACACGAAATCGAACCTGTCTGGAACGTAGACCAATGAGATATAAAAATAAATAGATAAACAAGTAAAGTATGACAGCGACACACTTGAAAGTATTTATTCATTCAGGATGTTGTGTGCTTCGGCACTGGTTTAGTTCGTGTTGAAAACAAAAAACGAAAAAAGGGAAGGGAGAAGAAGCAATTTTAGGAGGGTGAAGAGGAAAGAGATTAAGATTAAAAGATTGAATGCGATTAGAAAAGCAACAAAACAGAAGCGAAAAATGATCTTGATGCTGGGTACCATTTTGTGTTCCAGTCTTGACATTCGTGTTCATGCTCACCGCTTCGCTCGTAGCTGTGATAGGGATGGTGGGTGGGGCTTTTTAAAACATGTCGCGATAAGCCGATGGGCGAAACCGCGAGAGTGCTTAACCTATCGAGCGGTGGAGAGTGATGAATTTGAATGTCTCGACGGTCACATATGGGCATAGTTATTTATCATATTTTTACTTGAGATCACTCATTGTAAATTCATCATCTTCGTATACAGGAAAGTTACCCGTTCCAACTAGAATAGTTACGCTAGCACATTTTCTGATCTCAAATCAAAAGAGTTTAAAAAAAATAAAAAGCACTTCATGCTTACGCAATGGAAGAAAAATGAAGAGAGGGGGAAAAAATATGTATTAATAGGATTTAAAATCTGCGAATAGTAATCTACCAGCAAGAAAAGAAAAACAAAAGAAAGCAGTGAAAAATGAGGGATCAAAATTGAGTAGATTATGTATGCAAGAAAAAAAAAGGTTACTAGGATTGTTTCTTCTACAAAGCATTACAAAAGATGTTTATGGTATGAGAAGATGTTAAAAAAAAAAAAAGTGAGGGATCGGTCAGAAAAAAAAAAGAGGCAATAGAGAAATGGAGAGATAAAGAAAATCAGCGGCACCAACTCAAACTGTTGAATGTGAATAAAGTACCAGAACACATTGAAGATAGGAAAGACTTACAACGGGCAATTAATACAAGATGCTAATTGCTAGGAAGAAGCAATCTAGTATCAAATCTCAAGCGACGAATGAGTATAGTGAAAGTGCCTAGTAAACGTGTGGAAGTATAATGCACAGTAAAAGAGACGACTAAATAAATGCAAGGAGAGGCAGAGAAAAAAAAAAGATCATACTTTTAAAATAGAGAATCACACAAAGTAGATCTCTGCATTCCAAAAAAAAGAAAAGCGAATGCTTATTTTAGACGCATTATTCTACACGTACACTGTGAAGAATGCAGATGCGTACCGGAAGAGTGCGGAAAGCAGAAAAAAGATAAACAAAGAATAAGAGACTTTCGAACTCGCATAAGAGAAAAATATATGTCACGTACACTATTATCACCACTTCGTGCAGTGTTGCGTGATGAGTTCAGCTATTTGTAAATCTCTTTGCAGTCGACTGAAGAAGAAAAAAAAAGTCTATTCATTCTTGATTAAATTCTTCAAGTGCGCTGTGAGGAACATATAACAAGACACGAAAAAATATGAGAAGCAAAAAAGGAAAAAATCATTCACAAGACACCGTCACAGACATATTGATGCGACGCGGTATCAACGTATGAAGAGACGAACAATTGTAAAGAGCTTAATATAGCTCTGCGAAGAATCAAAAGTGGGTAAGGCGCGCGCACAGAATAAAAGGTCTGCGAAGACGTGAAGTCTGCAACAGCCTACGCTCAAATGAAAAGAACGCCATGATACAGTAATGAAGTTGTGGGTACTAATTCGTTATGAAGAATTCTTAGAATACACAACAAATCTCCATGTCAAAACGAAGCCGATAATCTATTCCTCAGTTGCAACGAATATTGAGGATTGCAATCGCTGAGTGGAGTTGCAGTACACTTATTCCCTAGACCCAACCGTTGTACAAAATCGTTCGTGCTGTTACTCCCCAATTATTTTAGTGTGATGGATTTGCACAATTTATGTTTGCCTGTCTGTCTCTTTTACTAACCCAATAATTTAGAATGTCGTTAAAGCGAGTGAAGATGCAGTAACTTCCTTACTACTTTACTGCTCTGGCGTCCGCGTTGCAGAGGGTGGAAACTCACGCAATTATCTGCGTAGATAAAACGGCGAGAACACTCCTGTCTTTTCAAGTTCAGTTCTTGCCACGGCAAGGCACTCGCTCCTGCGATTCACTCCCGTTTCGTCAGCCTTTCCTGACTAGCCTCGCATTTGCCGTGGGGAGGGCGAGCAGGAGGCAGGGGCCAGAAAAAGAAAGCCGGCACGTCCCACCGGCGTTGCCCCTCCACGGGCGGGCGGCCGTTCGGGGAAGCGGGGGTGCGGGGGTGGCGGAAGGGGGTTGCGGGGCGGCGGGAGCGTGGGGCGGGGGGATGGCATGGGGATACGGGAGGCCCCCTCCCCTCGGCTGACGGGATGCGGAGACCCCGGACCTGGCGCCTCCCCCCACCACCCATCCCCATCCCAAACAGATACACAAGCGGGGGAAGGGGAAGCTGGAGGGAGCAACGGGCACACACG
>JAQOSZ010000017.1:0-25743 GCA_030347455.1 Kentomonas sorsogonicus | reverse complement strand
GCGCGGCGCCGACGACGCCGTGTGCGCGGTGGCCGCAACCGTCGCCGCCTACTTCACCTTCTCCGCGGAAGAGAGCCAAACCGTGCAGGGAGGAAGCAGCAAGACGGGGCACGCTGGTGTGTGGCGCGACGCGCTGCGGTGTTTCTCTACCCGCGAGGAGCAAGTGGCGCTCACGCTGGCGGTGCTGGACACGCTGAGCGACGCGGCGAGCAGCGGGCTCACCTCCGCCGCGGCCCTCGCGGACGCGCTGAACGCTCTCGTCGCCGACACGGCGGAGGACACCCTTGTGGAGCTGGTGGTGGAGGAGCAGATACGGCGGCGGCGGCGGCCGGAGGCGGTGGCGCTGTGGCTTCAGGCTTGCGCCAGCGGGGGCGCGGCAAGCGCCGGCAACGCGCCGCAGCTCGAGAAGCACCAGCATCCGCAAGGACGCGGGCGGCGGCCACACCCTCACGACCCCGCGTGGGAACGCACGGGCTCGTTGCATCACCCTCATCCTCATCATCCGTATCACCCCGCGGTGTGCGCCGTCGGCGACTGCATGGTGCGCTGCCTCAACACGCTCGGGCTCAGCGGCGACGGAAAGGAGCTGGCGGCTGCGCAGTGGCGGGCGGTGCTGCAGCGCGTGCCGCCCTCCGTCTTCTCGCATCCGACCACGCCACACCTCAGCAACGATAGTGACAGTGAGGTGGTGTTGGTGGTGTGGATGTTTTGGATGATGCGTGCGGCGTACCGGGAGGCGGAGGACGGCACACAAAGGGAACAGCGGAAGGAAGCGCACGACAGCGGCGGCGGCGGCGGCGGCGGCGGTAGTCCCGCGAGCCGCGCGGAGGTGGTGGCGGTGCTGCGAAACGTCGGGGCGCACCTCACGCCGCGCCGCGCGGGGGAGACGGACGACAGCATTCTCCCCCCGCTGCTCCTCAACTGGGCCGTCGCGGAGACTCACAAGACGAGTCTTCACAGTGGCGACGCCGCGGACGCCGTCGGATGGCGCGAGGCGGCGGCAGCGCTGCGGCGCGGGGCGGAGTCACGGCGGGACACAGCAGAGGCAACAGCAGAGGCAGCGGCGGGGGCCTCGCGCTTCGTGTTCGCGGCCCTCCCGCTGGACACGGTGCCGTCGCGCGCACACGCCCTCCGTGTGCTTGGCGCCCTGCATGCCGTCGAGGCGGCGCAACTCGGGAGAGGGCATCGCGACGGCAGTGGCCGGTGGGATGACGGGCAGCGCGACCAGAGCGGGCGCCAGCAGCAGCCGCGGCGGCGGCCGGCGTTGGCGGGAGGCAAGGATTCGCTTTCCACTCTTGAGCGGGCGACGCTTCTTGTCGTCGGCGGCGCAGCGGCAGATGGCGTAGAAGCGCCAGCCGCAGCCGCGCTCCAGAGTGGGGATGCGTGGTGGGAGCTCAAAGGCAGCCGTCACACAGGCGAGAGCGACGAGATGAAGCGTCTGTACCGTCGGCTGCGAGCGGTGCTGCTGCACGCGTGGTACGTCCGCTCGCTGCGGTGCGTCCTGCGCTTCTTCGCCGCCGAGGCGCACCTTCTCTCGCTCGACGATGCAAGCGGCGCCGTCGACGGGGAGGAAGCAGCGGAGTGGCGGTGGGAGTGGTCGGAGCGCCGCCACAGCGACTCCACTGAAGAGACACCGCAGTTGTTGGCCGCGGAGGCGGCAGCGGCGGGGGGACAGATGCTGCCTCAGACGCCGTCGCCGCCGCGCGTGCCGCTGCCGCTCCTTGCCACGTACGTGGTGCGCGAGCGCGCGCTGCGGCCCTCCGCCGTCGCCGCCGCCTCCCCTGACGTCCTGTCCGCTCCCCCGTCGCCGCGCGGCTCCTCGCAGGCGCGGCACGCGGCGGCCGCGGCGGAGCTGGCCGTGCTCCTGGACGCCGTCAGCGGTGGCGGCAACCGCGCGAAAAACATTCATCACGCGCGCGACACGGACATGCGAGGGCGTGCGGGTGGGAGTCCCGCCCTCGCGCCCCCCACGCCCGCCGCCGCTCTGCACACCGGTCTTGTGAGTGAGTGGCTGGAGGCGGCGGAGGCGGCGCTGGCGGCGGCGGCAAGCGCGGCCAACACACCGCCTTCCTCCTCCCCAGCTCCTCCTTGTCAGAGAGAGGAGCAACAGCAGCAGCAGCAGCAACAACAACAAGTGCCGCCGCCTCCCGCCACGCGCCGCGTCCTTCAGACACTGCGAGACGATCTCGCCGTCCACACACCCTCCACCCCTCCAGCGGCGGCAGCAGCAGCAGACGGCGCTGGAGGCGACTCCGGTCTGCTGTTTGGGTGGCGCCTCACGACACCCGCGTTGCGCTTAGCGCCGCCGCCGCCGCCGCCGACAGATTTCGACTGTGAGGAGGCGGACGCAGAGGCGGGAGCGCCGGGGAGCGTTCCCAGCGCCGCCGCCGTCATTGCGCGAATCGAACGCCTCTTAGGCGGCGCGGGGTGAGTGCACAGTGCACAGGAAGGAGAAGGTCTCTCACTCCACCCTCTTGTCTGCTTCTTTATTATTCACAAATACTCAACCAGTGCACGCGCGCAGAGATAGATAGAGAGAGAGAGAGAGAGACTCTTGAGCGATTACGGAATGGGTCCTGTACTTGGCACAGGGCGGAAACGGAAAACTAAAAAAGAGGAGGGTGTTAACCTTTCAGTGATGGTGCGTGTTGCGCACAAGCGATGACGGAACCTCCGTTTACCGTGTGTCAACACTTGAGTGAGATTCACCCTATGGAAGACTATTTCTCTCACTTACTCTCTCCCTTCCCCCCCCCCCCACCTTATTATTTTCTTCTTCTTTATACATCTTTAAAAAGGAATAGAACAGTTTCCGTAAGTGACATTGTTTTTCCTTCCACCAATAAATACATTTTTAAACTTTTCTTTTTTCCTCAAGGGTATCCTTGACTGATTATTTTTAACTTTTTTCTTTTTCTGTTTACTTCCTTGTTCCTCCTTTTTTTTTCCCCCTGTATCATACTCAGCCAAGACAAACACACACACACACACACACACACACACACACGCACACACAACTACACAACTACATTTACGTACTAGTGCTGTGTATCGTGTAGCGCGTAGTTAAAATGGAGAGCACGACCGCCACTGTTGGCGCACGATGCGCCGCCCTGGCGCTGCTGCACGCGACCCTCGCGCTTCTCTTCCGCCTGCAGTACGTCTTTGCGCTGGTGTCCGAGACGCTCAGCGAGCGCTGCGACCTCAGCCTCGACTACGTGGCCGCCGTCGGCGCGTGCGGGGTGGCGCTGCGCGTGGGCCTGCGGCTGCCGGCCCCGCCCTCCCCCGCCACCGCCGCCGCCCTCGCCGCCGCCCGCCGCTCCTCCGAGTCCTACGCCCACGGCGCCGCGGCGGCGGGCAGCAAGAGGGCGCGCGGGGCGGACGCCGTTGCCGTCCCCACCCGCCGCGCGCACCTCGGCGACTCGCTGGTCGCCGCCGCCGCCACCGCCGCCGCGGAGGCCGCCGACGCGCTCGGCCCTCTGCCGCTGCCGCTGGCGGTGCTGCTGCTGGCGCACGTCCCGGCCGCCGCCGTGATCGCCGTCCTCGCGGCCGCCGCCCTCCTCCACGGTGTCGCCGCCCTCGGCCGCCGCCTCCGCCCCTCCGCCGCCGCCGCCCCGCCCTCCCCCCGCAGCCGCCGCTCGCTTGTGGCGGTGCTGCTTCTGTGGGGGCGGAAGTCCGCCGCTGCCGCCTTCGCCGCCGCCACCGCCGCCGCGGGGGGTGTGGAGGGGACGGAGAAGAGTGCCAGCGCCAGCGCGGGAAGCGCCGTGTCCGCTGCCGCTATGCGCGCTCGCATGTGTATGCGAATGCGAATGTGTTGTTGTTGTTGTTGAGACAGGCCCGACGCGAATGAATATAAAAGGAGTGTGAAAGAAGTCCACTAACCTTTCTGTAGGCCCTCTCTCTCTCTCTCCATCTCCCGTGCCCCACCTTCTTTTAAAATTTTTTCTTTCTCTTTTGATCTCGGTCAAATACATGTTTACGTTTCTTGTTTTGTTTTGTTTTGTTTTTACCTTTTCATTTTCTTCTTCGTTTTTAAAGCAATGTCAAATCCAGTCTAGTAAATTTCTTGTTTACACTTACTAGTCTCCTCATAACACATTGCTTTATCCTAAGCTTATAACTATATAAAAACTGTTTTCCCGCTCCCTCTCTTTCTCTCCCGTCCCTCCTTTTCTCCCTGTGTTTTTGTTTTTTTTTTGTAGCCCCATTTTTTATCCATTCGAGAAAAAAAAGGGAAAGAGCACTGAGAATTGATGATGATACGCATATAGTAATTCAAGTGTTATTTTTTCTCTCTCTCTCTCTCTCTCATCGTCATTACGCATTCTCACTCACTCGCGTTATCTGTGCGGCGGTGGTGGCATTGATGTATTTGTGCAATTTGCTCTTTTGTTGTTGTTGTTGGTGTTTTCAGTGGGGGAAAAAAAAAGAGAAATCTGCTGCAACGATACAAAGTCACAGCGTCCGCTCTCGTTCTCTTTATTTTCTCGTTACAATTTTTTCTTTCTCATTCAATTATTGTACCCTCTCTCTCTCTCTCCCTCTCCCTCTAACATTTTCTATATAAATACACTCATTTTTTTCTCTTTCTCTCCTGTTTCTATATGCAACGCCTTGCTTTCTCCTCCTCTCCCTCAACAACAACAACAACAATGACGCAAATACAAATACACACAAACGCTATCAACGCTCCACCGCCGCCACTCTCGCAGGATACAAAGTACGAGAAGAAAAAGAAAGTGACAATCATTCGAAAACGAGGCATTTTGGTAATGACTACAAAAAAAGAAAGACCTAAGCTAAGCGAAGAGAAAACGATGAATCGGTTCCCGCGCACACAGGCAAGTACCGTAAGAAAACAGTAAAAAAAAAAAGGCCAACAGCGGAAAGCAAAAATTAAAAGAAAGGAACAGGTGGAAAGTTACACACACACAACGACAACAACATCAACATGCAAAAGAAAGACAAAGTAATGAGTGGAAGGTTAGGCCGATAGAATCGAGCGTAAGTACCTCTTCTGTTGTGCTGCATATTTGCGTCTCTTTTTGTTTTTAGTTTACCAAATCATTTGTTTGGTGTGTGTTTTTTTTCGTTGTTGTAATCTCATATCTCTATTTTTTCTCTCTCTCTCCTCTTATTATCTCGTTCTTCCTTTTGCTGTTGTTGTTGTTGTTGTATGTTTGTGTTTGAGCTTTTGTGATCACACACTGAAACCCCTATTTCTCGTTTTTTCGTTTGCGCATCACCGCCGTTCTCGCCTCCCGTTGATTCTCGTTAATCTATGTTTACTGCTCTCTCTCTCTCTCCAGCAAAATGCGAAAGTTTTCCTTACATAGCTTTCTTTTTCTTTTCTCCTTCTCCCCTTGAAGTATCCCACTTGTTTCCTCCCAGTGGAAAGAGAAAAAACAAAGACGATAGAGAGAAAGAGAGCCAAAAAAAAAAAAAACCGCAGTCCACATCATCATGTTAGTGTGTTTTGATTATTATTGTTTTTGTATAATTTTTATTTTTTGAAACTCCTTTCTTGCTTTCATACATCATTTCTCTATATCATTCGTACATTTCTATTTTTTTTTCTCATCCGTCAATTACACAATTCGCTCTTCTTTTTTTTTCTTTTTTAACACTTCTGCTTTTGTTATCATCATTGCCGATGTGTCATTTTTCACTCCCTCTTTTTTATATGATGATTGTTCTCTCGCAAATGGCTTCTTTCTTTCTCAAAACAGAAAGGACGAGTGGTTTCATTGATAGCAAACTTATGTTGAAACGTGAAACTAAAAAAAGGGAGAAAATGAAAATAACAGTGATAGTAAATGCTTAGAACGAAAACGTAAATAATTAAAGGAAAGCATCGTCCTAAATCGATTTTGGAAAGAGAAAGAGGAAAAAGGTCCCATTGCCCAAGTCTGTATCATCCGAAGGAAGAAGGAAAAAAATGAAGGAGCAACAGCACGATGGAATACACCCACTGATAACAGTGGTGAGGCAGCTGCGAATCCTCTAACTGCGCGCACGCGCACGTACACTGAGGTGCGGAGGTAATCTCCCTTCCCTGTGTTGCGTCATAGTCGCAGATTTAAAAAGATAAACTTAAAAGGTTCTCTCTTTCTCTCTCTGTCTCTGTGTGTTCCTTAGTGTCTTTTTCCGTGTCTCACAATCCTTTCGATTCTTTCTCACTTTCTACTTCTGGACGAGTAGTTTTTTTTTTTTGTTTTGTTTTGGCTTTCCTTTCTTTTGCTTCGTTTTTTTTTTTGTTTTTTTTTTTTCATTTCCTCAAGTACGCACGCCTGCACTCTACTTGGATCTTTACTGTGTGCGTGTGTGTGGTGTTGCTCAGAGGTGCGAAAACGAGCAACCAACAAAAATTGAACTGATGTTTTTAAGGATTATTTAAAACGAACAAAAAAAAGGTATTTAGTAATGAAGATAGCGTGTTCCTGAATGAATAGCTGCTTTGTTCTTCATCTTTGCAGTTAGATTGTGTGTTTTGCTCTGTTATTGCAACGTTATGAGTTAGTTTAATGTCACGTAGTGGTGTGCGTGTGTGTGAATTGATGGGTTTGCATCAACGCCACTCTGTTTTTTTTTTAATGCTTCGGTGTATGAGAAAGTGAGCAGTTTCTTGTAACTAGCAACACACCCGCATGCACGCACATCAAAGCACACAAGCAAACAACACAAAAGTTGGAACAGGAAAAAGAAAAACATTAGAATACCTTTCTAACACTCCCTCCACCCACCTACTACGACACACGTCAGGAAAAAACAGAAATCCACTACTTCCCTTTATTTTTTTAGGATCTTCTTTTTTGCATTACGCCTCGACACTTGTCGAGTACACATGAAATTCGAGTCTAAATCTATGTGTTTGATTCCTTTGATATTTCGTCACTGACAATAGTTGTACGCAAACAATCAGCAGCAATTCCACTAGTACCATAACAAAGAGATAGTATCCAGCATATTGAGCAAAAATAAAAGTAAAAGTCGATCTTCTAACGCACTTCTGGCAAAGATAGAAACACACACACACACACACACACACACACACACACACACACACACACACACACACATTCGTGAGGCCACAAGTATATATAGGCCGAATTCCGCCACGCAGCCAGCCATGTCCAACGAGCCGGAGCGCGTCCCCGCTATCACCGCCGACGAGCTGCAGCGCGCCCTGCATCGCACGCGGGAGGAGGCGGAGGAAAGGCTGCGCGACAAGGACCGCCGCATCGCGGAGCTGGTGGAGGCCGCCAGGCAGTGGGAGCTGCGCTACGACCGTGTGCAGCGGGAGGAAAGGGAGGAGCGCAAGGAGGAGCGAAAGCAACAGAGTGAGAGGGAGAGTAAGCTGGAGGAGAAAGTGGAAAAGGCGCAGGGAAAGTTCGAGGAAGACCTACGCAAGGCGCAAGAGCACCACAGGGAGGAAAAGAGTCGGCTCGAGGCGCAGTTGGCGGAGGCGCAGGAAAGGAATGACAGACTGCTGCAGGCGTTTCAGGAGAGCGTAGAGCGGGAGAGGCGCGAGCGCGAGGCGGCGGAGCGCAACCAGCGGGACCTGGCAGCGGAGTGGCGGGAGAAGTTTGAGGCGGAGCAGGAGCGGTGGGCGGCGGAGCGCGCGCGGCTCAGCGGCCGCATACAGGAGCTGGAGGCGCGCCCGGACGCCCTCGCCCCCGCCGTGGAGCAGATAGTCGCGCTGGTGCAGAAGCAAGTGACGCACAACAGCATCAACGCCGCGCTGCAGCTGCTGGTGCAGGAGGAGGCGCAGGGACGTCAAACACTGACAACAGAGGAGGCGGCAACACTCAGTGCATTGGAGCAGCAGCAGGACGAGTCGCTGAAGCAAGTCCCCGCCCGCGCCGCCGCCCGTGCGGAGGCTGTCTTCGCTTCCCGCGGACTGTCCCTGAATGAGCTGCGCCGCACTTACCTGGGCAAGGGAGCTGCCAATGACAGGGACTCATACGATGCCGGGGAGGGTCTGTACAATCTGTTTCTGGCGCTGCGCCCCGACGGCCCTGTCGACAGCATCGCCATGCGGGAGTTGCTCAAGGGCGAAAATAATGTGAGCGAGGTGAGGTATAACACGCTGGGACGGCGGAATACATGGGGCAGCAAGCACTTCGCCATCTCAGCCGGCGACGCCTACGAGCTGGCGGCCTGCGTGCTGTGCCACCTGCCGGCGCTGCGAGAGCTGGCCTTTCTCCACCTCCCCCCGCTGTCGACCCGCGACCTCGAGTGGGTGTCGCACCTCCCGCAGTGTGTGGGAAAGTTGCGCTTTTTGCACACCGACTACACCGTCGCCGACCTCCGCGAGATGCACCGCTGGCGGGGGAGCCGCACGTTCCTTTGTGACGTTTCCACCAACAACCTCACCGACTGGGGAGAGTTCGCGGGTGTCGGTGACGACAATACCAAGAGGGCTCGGGTGAATGAGGCGCTGGGTGAGATGATGAACTGGTTGTTTTAATTATCGTAATGTCACCTCTCCAACTGTGTCGTGCGGGGGGCGGCGCATACATACACACAGACGCACACACACACACACACACACACACACGCATACGGCACCTGTTGTTTATGGGTGTCAGCGTGCAGACATATTTATTAATTCATATTTATATTTATAATTACTCCCTTGTATGGCTGTTGGTATGGTGGCGTTTGACGTTGCTGTTGGGGGTAGTGGTAATTACTACTATTACTTAACTGTACTTCCGACAATACATATCCCGCGATGTATTTATCTGTTATCTCTCGCGGCGTCATAATTAGTGTTTACCATGTTTGTCTCTACATACATCACTATTTTTAGTCCATGTTTTTTCCACTTTCTTTAAATTCTCCCGTTTTTTTTCAATTCCCCCCCCCCCTCCCCTCTGCCGTCTACGCGCACTGCCACCGCCCCGTCCTCGTAGCGTCCGTCCAGCACTGTTTTACTGTCTCCCATTTCATTTCTTCCCCTCCCCCCCCCCCGCCCCCCGCGCCCGATCTGTACATATGGGCAACTTTCCTAATCCTTTGCTCCGTGGGAATGTGTGCCGGGATGGAAAAGAGGAGCACAGTGAGCATATCTGTTATAAAGATAGAGATATCATCGGAAGGCCCGGGTTCACTCATAGCTACTCTTCCAGAACCTTAGCATTTCCAACTTCGCTCTCCTGTAAATGTTAGTTTATTTTCCGTGTATTAGATTTAGATGATACTATAAACTTACGAAGTGCATGTCTGCGCACTCCATAACCCCATTCACCGAACCTCCCCTTGCCCATATCGCTTAGGAACGCACCTCGTTTGGTAAAGGGCGTCGCGACTCGGGAAGTCGGCGGGGTTGTTGGCGGATTTCACGTACTGAGCCGTAACTCGGTACGGGAATTGCGCCAACACCGGGGCAAGTTCTGCGTTAATGGCGTGGCTGCGAGCAAAGCCGCGCGTGATGCCTGACAGCGCCGAAGTGTTGTCGACAAACAGGTGCAGCCGTGCCTTCTTGTCGATGGTGGGACGGAGCGCCGCGAGGGCGCAGGCCACTGCGCGCGTCTCTGCGGCGTTGTTGTTTGTCGCCGGGGTCCCCCAGGCGCTGCCGACGACTGTGGTCTGCTTTGGCACTCGGTCAATGCAGACCGCGCCCCACCCCATCAGAGTTGCGTCCGTGAAAAGGTCGAACTGTCCGGAGGGGGGCGGAGGGTCAGGCTCGATCGTGCGGGGTCGGTTCTCACGCGCCACCGCAAACCATCGCTCGAGCTCGCGGCGCGCGGCGGGGGCCAGCGCCACAGGGGTCGCATCGCACACGAGGCCTCGCGACCACTTGGAGAAGAGGCGGCGCACCGACTTTAGAAACCACCAGCAGTCGCGGACCGGAAAGTCCAGGACACGCGCAGCGAACCAGAGCCTTCCGAGAATCCGCTCGAGATCCGCCATGGTCATGTTATCGATGCTGTGGGCGCGGATCTTCCCTTCCGTCTTCGCGCCCATCGCGACCGTCTTCGCGTGGTGGTCAAACGCGATCCCCGCAAACGTGTACCGTTGCGCAGAGAGCGTTTCGTCTCGGTTGAGGGTGACCCGGCACTGGTTCGCGGTCTGCTGGATGCGCCGGAGGGCGTACTCGACTGCTTCACGTCGGCCACAGTACTGGACGTTGTCGATCCACACGTTGACATGGACGTCCGGCATGGGCGACCTCGCGTAGGCGGGGTGGCCAGCCAAGGTACTGGTGAGCTTATGCATAAGCTCGGGGCTGAGGCTCAATCCCATCGGGAGAGCCCTCATCTGGAACACCCGGCCCGAGGATGTTCGGAAGCAGAAGAGGTGGCGCAGGTCACGCGGAAGCTCGATCTGGAAAAACGACGTGGTCAGGTCGGTGATGCCACCGTAGTCGGCAAGCACCAGCGGGAAGGGGTTGACGCCACGTTACCACGGAGTGCCGCAGGGCGACCTGCTTCCTGTCGACCAGCGTTGCTGCCCAATCGCCCGACATTAGAGCAGCGAGGTCAACAGCCCCGTCCCCAAGTGGCGCAGCCGCGTATATTAGAAAAAAAAAGGGCATCTCGCACTCCGTCACCACAATCAGCTGTGGCTTTTCGGGGGCGGACGGAAATGGTTAAAAAAGCATCTCGCAACCCCTCACCATTACGAAAAGTGGCTTTTCGGGGGCGGACGGAAATGAAGTACAGAAACTGTAACAATTTAATGGTTAGTTGGAAGGCGCTGCTTCCGAGACCGTCGACGTCCGTGGGATTTCCCCGCTCGCTGTGGGTAGGAAGCCTCCAGAGTGAGGGTTCAACTCCCGAATAGTGCACTTTTTTGCCATTTCGATTTTTCCACTCGGGGGTGGGGCGGTGCCACGCCCCGCGGCAAAGGGCCCCGCTGCGCGCCCCCGCACAGCCACTCGCCGGAAGCCGCAGCGCGTTGGGGCGGCCTTGCCCGGCCGCCGATGCGCCGCGCGCCGCATGTCCTCCGTCACCGCCCCGGTTCCCGTCGACACCGCCCCGACCGCTGGCGACAGCATTCACCTGAGCCTGAAGGGTTTTTAGTGAAGCGGCCAGCGATGCGACTTGTTGTTCGTAATGTTGAACGTCGAAGGCTGGCGACCCGTTAGCATCGATTTGGCTACGGATAGCCGGAATGATGTCCTGCAACTGGCTCATTTGGTTCTGCAGAGTGGTGACGGCGCTCTGAACCGCCCCTTCTTGCTGCTCGTCCTTGCCAAGGCGGTCCATAACGTTGAGGACAGCGTTACGAAGACTCTCCGCCTCGTTGGCGAGAGACTGGCAGGCATTCGTGTTGTTTGTCTCCGCGGCCTCCAGATTGGTGGTGCGCTGAACGAGGTCAGTAATGTACCGACGCGCCGCGTCACTGAATTCCAGGAACTCCTGCTGGCCTTCTTCGAGCATACCCTTCACTCGTATCTCATGCTCGGTGTGCAGGGCGTGCCAAAGACGCTGGGCGTCGTCCCATGTGAAGTTTGCCTCTATGGCATTCTTCTGAACGACCGCCTCGTAATACGCGTGGGGTAACCGCGTGAGCTCCCGGTAGCTAAAAAAAAGCATCTCGCAACCCCTCACCATTACGAAAAGTGGCTTTTCGGGGGCGGACGGAAATGAAGTACAGAAACTGTAACAATTTAATGGTTAGTTGGAAGGCGCTGCTTCCGAGACCGTCGACGTCCGTGGGATTTCCCCGCTCGCTGTGGGTAGGAAGCCTCCAGAGTGAGGGTTCAACTCCCGAATAGTGCACTTTTTTGCCATTTCGATTTTTCCACTCGGGGGTGGGGCGGTGCCACGCCCCGCGGCAAAGGGCCCCGCTGCGCGCCCCCGCACAGCCACTCGCCGGAAGCCGCAGCGCGTTGGGGCGGCCTTGCCCGGCCGCCGATGCGCCGCGCGCCGCATGTCCTCCGTCACCGCCCCGGTTCCCGTCGACACCGCCCCGACCGCTGGCGACAGCATTCACCTGAGCCTGAAGGGTTTTTAGTGAAGCGGACAGCAATGCGACTTGTTGTTCGTAATGTTGAACGTCGAAGGCTGGCGACCCGTTAGCATCGATTTGGCTACGGATAGCCGGAATGATGTCCTGCAACTGGCTCATTTAGTTCTGCAGAGTGGTGACGGCGCTCTGAACCGCCCCTTCTTGCTGCTCGTCCTTGCCAAGGCGGTCCATAACGTTGAGGACAGCGTTATGAATAAGCCCTACCTAGCTGTTACGACCTACGTGTGATGTCGGAGGGTGGGGCGAGTCCATGTATGCTGCTGTGGGACTTTCATCATGTGATCAAGCATATCAAGGAACGCAGGGAATTCTATATATGGCCCTCCTCCATCATTATAATTACGTGCCGCGCCGTGACGACCTGTTGCTCGCCGTACCGAATCGTCGTCGCTGAGATCCCCGGTGCTGAGCCCGCATGCTTCGCTAGCAGGGCGATGCGGGGAAAAAGGGGGCTCTCCTCCAGAAGGCAAGCAAGCACATGGGACAGCGCGCCCCGCTTGATGCTGTGTAGCGTGTAACCCCACGGCCGCAGCTTGGACCTCATCGCCTCCGACGAGATCGGGACGAGCTGAGCCTCGCGGCCCACCGCCCGTATGCGGCGGCGCAGGAAGCGCGCTGATTCCGGTGTCCACTCCCCGCGAATCACGCAGAACAGCTCCGGGCGGAACGGCGTTGACCTGCTCGTCTTCGTCTCTGCCCCGAAGTACACGATGATCTCCTCCTCCTGTATTTGGAGGAAGCTGGAGCCCCGCAGGCGGGACACCTCGTCCCACCGGCTGGCCGTCTTCCACGCCAGCATCAACCCGTGTGCTTCGAGGGGAGGCAGCGCCGCCACGATCTGGGTGAGAACGTCCCGCGGCAGGGGGACTGCCTGTCGAGTCGGGACCGCCGTCCCCACTGCCCGCAGGGCACGCGCGTACAGAGTGAGCTCCGGGTGAGGAAGCCCCATCTTGTTGAGAATAATGATAAAATTTCTCGTGTACGTGTGCTTGGTGGCTGGCGTTACTGGGAGATGGTGGACAAACACCATCATCGTGCGGTCCTCGACCGGCATGTCCTCTCTGGCAGCAAATTCCAGCAGTCTCCGCCACAGGCTGCGGTACTGTGTCCAGGTGGATTTTGCCCACAGATTCTCCAGGAACCTGTCGGCCTCCGCCTCCACTCGTTCCCGGTCGAATGGTGGCCGCGGGCGTGGTCGCAGCGGCGGTTGAGACGCGAGGAGGCGCGAGATTGCGTTCTCCGGGACAGTTCATTTCTTCCCGTCCCTGCTGCGGGTGCGGTCTCGACGCTGATGGGCGGCTGTGGGCGGCGCGGTGGCGGCGGCGGCGGGGGCGGCGGCTCCTTTTCCCTTGCGGCGCCGACCGCCCCCCTGGGCTTTCCCCCGCTCCTCATGCACGAAACGGGAGTTCATGGTTGCCGCCACTGCGTTTCGCATGGTGACCCTGTTGGGATCCGCCAAGTCCGCCAGATCCGCCCTGTTCTCGAGGACGCGTCCTTCGCTCTTCTGGGCCGCGACGTACATAAACAAGTACACTGTGTGAAGGGCGTTGAAGGCGTCGACATTCTCGGCGTCTTCAATCCGTCCAAACGGGCGAAACAAGGCCACCGACAGGCGAAAAGCGGTGCGGAACCCGTGCACCACGGCCAGCAAGTACCCGGTATACCGGCCGTGAGCTGCTTCTGTGACGCCTGGCTCGACGCGGCAGTCGCCGTGTGAGCTCCAGGTAGCTAAAAAAAAAAAGCATCTCGCACTCCCTCACCATTACGAAAAGTGGCTTTTCGGGGGCGGACGGAAATGAAGTACAGAAACTGTAACAATTTGATGGTTAGTTGGGAGGGTTACCGGGCGCAAATTCCCACCTCAGCGGGTTTGCCTCCGGGTTTTGAGGAGGAAAAGATAACGACGATGGTTCGATTCCGGTTCAAAGCACTTTTTCGCCATCACGCGTTTGTCGGGGGGGTGCGCCCTCCCCATCGGCCGCCGCCCACCCCCGGGGACCACCTCGCGAAGACGCAGCCCAGCGCAAGGAAGGGCACCCGCCACGCGCAAGCAGAACAGGCGGCGGGACGCCACGCGCCGCCCACCCCAGCCCCCACCGCCTCGCGCGCGACCCGCCAACGACCGACGGAGCAGCGCCGCCCCGCAGGCCCCCGCGCGAAGCCAGCAAAAGGCGTCGCAACCATGCAACCCCTTGTGGACCGACGCGCGGCCGACGCAGAGTCAAAGACACGCAGCCCGAACCCCTTTTTCTCCCTGGCGCAGATGGCCGCCATCCAATGCCTCCGTGTGAAGATCGGAAAGTAACGAGTCCCAGTCCTTCGGAGAGGGAGCTGAGGAGGTGCTCAATCGCCATGTCCGCGGACAGCCCCGGGCAGAAGCCGGCCTGGTGAGGGTTCAGGTATGCCTCGGGGTCTCGCCAAAGGCCGTGGGCAATCTGCTCGAGTATTAGCACCTCCATTACGCGACACAGGAGCGAGGTTATGGCGACCGGTCTGTACGATGTCACCTCTCCCGCGTCCTTGCCGCCCTCCTTATGTACTGGCACCGCCTGCGACTGCAGCCAGGACCTCGGTAGTCGTCGTCCTTCCCGGAGGGATGCCGTGCGCAGGTTCGTGATCCACTGCAAGGCTTTGTGCGGGAGGTGTCGTAGTAGGATCGGCTTGATACCCTCAGTGTCCGCCGCTTGATTCTCTGTGATGCGGCGGATTGCGCGGCTGACATCAGATGCTGTGAAGGCGACTGGCACCCTGTTCATCCGCGTCGCGTACATTTGGGCGATAGCCGCTTCGTTGCTCCGGACGTCCACCTCTACCGTCATGTCCGTGCTCCTGGTATGCCTTGTTGCGAAGATTCTGGCGAGGGTCTCCGCCTGCTGGCGTGGGGGAAGTGGGCGGCCGTCCGGCCGCAGGAGCCCTGGGGTCACCCGCTCTGTGTACGGCTTCGCCATCTTCCAAAGCCGCTCCATGTCCGTGGTGGAGAGCCCTCCTTCCAAACAAAGTCTGTCCAAATCCGCTAACTCGGCCGTGCCGAGATGCACCCGCAGCGCGTCCCGGAATGCGGCTACCTTGTCCATGGCGTCTGATGCTCCGTTCGCTATGGCCGCGTCCGCTTCCTTCCGCGCCTTCTGCACTTCTTCGGACCATATCCGTATTTCCCTCCAACCATTTCGACTGGATCGCTTAAGGGTGGATAGGGCCGCGTTCAGAATCTGCGTCACCGCCTTGTCGTGAAACTCCACTGAGCGGGTGGGGTACAGCTTTCGCCACGGCGCGCATTTTCTCGCTATCTCCTTCGTCTTGGCCGGCCAGTCCTTCACCGCACTGTACTGGTACAACGGGGTGCGGCTGCTGATCTTGATGGGTTCGCCAAAAGGGTCCTCCCAGCTGATGCACACTGGGTAATGGTCGGACAGGGCCTGCAGAGTCGCTCCAAGCCGAAAATCTGCAGCCTCGGTCGTGACGGCGAAATCGGCCGGGTTGTACGCGCACCCCATCATCACATCCGGTGCCGTGCCCTCGTATCCCTCTTGGTTTGATCTGCGGGTGGGTGTCCGGCGGATCAGCACGCACCAGTCCGATCGGTGTATCAACGCCATGAGACTGCGTCCTCGCTGGGCATCGAGCATATATCTGTCGGTCGCGACCCGGGGACACCATGCGCCGTGTCGGGCGTTCATATCGGACAGAATCACGTCGACGCGGGCGTCACCCGGGCGACGAAAGCCCCACACAGCCCCACCTTACGTTCCCGCTGGATGTTCAGTCGTGAGGGTCGCCATATCGTCGTGGCGCTGTTGACGAGCAGTGCTGTTCCTCCTCGAGGGTACCTGTTGTTCTGGGTGCGGGCGCGCTTCTCGCTCGCCACCACCTCGTATCCCAGGTCGGCAAAGAGCGGCGCGTATTCATTCCGGAGCTTGTGCGTCTCGTGTATCGCCATTACGTCCGGTTTCTTACCTAGCACTTCAAATATACTTGCTAGGAGCGACATCTTCGTATTCTGCAGGCCGTTGATGTTGAGTGACAGGGCGAGGAGGCGCGTGTCCTCGTGACCGGCTCTGACTCGCCCTTCGCCAAACGTTTCCCTGCTGCTGTTTAAAAAAAAAAAGCAATAAAAATAAAGAAAAGCATCTCGCACTCCCTCACCATTACGAAAAGTGGCTTTTCGGGGGCGGACGGAAATGAAGTACAGAAACTGTAACAATTTGATGGTTAGTTGGGAGGGTTACCGGGCGCAAATTCCCACCTCAGCGGGTTTGCCTCCGGGTTTTGAGGAGGAAAAGATAACGACGATGGTTCGACTCCGGTTCAAAGCACTTTTTCGCCATCACGCGTTTGTCGGGGGGGTGCGCCCTCCCCATCGGCCGCCGCCCACCCCCGGGGACCGCCTCGCGAGGACGCAGCCCAGCGCAAGGAAAGACACCCGCCACGCGCGGCCCACCCACCCACACACCCCCTCAGCGCCGCCGCCACGCGCAAGCAGCAGGGGCGGCGGGACGCCACGCCCGCGACCCGCCCAACGACCGACGGAGCAGCGCCGCCCCGCAGGCCCCCGCGCGAGGCCAGCAAAAGGCGCCACAACCGCGCAACCCCCTGTGTACCGACGCGCGGCCGACGCAGAGTCAAAGACCCGCAGCCCGAACCCCTTTTCCTCCTTGGCGCAGATGGCCGCCATCCAATGCCTCCGTGCGAAGATCGGAAAGTAACGAGTCCCACCCGTTGCCACCCAAGCGCGGACCTGCGCTACCCCGTCCCGCGACAGCCTAGGTAGGATGTCGCAGGGTAGGGCCCTCGGCAGGAAGCGCTCTAAAATGTCGCCAAGTTCGGAGTTGGACGTCATTCCATGTAGAATGCTACCTCCCCTAAGCTCGGCGTTGGGCCCGCAGAAATCGCTTACTTGGCGTTCCGCGGGCCGGTTGCCGCTGGCGCCGCCGCTGGGGCGGGAAGAGCACTTCGTCGGACGACTGCCAAGGCCGCTCAAAGAGCAGAGACAAATCGGAGACGGGACGGCCGCCGATGCAGTGGCCGCGGCGCACCTTGGCCATCATGAGGGCGGTGGCGGCGGTCTCCTTCAGCGCCTCGATCTCGGCGCGCATCTCGCTGAGCTGCGCCGAGTGCTGGTTGAAGGCGTCGCCCGCCTGCTGGAGGACCACGCCCACCTCCTGGAAGCTGCTCTGCGTGGCAGCGGACAGCTGCATGATCAGCTGCGGGTCAACGGTGAGGCCCGTGGGCTGGCCGCTCTCGTCCAGCACCATCATGCCGAAGTTGGAGGCGTCGCCCCCCACCAGATCATCACGCGGGCCGAACCGCATCTCCTTCTGGAACAGCGGCTCCTCCTCGCGGCGCCGGGCGTACCCCCCACCGACCAGAGCACCCTTCTCCGCCGCCTTGAAGAGTCTATCGCTTTGCAACGACAGCTGCGGGATGTGGTGGAGCGGGTACTCCAGGTCATGGACCAGGTGGCCCCGGAGGCTCGCGACGGCCTTGTCCATGTGGCGAAGTGCACTCCAGTTGTGCACTCGCACCAGCTCCTTCGGGTCCGTGTACCGGAGCAGCAGGAACATCAAGTGGTAGCACGTTTTTTCGTGGTCGATAAACTCCGGCTTCTCGCGACCGGAGTAATCACACGGGAACAACATGCGCTCCCCGATGATGGTGGTTAGAGGAGATAGCATTCCCTTACGGGCCTTTTGGATAAAGAGCTCCGCACTTTGCTCCTGGGGTGCAAGAGCAGACATGCAGACTCGAAAAAAAAAAAAAAAAAACATCTCGCAACCCCTCACCATTGCGAAAAGTGGCTTTTCGGGGGCGGATGGAAATGAAGTACGGAAACTGTAACAATTTAATGGTTAGTTGGGAGGGTTACCGGGTGCAAATTCCCACCTCAGCGGGTTTGCCTCCGGGTTTTGAGGAGGAAAAGATAACGACGATGGTTCGATTCCGGTTCAAAGCACTTTTTCGCCAACACTACTTTTGCCTCCTTTTTTAATAAGGAATTGGACAGGAATGGCGTTCTCAGGAGGCACCCGCGACGACGAAGACGGCGCAGCTGATGTCGTGGAGATGCACAGTTGTGACCCCTCCGAGAAGGAAGGAGATGAAAGGAAGGAGACGTCAAAAAGGGCGCCGAAGATTCACACGAAAACAGTGACAGCTGGCCTGATGTGGGGAAGTGGGGGGTGTTGATGGTACATTGATGCTACTAATGGTATCCAGGGGAAAGGATTTTCGCTGCAGCTGTTACTCAACACCCTTGAAGTCGTCTAAAGCGAAAGGGAAGGGTAAAAGGAAACAACGACAGGACAACATCGGGAGTGTGCTTATTAGTTTGCTTGCTTGTTGTTGTTCTTGGTTTCTCCTCCTTCTTCCACCAAAGAACAAGAAGAAAAAGCGCTTGAAAAAAGCAAAGGGGCAATCAGCAGGAAAAAAAAAAGTAGTGATGTTCGCAAGAGTATTCCACATTTGATAACATTGGCGTCGTCATCGCAGTTAGTCTCAGATAGAGATTCCCGAAGCCTTTCAACTCTCACTGAGGGTGCGCACGTGGCACAAAGTCAGTGAGGGAAGGAAGCTAGCATGTCAACGTGCAGAATTATTGGTTTTCTGGAAGTAACACGTAATAACACAGTTTGAACGAGAGCTGGAAGGAGAAAAGGAAGGTGGGATTATTTTTTCTCAATTACAGATATATCCGCAGAGGAGTACGGAGTCTAGGCCTTCCTTTGTTCGTTCTTCGCTGTTCTCTTTTCCATGGCGAGGGGCAGGCAAGAGAGAAGAGGAAATACTTGTTACTCTTCTTTTCGTGGTTTTTTCCGTCTCTCGTCTTTGTTATTTGCTTGTTAAAAGTCTTAGAAGATCAAACGCAACGACTTGAAGCAGCAGTTACTTTAAAAGAAAAAAAAAGGAGAAAACAGATAATACCGTAAAGATGGAATTTGTGAATCAAAAACGGAGTAGCCAACGGCAAGAAAAAAAAAGCAGAAGAATTGCTTCTTCTAAACAAGAAAGATTTGAGTGCCGTGCGGAAAACAAAATGGGACGGCAATGAAGAATGAGTCGAACACGAAGAAAAGAAAAGTAGCAAAGTTGGAAAGAAGAAACAAAAGAACAAGTTCATACAGAAACAGGGAGGGGGGGGACATTGGCACTTGGTGTGCGGCGCTGTCGTGAAGGGAAGCACAGAAAAAGAAGTAGGAAGAAAAAAAATGCTGCGCAAATAAAAAGAAGTTTTAAATGAGTATCTAGAGCTTACAACAAGAGATAGGAAAAAGAGAATTGTGTGTGTGTGTGTGCGTGTGTGTGTGTGTTGGGCTTGAGGGACACAAAGCAAGAAAAAAAAAGAGAGAGAAAAAAGCAAAAGCTGAAAAGCGAGAGCAGACAATGTAGAGAAGACAAAAAGAAAAAGAGTGTGAGTGCAGCACTGCCAGAGAAGAGAGAAAAAGCTATGTATACGTTACCCTACACACATCTCTCTCTCTCTCTCTCTCTCTCGCTTTTAGTGTTCAAACATCACACTTCTTAATGCTTTATGTTTCCTTGGGGCAGAGCCACACAGCAGATCCAAAAATCAGTGAGAGTGTCCTTTTTCTTCACGATTTTTTATTTCATCTGCTTGTGCTTCCTTCTCTTCCCTCGCTTCTCAGGTATTTCTACATTTGCTAGAAAAAGAGAAACGAAAAAAGGGAGAACTAGAAGGCAGGCCCTCAGCTATTAAATAATAGCAATAATAGTAATAAAGATAATAATAATGATGAAGAAAAAGAAGCTTGAAAAAAAATACAAGGTGAAAGAGTCACGCAGAGACGCCAAAGTTATGGTGATTATGGGCCGTCACTATGTAAAATATAAGATATGTGTATTGTTGATATTTTGAGAAGAAAAAGACAAATAAAAGCGATACGAATGAATAGCGAATGAATGGGGACTATAGATAAACAATAACACAATTAATGATAACAGATTTTTAAAAAAAAAAATGTTTATATTCCTAGCAGGAGAAGTAAAAAGTTAAGAAAAATAATGAAAAAAGTTCAACGCATGCGTTCGAAAACACATGAAAAAAAAAAGAAATACACCGCTTCAAAATATTATTATTGTTTCTTTACAACAGAGATACTTTTTGAATGAAAAGTAAAAGTATGAAAAAGAGGAAAAGGCAGTTTATGAAGCCTTGCACGAACGCGAAAGCATGAGAGCAATGGCAATACTAACGAAAGGAATAACCACAATAATAAAATATAAAAACCAGAAGATTCAACATGAAAAAAAAAAGAAATTGAAAAGATAGCATGTCATTTTTTTTCTTTTTTTTCTTTTTCACTCTTCCCCATTCCCTCATAAGAAGATAAAAAGAAGAAAAATAAGGTATTTCCATTCTCTGTTTTTTTTTTCCTCTCTCATTTTATTTTTATTATTTCTCAACTTCTACTTAGACAACTACGTCCCTCACTTCTTCTCGCGACGGTACGCGTAGGTCTGCTCGAAGCGGCGGCGGAGCCACTCGCCGGCGGTCACCGGCGGGTACCTGGCGGGGTCGTCGGCGCTCGAGCAGTTGGGGAGACACGACACAACGACCGCGGGGTTCGGCTCCGTAAAAAACGGCATCGAGATGCGGTCGACGCCCGAGTTGAGGACGCGGTGGGGCGTGCTGCGGTAGCGGTCGTTGCTCCACATGGCCATCATGTCGCCGATGTTCACCACGAAGCTCCCCGGGACGATCGGGACGTCCATCCACTCGCCCTTGAGGTCGCGCACCTGCAGGCCGGAGGCGTCGGCCTGGTACAGCAGCGTCACGATGCCGTAGTCGGTGTGCTCGCCGCACACCACGGGGCACTCCCCCCGCGGCCGCGTTGTCGCCGTACCGCTACCGCTACCGCTACCGCTGCCGACGTCGGTGTGGGCACTTTCTTCGTGTTGCTCCCCGACTTGGGCAGCGCTCGGCTCATCCGCCGTCGCCTCCGCCGCCCGCATCTCGGCCCTCTGCTGCGGCGAGAGCGCCGGGTAGTGGATGAGGCGGAACCCGCTGAGCGGCTCGTGGAACTTGACGACAAAGAAGTTCTCGTCGTCGGCCCCGATGGCGATGGCGAGGGCGCGCAGCAGCCGCAGCGCAACGCCTTGCATGTCCGCGTAGTGCGCCTCCAACGCCTCCGCCCAGCCGGGGATGCCGTCCGGGTGCACGTTCGGCCCCCGCAGCGGCGCGCCGGCGGCCACCTCGGGGTGACTCTCCGGCAGGTGGCAGTTCATGTCGAAGGTCTCCTTGTGGTCGGTGGAGTGCGCGGGGTCGAGCTGCTCCGCGCGCGCCGCGCCGTAGCCCCTGTGGCGCGCGCCCGACTTGGTCACGTCGATGCGGAGCTTCTCTTCGAGCGGCAGCGCGAAGAAGCGGCGCGCGAGGGCGGTGAGGGCGTCCAGGCGCGCCTGCGGGATGCCGTGGCCGACAATGTAGAAGAAGCCCCACGTCCGGCACGCCTCGTCAATCTGTCGCGCGACCGCCGTCAGCCGCGCGCCGCCACCACTGCCTGCCGCATCGGAGAGTGGGGAGATGTCAATGATGGGAAGAGACATCGGGAGAGAGAGAGAGAGAGAGAGAATGTGTGTGTGTGTGTGTGTGTGTGTGTGTATGTTTTTAGGCTGTGGGATAATGACGGCAGAGTTGGAGAAAGCGGTCGTTGTTGTTATTGTTGCTGCAGTGCCGATAGGGTAGTTTGTGAGAGACTCTGGAAAGAAAGGAGGCTTTCTGTATATATTTTTGAAATGAATGGAGGAAGGAATGAATCCGGTGACTGGAGAAGTTGCCTGTTCTCTAAATTATCCGGATGGGTTATTTTTTTGTTGTTGCTGCTGTTGTTGCTAGGGTGACATGCGTGTATTGAAGGGAGGAAAAAAATGTGTGTGGAAAGATGTAGATGTGGTTAAAAGATAATGCGAATGATACAATGCAATGCTTTCTCAACAACACAAAAAAAAAAAAAAGAGAGTATGTACACAAAGCCACCGTAGCGCGCTCCCTCGTGTACAAGGTTACGAATATACGCCGTAATACATAGTCAGTTTCAGTTCGAACACGTACATGCGCGAGAGGTCCTACAACTGTGTACATCCCTTTCTCAACTTCTCCGCTAATTACCTCAGATGTTCTTCATTTCCTTTCTTTTTTTTTTCTTTAGAAATCCATATCAAAAGTTTCGATAGTCGTTTTCATACTGACGAATTGAAAACCTCAAAAAAAAAGCCAACAAAAAATAAGTGATGGGAAAAGAAAGGAAAAAGATGAGAGGAGAAAAAAAAAAGAAAAGGAGAGGACAAGAAGAGGCGGTCCTTTTGCGATAGCTACAGAAAAGCAAAGCGAAGAGCATGATACACAGGAAAGGGAAAATGAAAGAAATACATGTTTTTATTGTTGTTATTTTGCCAGAGACAATCATGAAAGAACCGTTTTGCTGCGTGTGTATATTTCAATTTGCAGCGACGACTACTTCATGATATTTGCTCTTACTTTAGATGTGTTTTTTCTTTCTTTCTTGTTTTTTTTTTTTGCAATGTGCATTTACTTCGCTTTGTGTCGCTGCTGCCTCTCTTCTCGTCTGTAAGTTGTAAGTTCGAACTAAGTGAAAAAGAAAGAAAAAGAGAATAAATAAAAAAGAAAAGAAAAGAATAACGTACAAGTCACTCGAATACTCTCGAACTCTTCTCAATGCGTACGTGTGTGTGGAGAATGTATATGAAACCACAGCACACGATTTCGAATGTTATTCTACTTTTTTTTCCACAGAATATGGAAATTCGTAATAATAATAAAAAAGAAATTCATGAGGGAAATAGAAAAAAAAAAGAGAGGCACAATGAATAATAATAATAATAATAATAACGAAGAAAAGTGAGAGAGAAGATAAAAGTAAAAATAAAGAAGGTCCCTCGTAGACTCGTTTTCATTTTTTGATAGGCTCACTTTCTCTTTTTTTTTCTTTTTGACTTGTCTCTTTCCTCCTTTAACCCTTCCTCCGCTTCCCCTTCCTCGATCTCTCAAAGTTAGAACAAGAAAGCAAAGCACAAGCATCAAGTGGGAGGCGGGGGAGTCACTAACAGAGGAAAGACGAAAGGGAGGAGGGAGAGAAGAGAGAGATGAGGGAGGGTGAAGGAGAGAAGTGATCCGGAAGGAAAGAAAATAAGAAGAAAAAGAGGAACATCATTTCATATGGAGGAAGTGAGAAAGACTGAAGAGGCGAAAAAAAAAAAGAGAGAGAGAAAGAGAGAGAGGGGAGGGGGAAAAAACACTTTGTGTGTGTAAGTGGAAAACAACGACGCCCCAGCCGTCCGCTGCGGCTGCGGCTGCTGCGGTGCTCAGGGGGCGCGGTGCAGCGGCGCGGTGACACCGTGGGAGGTGAGCTTCCCGTACGCCTTGGCGAAGTCGGCGCAGAACTTGTCGTTGTCCTTTGCGTACATCTCGACGTACTTGCGGTACTTGTCGTCGAGCAGCAGCGAGACGTCGGTGGGGAGCATCATGAGGGCGCCCGTCCCGCGGTCCTTGAACTGCAGCTGCTCCACCGCGGGGTTCAGCTCCCACGCCTCCTCCAGCAGCGCGGTGAAGAAGGAGTTGTCGAAGCCGTACTTGTCGTGCGTCCAGGGGCCCACGAAGCCCGAGCTCTCCAGCCGGCACTCCCCGCACGTGTGCGCGCCGATGAGGGCGACCGTCTCCTGGTCGTTGAAGCCGAGCCGAGTGAAGACGTCCCGCACGTGGTTCTGCGTCTGCGCGCCGTCCGGCAGCCGCCCGTCGGGGCCGCAGACGGAGCCGTCCGGCGCGTCGGGGCGGCCCCAGTAAAAGGGAATCGCGGGGCCGCCCATGGACTCGATGGCGGTGTACGCCGCGAGCACCCACAGGTCCGCGTACGAGATGGACGGGTGGCGCTTCTTGAGGGGCTCCAGCGCCGCGCGCGCCACCTCGAGGCCCTTGTTGCCGCCGTACGCGCACTCGGGCTTGAAGCGCATCGACGCCGAGTTGGGCGACCCGTCGCGCTTGCGGGCAGTCCCACGAGCCCGCCTCGTGCCACGGTGCCAACGGCGTTCCCCTTCTTCCGCCTCCTCGGGTGTCCACGGAGCTGACTCCGGCGACGCTGGCCCGGATTTCCTGCAGACCCCACAAGCCTGTCCGTGCTGCTGCCTCTTAACGCGCCGGTGGTGCGCGCCCACTGGCAAAAGCCTTCCACGGCGAGTATCGAGCGCCTTTTCGCCCAAGGCCGTCAAGGGCAACAGTGCGACGTCCGGCGCCGTCAACGCGCGATACCGCACAGCGTCCCATCGGGCAACACAGTATAATCTGCGCGGCTTCCCCACCGCCATCAAGTACTTTCCCCATTGGGCAGTCAAGGGCAAATGCGCCGCAGGAACTACCAGCAAGGCGCGCACGCGCCGGCGAGCCCTGCAGCTCCTTCGTGATGCGAGACATCCGCACCCGACCGCGTCTGGCGCAACGTGACGAGCGCGGAGCAGCTGCTGTCTCTCGTGCGCGAGTCTCCTTCTGGCCGCGTCGCGGCGCTCTTCTCCGCCAAGACGCAGGTGCCGCCCATCCCTAATCGGGGCTCGCGCGCACGTCGGCGCGGGCTGCAGAAGGTCCCCTTTGTGTTTCTCGTCCTCAGCCACCCGCCGCTGGTGTCGGCCGAAGCTTTCCCACGTGGAGAACTTGCCACCGTTGGTTGGTGGATTGAGTACTCGAGTAATGCTCTGGGTTTGGGGGTTGTGGGGTGTGCTCGCTGCGCGGCGGTTGGTGACTTGTGGAGGGGGTTTGTTGGGGTTTGTTGGTGGGCCGCCCGCGCCCTGCCTGCAGGTGGACGGTGAGGACGGTGCCGGCGACGCGGGAGGTGAAGAATGGTGGCCTTCTTCGCCGGGCAAGTTTTCGAATTGCCCTACGAGCCTCCTCGCCAAGTCTCTGTTTTCTCCGGCGGTGCCGCCGAGTCTCCCTCCTGGCGATGTCGGCGCCTAACGGACGGGCCGGGCGGCGGCTGCGGGAACCCATCAGGGCGGACCGAGAGCGGTGCCCCACCGGTCGGGGCGCGGCAAGCGCTCCGCGCCCGTCGCGTTTCCCTCCACCGCCCTCCGTCCACGCCCTGACAGCGGGCGCACTCTCCAAGCACGTTTCGTGCTCCCTACCGACGCCGCCAAGGTGCACGCGGGCAAGACGAAGCCTCTCTCTGTGTCTCAATCGCCCCAACTGGGAGCGTCAACAGAATGGACCCTCGCGCATGCGTCAAGGGCAATCCGTCGCAACGAGGCCGAAGCACCAATCGTTTGAACGTGAGCCCCAAGCGCCGCTGCGGGCGGAGGAACAGGCCAGTCGGCCGTTGGGCGCTGTTGGGGGACAAACTCGCAAAGAGCTGTTTGGGCTGCCCGGCGCCGGAACAAGGCGATCGTCCGACCTCGTCGTCGGGGTCCCGACGGTGTGCCAGGGGGTGTTCGCGTCACAGCAAGAAGAATAAGGTCCGCTTGCGCCCGGGACGAGGGCCGGTCGCGAACGAGCGGGAGCTGGAAAATCTCCCTGCAGACCATCCTGTCGGGGGGCGAGTTCCCGCTCTCTATCGCACAACCGTGCGGTAACTCACCACATTTCTTATTTTTTTTGTGATTTTGGCTTTACGACTGACTGTTATTGTTTCTTCCGAACTCTTTTTATTCCTTCTTTTTCCCCTCCCGTTTATTTTTATTCGTGGCCTGCAATACATGAAATCAACTACGAAAAAAGGGGGCATCTGAATAAAGGTCAATGACAGACTGATG
>JAQOSZ010000016.1:0-111028 GCA_030347455.1 Kentomonas sorsogonicus | reverse complement strand
GGCGAAGACAGCCTCCGCACGGGTGGCCTCGCGCGCGCGGACTTTCTTCAACGACGCTTTCCACTTACGGCCCTGCAAGTCGCAGCGCTGCGCCTCCTCCGCGTCCTGCAGTTTCTGCCGTGTCGCCGCCTCCGCGACCAACAGCAGCTCCAGAGCCGAGGCCGTGACATAGCAATGACACTCCGCAGCCGTCGACCCTCCGCCTCCACCCGATCGCAGTGCTCCCGCCATTCCTTTTCTGAGAAACGCGCCGCCGCCGCCATCTCCTCTGTCACCTCGCGGAGCTCTGTCTCGTGTTTTTCTTTGGCTTCCTCTAGCTGTTCTTTATAGCTATCCCGCTCTTTTCGGAGTTCCTCGTTCTCCTCCGTCAGCGCCGACACCGAGCGTTCATTCGCTGCGCTGTCTCTCTCAGTTTCTGATTTTCTGCATGCAGTTCCTCGTTTTCTTTCTGTGCCGCAGAAAGCTCCTGACGGACCGCTGCGAGAATAGATGTGCTTATTTTGGACATGATGCTAGCAAGTATGATTTATGCTGTCGAGGAGAAGCTACGCAGCCGCGTCGTTTTCCTCAGTTGGGTGCCGAGAGAACGTTACTTAGATACTTCAATCTACCGAGAATAAGATGGACTGCTGACGATGGAATTGAGAATACGAAAACAAAGATAGAATTTGAGATCTGTGGCATGCGACATGATCTTTTTGAGTGGGCCGCGTGTCTCGCAGAGACATTATCCACTTACTCACCCTCATAAACATACACGCATACGCACAGACTGACATGCACAACCTCATCGCAACTACAGTTCTGATGTACATATTCTCAATAGGATAGAGTGTGTCTTTTTTCTTTTTAAATATACCTGCAGTTATCCAGCTCCCGCACTCCAGGTTCCCACAACGTTACGAAACGGTCCCGCACGGTCGCGATGGCGCATTGGGGGAAAACAGTGGGTGGTTGGGTTCGGACATTAAAGAAAAAACACTAGCGCTGGATTTGCAATAAACATCCTGGAGGGCCATCTCGCATACTCGCAGTGATGGCAAATTGTATAAAAAAAAAAAAAAGGAGGAAATAAATGACGGGAAAAGAGCGCGACAGACAGAGACAATGTAGGTTTTCTGTCGACTTCCGTAGAGTGCGAAACTGAGACGCGATAGTAAATGAAAAGAAGAAAGTGAGACCCTGTGCGAAAAGAGGGTCTGGCGTCTTAATTGTACGAGGCTTGCAAACTCCCTACAACTTTACAAGAGAGAGAGAGAGACGAAAGAAGGGGGGAAGAAATGAGAAAAGAACTAAATAAAAAGAAGAGGAACTCAAAAGATAGCGATACACTATTTTGCAGGAAGTGCATTCTTATCCGTAAGCTGCATCAGAGAAGTACTCAGGAAGCTAATGCTCCATTCCAGAAGTGATAGCTGCGCTTGGGGAGGGAGGGGGTTAAAACGCACTCTGGTCCACCACAATCCCCAAAAACACCTATTCACTTTCAAGGAGACAAAAGCTTTCCACTCGTACAGCAGGCACGTCTTATACTCTGTTACTTTCTTTTGAAACCGCATTGAATTGAACACCCATCAGGTCAGCACAAAATGGAGTCAAAAAAGTTAATGCATTGAGAAGCAAAATCACTCGACATCACTGTCAGTGTCGTTCACGGGAGGTCCTGGGAGTCCGTGCTTCTTCAAGGCCTCGTCAACAATCTCGGGTATTATTTTTGCGAGGGCGTGTAAGCCCTTCAGCGTTAACTCGGCGACACCCTTCCGCTCACTCTTGCAGAGAGGAAGCAGTAGCGGCACCAGCTTGTGCGCAAGGGCAACGGAGGGCGGCGGTGGCCCCTCACACAGTTTTGACAAGAGTACAGCCGCCTGTTTGCGTGCGTCCCAATGATAGTCCTTCCCGCTAGCGACGCGTGCGACGGCGGCGAGGGTGTCGGGATGGCAAAACACCGCCTCACGGCACTTCGCGTTTGCACTGATGAGCTGCTGCAGCATCCGAAGAGCACCCATGCAGTCTTCATCACGGAGTCTAAAGGGAAGCGGGTGACGCTCCCCGCGCCGTCGCTTCCAGCCGCTGTTCACGGCCTCCAACACCTGCGGCAGCGCGTGTGTCTCCAGAAGGGTGAGCCCTTTGTCGTCGCTGTTGCCACCACCCTCGGTACCGTGCATGGCGGACGCTACTACAAGGCGGGCGGCAGTGATACTGATGTCGTAGAAACAATCTAGGGAATCATCGCTGTATCCCAGCGACTCTTGGAGCACCCCCGCCTCGAGCAGGCACCGCACCTGCTGCGCGCTGCCAGCTGCCACATACGTAGCAAGGGATCCCGCACAGGTAACCGGACCCCACTCGTTGCTCTTGAGCGCCGCGGTGATGATGGGAGCGAATCCGGCATCGAGCAAGAGCTGTGCCCGTTCCTCGGAGTTACTGATGGGTGGCGGAGTTAGCTTGTCCCAATGTTTGGCTATGGGCCTCACAAGTAATGCGCACTTCAGCGCCGTCTTACGCATCTCAAACTCTCCACCTGTGTATAGGCGAGCGAGCGCAGGAAGCGCCATACGCGCCTGCGTGAGCGTTATATTACTGTCCTCTTGGCACAATTTGTACAGCCCTCGACGCACGTAACGGATGGCGTGTCCGTAAACGTCCCGTTTGGCCATGAGAAAGTCGGCAAAAATCGGAATGACACCCAGGTCGCGCAGAGCCCCTCCATGTCCGCAGTTCTGGTCCGCCAGGAAGCCCAGCCACGACACCGCGCCGCACGCGGCCGGGCCGCCCTGCGCGGCGATGGTGAGCAGTTGTGGCACGAGCCGCTCGCGCACGAGCACCCTGCTGGCATTCCGCTCTTCTTCGCTTTTTCCGCCGCAGCGCGCGAAATTGCGCATCGCATCCCTTAGAAGGTACCAAGAGGAGCTAGCCTGCTTTGCGCACTTGCACAGCGCAGGCACAACGCCCGCGTCGAGCAGCACATTTCGCTGCGCCGCGCTGCCAAACGACAATTGCGAAACAAACGCCACGCTTCGACCACCACGTCGCCCTGACCGCTACTCAGCGCGTCCATCAGGACCTCGTGGACTCCAGCGTCCAGTGCCGCCTGCACATGCTCTGTTGTGCAGCCGTGGATGATTGAAGTTGTGGCGTCTAGCGCGGACGCTGTCATTGTCGGCCGCCGCGCACACTCTAGCACACCAGGGAGTGCGGCACGTGCATCTAACGGGGTCGGAGACGGCGAGTACTGATTAAACAGAGAGGAGAACGTCTTTCCTATCTGGCTGCGATACCGCCACTCTGATGCTGTACCGCTGCGTTCGCGCTCCTCTGAAGCCAACTCAATCATCACGGGAGCGACGCCGGCAGCCAACATCGCGTTGCGTACATGCGGGAGGCGCTCCCCCGCGACTTGGACTATCCTCAACGCCATCTCTCTTCCGGCTCCACCGCCCCTCAGCAGTGCAACGAGGTCGACAGGATCAGCAGAGACGGCAATAGCATCAAGTGTCGTCGCATCACACTCTTGCCTAAGAGACCACCTCAAATGCCCCGCTCCGTCTCTTACAGCCTTGCTGATGTTCCCACGCGAAAAATAAAGCATCTCGACAAGGAGGTACGCACCGGTCAGCGTCGCCAGCAGGCGGTTTACCTCCTTTTCTGACTCAGCGAAGCTCCTCACTACGGACAGTGCCTCGAGCAGCCCCGCCTTGCTGGTGCTCTTGCTGTTGCCGCCGCACCCCGCCCGCAGAGTGTCCACCGCGTCGAGCAGCGGCTTGTGCTGCATAAGAAGGGTGTGCAGCTGCAGAAGACACCACTGGGGTGGCTGTCGCTCCGCTTGGTCCTTCTCATGAGAAGGCAGCTGACCACGGGGTGGTTCCTTTAGCTTGTCCGAATCATCGCTCTCATCAGCTGACTGGGCCGTGTCAGGGGATTCCCTCTCCTCGACTGATGAGTCCATGCCTGATTGCTTCCCCTCCTCACACAGGTGCTCACACTGAGGCGGTTGCGGCTGCGGATGCGGTTCATCCGTCTGCACTAGAAGAAGACCCGCCTTGTTTTCGGGAAAGGCGTCCGCTGGTTGGTGTGTGCCAATGATATGAACGCAACGACGGTATGCACTGTGCAGCGCTGGCGGAAGCGGGAGAAGCCGGTGGCAACAGCTGGATGCTGTGACAACTTCATTGGAACGGAGGGCGCGACGCGAAAGTGAGCGTGAGAAGAAGCAAAGGAAACGATGAAGACTTTGCCGTGGCAACAACATCAAAAAAAAAAAAAAGCAGTGAAATTCTGAAAAGTACAAGAATAACTCTTTCTTCAATTATACAGTAAGACCTAGACGGTTTTACCTAGAAGGAATAATTTGCCTAGGTCAACCTAATACCAAACAACCTAAAACTACTAAAGGAATTTAAGATAAAGGAGGAAAAGATGATATCTGTATTTGCCACAGAAACTATAACAACAATAAAACATTCAATCTATGAAAGGAGGAATATCCTCAGATTTCTCAGTCACAAGAAATCAAACATTATACCAATTAAGTTATAGACGTACGCAGCTGTTATTCATTATTTGAAGGATTTTACCGGGGTTTGTACATTAAGGGATTACGAAGTGGGTAAGGGAAAATGCCCGCTCCAGACACCCCCGCTCCCCTTCGCAAGTACATCCCCTTCGCCCAGTCGTCTGCACTGAATGCGCGGCCGCGTGACACGCCATCGGCCGGATTATCCCCGGAGGTCACGTATGTGAACGTGAGATCCCATCCACGAGAATCAGCCATGCCGTAAATCAACTGCAGCTCTCTCGCCAGAGCCGCCGAACGCGTATGCGTTTTGTCCGCGCTGAACTTAAACGACGTGTTATCAACAAAGATATCGAGAGACCTCGTCGCCTTGACGCCGAACGCTGCGAGAACCAACCGCGCTGCGCGCTTCTCCGCCTCCATAATGAGGGCCGGCTCGCTTGCCCAACGACCCCCAGTGACGAGCCGAACTGTCTGCCGCTCGTGGTCGAACGCCATCCCCAAGAAACCGTACTTCGTGGCGTATCGCTCCACCTCACCGAACTGAGCCCCACAATACCGGGCATTGTCCATGATCGCATCTTCAGCAGCCTGCATCAGCCGCTGCTTCCCCGTCTCTCTGATGTTATCCATCCAGACGTCGACCCGCGCATCCCCTGCATCGCGGTAGGGCGACACGTGGCTCAGCGGGAGGACCGCCGTAGACGGATCCTGGTCGTTCTTTTCTCGCGGCCAGGCAATCATGCGGCGACTGAAACCCGATTCACCGCGTATCAATAGTATTTTTTCTTTTTTTTTTTTTTTTTTTAGCCAAACGTGCGCGGCAGTCGGAGTCGAACCTGCGTCCTTAGTCAGCAGATGGCGAGGCGACTGCACGGGCAACTACTAGCCTACAAATATTTGTTGGGGTTTTGGGAGTGTAGTCACCAAACCACCTCCTGCTTACGGCAAACGCGGGGGGGGGGGGCATTACTGCGGCACGTGCGTGTGTGTGATTCAGCATCATCGTCACGATCTGTGTATGGTCTTGTCTTTCACATCGCTCGTGAAGGTGCCCAGCCGGGTGGGACTGCTGTCCCCATCGACACATGAAGAGCTCTTCGGTGTTGTGATTTATTGTGGGATTTCAGAGAATGGGAAACGGCGCAGCATCTCTATCAAGGTAGCTGCTGCAGCCGCTCCAGTGTGGGTGTGCAGGCCGCAGAACATACAAAAGTGATGAGAATCTAGGTGCGTATAAAAGAAAAAAAAATGATCACAGCGCAGAAGCTCGGAAGAAGCACCCACAACGAGTAAGACAAACGAGAAGTCACTTGGTGGGTGGCAAAAAGGTGGGGAGGACAATGGTGGTGGTACGGCTTCAAGGTATCGTATCCGTCCTAACGTGTTCTATCATGGAGGTGCGACGGTGATGAGAGAAAAGACGTGCTTTCGGTCCGGGGAACGTCTTTAGAGAAAGCACCCGGGACACAATGATCATACATCTCGCATTTAACTATCTCTCATAACCGTTTTGTTGTAGATAGTGGCAGTCCCACATTGACACTCGTCCACTAGAATAAGCTATAATTCGTCTTCTGCAGTATCCTGCGGAGGCGGCGCCAGTGCCCCGCAAGCACAATGGTGCCCCTTATGTGCCCTCGTTGTCTCACAGCAGGCGGAGCTTCTGCAGCTGCTCTGCCTCGCTGCCTTTGGTGGCGTCGCCGAGGTTGTCGAGAACCACCTCCGCCGCGTATTTGCCAGCGCGGCGGTTTTCCACCACCGCCGAGAGAAGCGGGCTGCCCATGAGGGTCCCGGCCGCAGCGTCGCGCACGCCGCCCATCTGCAGGAGCCGCTCGAAGAGAAGCGTCGACGGTCCCATCACGATGGACCGGTACTCGCCCGCGTCGGCGCACCTGTTGATGACGAGGCGCGGGTTCCCGGTGCCGCAGCAGATGAGCTGCGCCGTGTCCGCCAGGCCCTTGGTGAAACCGAGCAACTTCTCCCGCCCCTCCTCCCCGCCCCCCTCCAGCAGCGAGCGGAAGAGTGCAATCTCCGTTGACAGCTCGTCGACCACGATGAAGAGGCGTTTGTACTTTTCGTCGTCAGGCAGCACAAGCGTGTCGTCCCAGTCGAGAGTTTGGCGAACTAGCGCCTCCAGGAACTTGGCAGCCGCCTCCGTACGTGCGGCACGCAGCTCCGGGTGATCCACTCCATCTTTCTTCTTCGCGTCCTGCAGTGCAGCGTCGACTTTCTTGAGAGCATCAAGTGGCTTTCCATAGACGCTCATATATGTATCCGACGGGCAGGTGTACACAGTGAGGACCTTCTGCTTCATCTTATCGGGCTTCAGACCGTAGCCCTCGCAGACGTACTCGGGTGCCAGCGCGGAAAAGAACGTCTTGCCGGCGCCGCTCTCGCCACCAATGACGAGCGGAAACGGCAAGCGTCTCTCTGGGCCTTTATTCCTGAAGGAGGAAGTGATGCTCTCGACAGCCCTTCCGACGCCGCTTTCCCCGTCGCCGCCTTTGCTGCTACAGTCCCTCTCCCTGACGACGTGCTTTTGTGCACCAAAAGTAGGTACGCGGTGGGGAAGGCAGAGGACGGGGCAGCCGAACTGTGCGGTCGCTGCTTTCAAGCTCTTTTCTGCCAAGCGCTTCTGGATGTGCACCTCCAGTACGCCGCGGAACAGCGAAGCGTCGACGAACTTGAGAATCTTCTGCACTAACGCGAGGCTGTCGTCTTCCCTCACCGGGGAAGGATACACCTCAAATGTCCTGATCAGAAACCTCTGCACAGCCGTCTCGGTCCTCTTGTTGTCCGTCAGGGCCTTGTCCGTTGGAAGGGCGTCCTTCCAAAAAGTGAGTGTGGTCGTGGTGTCCTTCCTCTTCTCAAGATCCCCCTCGGACAAATTACCATTGATATCCTTGGCAATCCGGCGAAGATTCGCCTTCTCCGACTCCGTCGTCACCGGCTTGGAGGAAATCTTCTCAGGATCCAAGAAGTCCTTGAACCCTGCATACGCTTCCGCCAGAGCATCCGGTGCGCCAGATGCTGTCTGGTTGCTGCCGGCGCCGGACTTGGAGGGGATGACCCCCGCAGTGGGGAGAGGCGACACCCCAGCGGAGAGCGCGCCGGCGACACCCTCGTGGCCCACTTTGGTTGTCGACCGGCCAGCGTCGCCCCCGGCAGGACCCTGGGTGTGGTTGCCGCGCGAGTCCCTCTTGTCGCGCAGCACGACGGCGCGGGACAGGGAGAGGGCGACACACGTCTTAGAGAAGGCAAAACGCAGCATCACAGGCTTAATTACGTGGTTTAAAAGAAAACAAACGCAGTAAACTTTGAAAGAGGAAAGTGAAAAACGAATTGAAAAGGGGAAGATAAACACTAAAATCTAGTATACACGTAAAAACAAAGAGGAGATGAGGAGGGGAGGATAACGCGAGTGACGGAGGATCAGATGTTCATTGAATATGAGACGCACGAGATCAAGCAACAGATGAGCACACCAAAACGTATCAGGCACCGGTACAACCTATCTTGCTTCACTTTTCTTTTTCGTTGTTCTTCACACGAGGTGGAGCTCTCGTCAGGCTGCTTGAAGAGAGAGAAATGATTTGCAGGCAGCATTTCAGTACCCGCGACGCAGTTCATCACCTTTGTAAAGAATGGAACAGAGTGAGTCCTCGAGAGTCAATGGAGTGAGTGACCACAAGCGCTTCCCCCTCCCCCCTCCTCCCTTTTTTACGTCTGGCGCTGGCCAGGCGGCAATTGCTTGTGTTGTTAGTATTGATGTTGATGTTCTCGTGCCGACGAGAGGAGGCGAGACTAAAGAAGAATTCGTGCCCAGAGTAGATTATCGAGTTAATGAGCCAGAAAAGAGAGAATAAGAATGTCAAGTTGGTTGAGGTGCTGCAGTTTCAAAGCGAAAAGGTATTATCAGTCATTCGTGTGTGTGTGTAAAAGTATGGAAAAGGTCAACGCGGAACAAATAAAAAAAAGAGCATAGGAAGAAAAGAGAAGATGAGATAAGGCACAGTTGAGATGACAACGATAGAAAACAGGTATGAATAACTGGAAAAAGAGAGATAGGGGGAAACAAGAGAAGTAAAAATGCGTGCCAGAAGACGTTTAGTTTGCGAGCGAGATGATCAGGGACTCCTTCTTCACGACGGTTGAGGAAGACAGTCAAGGAAGCGTGCGTGAACCGGGGCAACAAGTGCAAACAAAAGCGGCTCTCTTCGGCATCGCTGTGGGATTAGTAAGAGCTGAAAAGGGGTAGGGAGTGCATAGCGGCAGCATTGCAAATGTGCGCAGACATACAAAATCGAAAAGTGTGCTTGCGTGATCGTAGCCTCATCATAACAGCGTCAGGGGAAGAAGTGGGGTATTCAGTGCGCGACCGTCACTTCATTTCCCATTTGCTGGTCTCTTAACCGTGCGCACCACCACCCACTGTTAGTGTCCTCCACCTCTTTTCAAAACAGAGAACAATATCGTTCTGATGCCAGCAGTGAATTTGAAAAGTTACCTTTTTCACTATGATGGCCGAAAAGCACCAGAAGGAAGCGTGTCAGAAAAGGTGAAGTTTTGCCGATTTGTACGTTTTCTTCGTGTATTCCAAATACGGTCCGATGTACAGCACAATCGGCTTCATTCTCAGCGCCTGCGTCCCGCCTTCTTCTGCCGCGCGAACCTCAACCTCGGGCATGTTTTTCAGAATGTTGTAATGTGGCTCGTGGAAGAAGACGAAGACAGGAACGGCCACAGGGCACTGGAGATGTGCCTTCAGCTGTGCTGTCGCAGCTATCTGCGGCTCGTAGGCGCCCTTTTGATGTTCCTGCTCTAATTCAGACACTCGGAACCCAAGCTTGGCGACGTCATCCAGTAACTCCTTACGGTTGCCTCCGTAATCAACTCGGCGCTTTACAGAGACAAGCGCAAAGGCACCACGGCCAATGACGGCAGTTTCAGCGTAAGTCGCGCTGTCGCCGTTGAGAATGAGAGAAAGGCCCTTGCGCTTGGCGGGGTCGCTATCAACGCTATGGCAGAAGCTCTCAGTGATTTGACTTCGATGGTCCTCCCTGGCCCAATCATCTACACTTTGCAACGTCCTCCAATTCCCTGGAAAGGCCACAGGCGCCTTCAGCAAAGTTGTCGCGTCCGTCATGCCGTCGTCCATGAGTGCGAGAACCTCCTTTTGGACTTCTGTCAGTGGAAGAGTCGTTTTGCTGTACCGGAACTGTTCCACCACAGTGGTGAACACACGTGTAGGGACGTCACCCGCGGCATGCCTCCGAAGGGCCTCGCTGAGAAAGGCAAAGAGATGGAGCCAGAACTTCACGAGCCGGCGAGGGTGAAAGCTGCAGAGCTCTCGCATAGTGGGTGGCGTAGCGATGCGATTTCCTTCAGACGCAGCGTTGCTGCCGGCTGTCGCTGTCATTCCAAGAATCAGTTGATGAATGCCCATGCGGTATACAGCATTAATTACAAGTTCTTCTGTGTTATAGTTAACAGTACGTCTAGAGTCCACGGAAACCATCCCTGTGGAGACGGGATCTAGTAACCTCACTTTACTTGGGACCTTAGCCGTTCCGGTGTTGCTATCAAGACTGATCTTCTTATTCTTGTTCTGCTCACTTTGGCGCTTCCATATTTGTTCCCCTGTGAGACACAATACGGCGCCGTTCTGTGCTATGACATAAATCTCGGCAGGACTGTATTGCTTTAGCGCGTTGGATCCAATGTATTTTTCAATTGCAGCAGAAGCGATTTCTGCCGCGTGACTGTACACCGCCTCTTTCACTTGGTCAACAGCGAATCTGGGTTTACTTTTACTGTTTTCCAGCCACTCGTGGAAAGGATTAACATTTTTCTTCTTGCTTCTACTACTGGTATCAGTACTAGTAGCCCTGGTCTCTTCCAGAACCACCAGCCCTGAGCGCAGCGTGGCGGGTAGCGATTTCAGCGTTTTCAAGGTCCTTTGGGGGTCAGCCCCGTCACAGTTACTACAGTCTCCTCCCGCCCTGTCGGTCTTTTTGAAGTCCTCGATCTTAACGTCTTCCATTACTTTTTCCAGGTTGTCGCACAGTGCAGCGAGCTCGCGTCGCACGTCCGAGGCTTCGGTTGGATCAGGTGACGTTATACCCTGGTCGGCCCACTGCCGCAGCGTCGCATGCACGCTCTTCCAAGGCTGGAGAGCGCCCAACGCGCCCGACAGCACCCTGTAGAAGCTCTTCTCCTTCAGCTGGATGATGTTGAATGCCTCCGTTGCACAGCGGTAGTTGTGCATCACGTACATGTACGGTGCATTGGGACGGAGACATTCGTACAGGGGTTTGAGCTCCAACATTTGCTGCTCGAACAGGACAGAGCTTGGCAACAGCTGGTACGCATGCACCTCTGAGGCTAGGCTGCAGGCAATCTCAACACTAGCGGACGACGCCGTGGAGGCGCCAACCACTTGCACCTCGCTAAAGAGACCCTGCAAGTGCGTTTTTAGCACGCCGATAACGTTGCTTCCCGTGCCGCTCTCAGATTGCCGCGACGTCAGGGCGTGCATGAGGGCAGGAAGAGCCATCAACTCATCCAGTACCAGGAAGCACGACGGGAGCTCCTTTGACGGGTAGTACTCAGGCCACCGGTCGATGTGCTTCCCGATCGAGGCGTAAATAACACTTTCGAGAAGCTCCAAGGCGTGTTTATTGCGAGTTTCACGCGCAGTCTGCTTCTCGTCCTCACTGCTATCATCGTTATGAACGATGGCATCATAATGCTCCATGTCAATGTACGTCGTCAGGCGAAAAAAAGTTTGTGCTACGGCATACACAACGACGGGTGGGTGGCTCCGCAAGTCGGCATTGTTCTTGCGCAGATACGACGCCAGAAAGAGCGCGGCATGCGTCTTTCCCGACCCAGAGTCTCCACCAAAGAAGAGGAGATTTTCATACGTGGTGCGGGCCTTACTGTCCTTGAGCACGGCGTCGAATACATCCTTGTCCGCGCCTTGAATGTTATTGCTGATTGAGACGAGAGGAAGCTTCTCGTTGTAGCTGAAAAACGGGCAGCCAATGTCTATTCCGTTGGGCAGTGTCGACGGAAGCAGGGGGCGGGGCATGAAACGCGTCCCCACAAACGCACAGCCCCACGGAAGCAGGGAAGTGTTTTTGAGATCTTCTTTTGACAGCCCTGTATCCAGCTCAAAATTCATCAAGCCAGTAAACTTGTGTAGTGCCTCCTCTAGGTTGGAGGCGCCCCGCACACTCATGCGCCAGCAGTCGAGCAGCGTTTCACTGTTAGTCTTCGCAACTTTATCGATGAAGACCTGGTAGTTAGCGGAAACCTCTTTGCCCAACTTCTCCAGCGTCTCCTCCTCCTCCACTGTGGGAGTCCTGAGGATGACATCGTCCACGCGCTCCTTGTAGAGCGCGAAATTCTTCGCGTCCAGACGCGGAACGACGGGAAGGCCCTGCGACCCTGTGGCGGTGGGGGTGGTCGAATTCCACCGAATCCCAGCGCGCAGCGGAGCCCACGCCGGCAGATGGGTGGCAGCGCGGGAGCCGAAGAGGCGGCGAAAAGAAAACATGGCGCTAGTATTCTGGATAGTTGGACAAAAACAAATGTGTGGACCCAAAAGAAAAAAAAAGGGTCAACTGTGTCAAGATGAATGCGGTGTCACTGGTGGGGTGGGGAGTGGAGGGTTCTGGTACGGCGTTCAATTAAACTGAAACACAAAAAAAAAAGCAAAGAAAAAAGTGCGTGACGAAAAATACTGGGATTAGTCTGACACAAAAAGGAAAACTGTAAAGATATCGTTTTTAGATTTTTTATTTCTTCCTTGTATTTTCTCTGATATGGGGATACGAAATAAGAGAGGGAATAAAAGGATATATTGGATAGAAAAAGAAAAGCAGTTGAAAAAAAAAAGTTGGGGAAATAAAACTAAAGAAAGCAAGGAGCACAGAAGATGATGACGATGATACTGTTGCTGCTGGAGGGTTGAAAACTGTTTGAGCGGAGTTAATAGTTCTAGAGTAGTTTTCTGAAGAGCACGGGGAGTTAGTGGTGAGAGCATTAAGAGAGGCGCTTCGCATTTTTATAACTACTATTATTATTTCAGTCTCATTTAACCAAAATAACTTATTTGTACTCTTGCAAACCAGTAAGCGGAGAGGCTGTGAGTATTACACTGGCTCTTTGCCTCAACCGGCACTACGATATCCTCTTCAATAGCATCCATACTATGAAGAAATGTAATAAGCTCTCTATTTATTTTTTGAACTTGAGCACAATTTAGAGCACTCAAAAAGACTGGCAGGTGGGTACAATAACGAGGGCCGAAGATACACCATAGGGTCACCGTAAGATACGACTAGGAGGACTACATACAGCCGGTGTCCATCCTGTGACGATAGGCATCCACATCACTGCCGTTAGTAGTGAAGGTCACAGAGGAATGAGGAAAGCACACCCGAATCAAGCTGCTCCCTTTCGGCCAATGAAAGAGCAAACATGTGCAGTCAATGCACTGCCTAGAAAGAAGACAAAATATACTGTCCAAGAATCTCTATGGTACGGTAGAGCGGAGGGGGAAAGCAATAGCAATACAGGTGATCCCAAAGGTCCGCAAAATCACAAAACAGAAAAAACTCGTAAAAAACGAAGAGCAGTGGAGAGGTATTCTAATGAGGTTAACATAAAAGCACACAGCATCAGTATTCATAACGCTTTACTCAGAACTCCTCTTCGTGTTGCCGGGCGTGAACACCCTGAAACATCGGACCGTCTAGTCAGTGACGTCCTTCTGCAAGTATGGTTTAACATACAGAGTGATGGGTTTCATTAACTTGGGCTCGTACGTTGAACCGTCAAGCGAGACGCTGACGTCAACAAAGGGAAGAGCGGCAGTAAACTTCTCTGCTGGCTCTTCAAAAAGGGCGAACACAGGCACGGCAAAGTTACATCCGAACCTCTGTGCCATATTTTTCGTGCTTTCAACGTCATAATCGTCAAGAGACAAGGTTCTAGTCTTCTGTTGATTGCCTTCAGTGCTCTGTGAGTCTGTCACGGCACTTTGCTGAGGGTCATTGGGGGTCTGCTCATTTTGTATGTAAAATCCCAATGTAGCCGTATCTTTTCGCACCTCGTCCGCATTCAAGCCGTACCTATTCTTCTTTTTAACAGGCACAAGCAGAAGCACCTTCCCGCAGATAACAATAACATCTGCATAAGATGCGTTTGGGGCATTTTGAATAATGCGCACAGGCTTCTCCTCATTTGGGAATTTCGAGCAATCACCGCAGAGCGCACCGAGACTTTTTTCGTGCAGAGCCCTCACAAGTATATCTTCCTTGCTGCCTTTCTCAATGGCCGGTTTAGAAGGCTTCTGAAGATAAAAAGGGTACTCACTCTCCAGCTTACGTTTGTCAACGACAGTCATTTCGCTTCCACCGTCATGTATCGCGTCCCAGACCTGCTTTTCCGTGTGGCACTCCTGCGCAGAAGGCTCTGGATACCTGAAATGGCAGAGAATCTCCTTGAGTGAGAGCTCGTCTCCACGGGCTCTTGCGGCAAGAACACACTCGCAAAGAAAGTGCAGAAAGGACACAAGGAAGCGTTGGACTGTAGTGTCGTCGGCTGTTACAAGGTGCTGAAGTTCCTGATGCTTTTTCAGTGCCGTATCATCAATATTCCGTTGAACGCCCCCGGAAGCAGTTGCTGCGGTACTCTGACCGCCAGTTGCCGACGAAGGCTGCGGCGCTGCACCTTGCTCGCCTTTGTCTCCCCTTTTTGTGCTGCCGCTTACAACTCTGTCAAGTTGCACGCCCTCACCATAGTTCAGCATAGCCATGACAATGTGATGCACGCCTAAGGTGTAGGTTATGTCTTTTTTGCTGTCGCTGAGTCGACAGTACCTGACAGCGACGACTCCCTTCGTAATGGGATCTTCCGGAGTTGCTTTGGCGTCCTCCTGCTCCCCGTGATCGGCACCAGCCTTATCGTTCTTAGGCGGAGCTTTCTTCAGCTGTGCAGTCTTCCCCGTAATGCAGAGAAACACAGCCCTCATGACGATATCCCTACACTGTTCAACAGATTTTCGGTGCAACGCACCCTGCGCCTTATAATAGATGATAGCCTGCGTACTCAGCCAGGACGATACTTCGAACATCATATCATTAAACTGATCATGCTGAATCTTCTCACCAGGTGTTTTAGGACCGCAAAAGGAACGATGCCACGTGTCGTTCGAGGGACACGCAGCATCAACGTTGGCAAGCTAAACTGCTCTACATCGAGTGGTGGATACACCACTTTAGTTTTTCCGTTTTCGGTCTCATATTTTTTAGAAGCTTCAAACTTTTCGGCAACGTTGTGCAAGGTCTTAAAAGCGCTTCTGTTAACTTCGATGACGTGCAGCACTCGAGCAGAGCACCGCATATTGTGGGTGAGAAAGAAAAAGAAAATGTCTCTCGCCCAAAGTGCGCCGAACTTCTTCAAAGTACTAAGTCCTGACTCAATAAGCGAGCGATTCGGAATCATGTCGAATACAACCATCTCAGACTCCGGGCTGCCAAGCAGCCGCACATACTCGCTACACGCGGTGGAGGCAGCGAAAACGTAGACACACTGAAAAACTCCTTCGAACTCACGGTTGAGCCTCTTCAAGGCGGAATCATCCTTTTTCGATGTCAAGGATCGAATCATCGGGACTTTTGTGGTAGCCTCGTCGAAAATAAGAAACGCACGAGAGAGGTGCCTTTTTTCTTGGCTATCGGGCAGTGCCTTCAGTCTGTACGGGTTCATGGCACCGACCATCCAGTCGGAAAAAACCTTGCAGGCTGCCTCGTTCCTTTTAGCCTGCGCACTATCGGCGTCTGCACCTTGCTTCTTTACCACCTCGTTTTGTTCAACCACAGTTGCATACGCGCCACTGTCAGGTATTTCCCCCGCATTCAAGTAAAACACAATATCAGTCGAAGTTTCCTCCAGTGGCAGCCGCGAGGGGGCGTTGACGGCAAAGTGTGTTTTGCCAGACCCACTGTCTCCGCAAATAAAGTGCAGCTTTTCAAACACGCGTCTCTGTGGATCAGAAACCTCGGAGAAGATATTGTACAGTTCCCGATTGGCGTTTCTGTCGTCTGGCGAAAGTCCCTTCAGCTGAGTCGTCTCTGACGCGAGCACAGCGCAATGTCTACGGTCTTTTTCCTCTTTTGGCTAAACATGCGCGGCAGTCGGAGTCGAACCTACGTCATTGAGTAGACTGCGAGGCGACTGCACGAGCAACTACTAGCCTATAAATGTTTGTTGAGTTTCTGGGAGAGTTGTCATCAGTACAGTTCCAGCTCACAACAAACGCGAGAGGGGCGTTACTACAGTATGCGCGTGTGCTTCATCATCATCGTCTCCGTCTGTATGGCCTTATCATTCGGAGGGGCTGCTGGCCCCCATCGACACATGAAGAGCTCTTCGGCGTTGTGGTTTATCGTTGGCATCAAGAAAATGAGAGGCGGGGCAGCCCCTGTTGCGTGCTTGCAGCCGTAGTCGAGTGACGCTACGAGGCGGTTCCCTATCACCCGCGAAAAAGATATGCTTGGCCATGATAGTCGTAACAGCGGCGGCGCACACCCTGTACGTATTCAAGAGTCTCTGTAAACGAACAATGAATGGTTGTGCACCTATCGCTCTATACCAACCGGGGTAAGGATTAGCTGTGATTGTCATATAACGACTGCCACTAGAACAGCAGATCAACTGGGCCTTACTCACAAATCCCTTGGAGGAGACACGGAATTTATCATGAAGTGTATCTTCAGACAGCAGCGAGTGGTAGCACAGCAACGCCTCCGGAGACAAGTGATCGGTAATGCTGTAGACATGTTGCTACTCGTGCTCATCGGGGAGTTCAAGTCATCCGGGAAAGCCAGCGGCTCTGTAACAGAGCGTCTTGAGGTACTCCGCAGCCGCCGCCGTGTGCTTGTCGAGTAGGCCGTACTTACTACGAGGCTGCCACGCCTCGATATCGTACAGAGCCGTGTGGGCTGCCTCGAGGGCGTCGTGCTCTGCCTGGGAAGTTTCCTTCTTATCATTGCACTCGCGATCACGCCAGAAAAGATGTACTTCGGAGCTATCGTGGTCAGAGTAGTCCTACCACTGCCGCTCTCACCAATGATGGCGACAGGAAACGGCACACACTTCCCGCGCTACTGCTGAAATCGATAAGAGGCAAAAGACAGAAAAAAGTTCCTTCCAGCTCCTGTCATCGCCAACGAAAAGAGAGGAGAAAAAAGCCGATGTGCAGTCGACCAATCCACCTGCCGTTAATGTGAGCACAGCGACGAAAAATGGGGCTGGCCGTTGTGAGGATGGGGGAAGGGAGAGAGGGGAAAGAAACCTAGAGGCAGTGAGAGGGTAGGGTAGAAACAATACCTGAATGAAGCAACGAAAGGATGGCAGTAGGGCAAGAGGAAGTGGTAGAGGGAATAAGCCACGGCAACCTTGCCGAACAGCCTGGTCACACCTGCGCTCCCAGGCAAAGAGCATGGGAAGACGGGTCAAAGGCGTGAGAGGGGCGGGCAGAACCATAATGGATGCCCTATACAGAGAGTTAAAAGCACAAGACACAGTGGCACTGCGCCAGAGTAGAGCTTTAGTGTTCGCACGTCCCACTACGCTGGCTTCACCCAACACATCGTGGCGCACGCACGCACACTCACGCACAGAGAAACACAAAGCCTGGGAGACGCAACGAGGGAGAGCGGAGAACGCTGCTCCCTCACTGCCGTCGTGATTACTTCAGTATGCATACGGAGAAAGAGATGGAAAAAGAAACACTCAAATGCGGCACTGCGTACGCTGAGGCAGTGATACAAAAATGTGTTCCTTTCTCCTTTACTTATTGTCATTTTTTTCTTATTTGCTGCTGATGTGCAGTGAGATGAATCGCCGAGAGCGTGTATAATCACAAGAGAGTGGAGAGGGTGGGCTTTCAATCGTGATACGCCTCCATCTTGTGTGTATGGGGGTGCGTCACGATGCTAGAAGCCAGAAGTGGGTAGAAGAAAGGAATCAAGGGAAACGAAACTGATGGGATTAGAAAGAGCAATCAGCATTCACGGGAGTGACTCATGTAATATGAGAAAAGGTCCATCGCGTATATGAACGACTTGTGTGAGTGGGGAAAGACGAGGCAAATTGGGGAAGGGGGGAGGGAGGGAGCCAACAGAAGCAAGTGAAGGCATAGCGAGGTGGTAAGCGGTCGTGTATAGCACAGCGGAAGATAAGAGAGCAGACAGAGGCGCGAAAATGACTAAGAATGGAAGAAGAAGTGAGACGACGCCTAACCGCTCCCCAAGCGCAGCACGCAGTCGACCGCCGTTCAGCCGTGGCGACGCGACTTGCGAGGGGCGGCGGCAGCGGCGGCAGCGGTGGCGGTAGCACTAGTATCGGGAATAGGGGGGCAACTTTTTGCGCCTGTGCCGCTTCTCTACGCCAGACATGACGTGCACAAACGGCACGGGGCCATACCACCCGTGGCCGGCCGCCACCACTTTTCTGCCCCCTGACGCTTCTGAAGTGAATTTTGAGACGCAGAAGATTGGCACAGCCACCGTGCAGCCAAGTTGTTTCATCAAATCCGCCGTAAATTCAGAATGATCACTCCAGCTGGGCCCGGACGGGCGGTCTTTTGGGAAGATTTGGCCCGCGCCGCTCCCCACGTGCTGGAAGCCCATCTTCGCGAGCTCCTCCTTGACTTCCCGCGGCCCCCAAACTGACGACTGTAATCTTTGCACTGTACCAAGCAAAGCACCTTGCCAACCACAGCAATGAAGTCCGCGTAAGAAGCCTCTGGCGCGTTTAAAATCACGAGCGCCTTTTCACCCGCCACAATGTCAGGCGTCTCGTTCCCTCTTGTGGGCCTGAGGTCCGTCTTGTCTATCAGCGGGGATGTTTTCTTGGCGGGCTCGATCTTGCTGTCTGAAAGGAGCAGTGGCGCGACGCGTTTGTGTAGCAGCTTCGTTGCATCGAGAACTGCTGTCGTGTGTGTCCCCTTTTGCGGTTGATGCTCTTTGCTGTTGTATGTCCACTTCGGGTCTAGCCCAAAGAGAAAGTCAGCGAGCGAAACGGTGGCGGAGGTGGCCTCTGCGCCGCGAAGAACACTAACGAACTGGTCAACCCCCTCGACAGTCTCGTCCGTCTTGTGAGCCCTAAGGTATTCCGAGGCTTCCCTGCGGTTGGCCTCCGGAGGTGGAACGCAACGTACCGCGTCGAGGAAGGCGGACAGCATGACCGCGCTGAGGGTCTCGAAGGAGCTCGGCGTGTCGTGCAGCGCTAGCGGATCGGCGCCGTAGCGAATGAGGGTCATCAGGACCTGCGCCTGACTAATGAGGATGATAACCTCTTCCATGGCGGACCCGTCATCATCCTTCTCCATGATATCCGCGCGATTCATGAAGGCGGTGCCGAGATTAATGGGGCTGTAATTGGCCATGGACGCGAAGACCTCCTCCGCGCGGATCTGGGTCCCGGGCTTCCACAACAGCAGGCGGCGCAGCCCCTCCAGCGACACGGCGGCCGCCACCGGCCCGCTTAAGTGCTTCAAATCGTTATATTTGATATACTCCTGTGCAGCCTTGTACGCGATGGTTCCGGCGTAGGTTTTCATCGCGGCTTCCGTCCCCAAGCCGAGGCTCGCATCCACTTCATCCGCCGCGAAAGCACCAAAGCGTCTGTTGAGCGCCATGCCCGAGAGGAACGTCGTGTCTATGAGAGCATCAATGACATCATCTTGTACTTCCTTCGCTTCCAACAGCTTCTTGAAGACGAGTGTGGACGGCGGCATCATGATGGCACCGTAGTCGCTTGGATGGCTGCCGCAGGTGATGATGAAAGACTCGCTGCCGGTGGCGCAGCAGATCAGCTGCGCATTGGAAGCAAAATTCGTCAGAAAGTTAAGCAGTGTCTCTTGATAGCGCCCACTTAACAGCAGCGAGCGTAAGAGCACGGGTTGAAACGAAAGTTCATCCACCACGATAAAAACGCTGTGGTACCTTTGGTCCTTTGGCAGCTCGAGAGAATGCCGCCAGCCGATGGCATCGCGCACGAGCATTTCAAGGCACACGGCAGCTTTTTCTGTTCTCGTCTTGCGCATCTCCTCTTCATTTGTGCTCTTCGACGACTTGGCGATTTGTAGATCGTTGTCAGCGGCCGCAACGGCGTCAAGGTGCGTCTGCAACCATTCATACGAGCCCGCACACGCATATATCACGAGCACCTTCCCCCTGACACTCTCCATATCCACGCCCTGCCCTTCGAGGAGGTACTGCGGCGCCAGCACTGAGAAAATGGTCTTTCCGCTCCCACTCTCGCCCCCGATGACGTAGGGAAACGCCAAACGTCTTCCACGGCTCTCCAGCATGGCATCGGTCGTTAGCGTCTTGGTGACAGCTGACATTTTCTTCAAAGCAGCCTCTTTCAACACACTCTGGACTTGAGCGCCAACATTCGGCTCGTCAATGAGGCCTATCGGTATCTCGAAGCTAGCGGAGCGGTCACTGGCGCAAACAATGCGAAAAGGGTACTGTGTGGCGATACTGGAAAGCGGCGGTTGCGACAGACGCCTCTCGAGGTGCCCCGCCAGCGTGCCGGGGAACAGCGACTTCAGCAGAAAGTCGACCACGAGGTTCTCCACCTCAGCACGCTTGACACCTGCGGGTGGGAGCTCCTTGACGCCAAAGCGGAACATAGCAAATGCCTCCACCGCCTTAGCGACGTCGACTTTGCCGTCGCGCCGGGCCACAAGAAGGGCTTGCTCCCAAGCACCACGGGTTTGGTTAGTGTTCACCATGACCTCCACCACCTCCGCTGAGAGCTGCTCGTTGATCTTGCGGGCCAGATCCTTTATTTCCTTCTTCTCCTCCTCGCCCAACCCCCGCGGTGTGACCTTCTCAACGTCGAAAAAGTCCTCCAGCTGGCGGTGCAGCTTCTTGTAGTGCTCCTCCGCGGCCGGAGGCTGCCCACCGGCTACGGCGGCGCGGCTGCTGCGCTGAATGCCGCCCATCGCGCGGGGAGGCGGCACCCCAGCGGATACCGCCGCTCTGGACCCCTTGCGGCCAACGTTGCCGGCCGGCCGGCCAGCAGGGCTCGGGGGGCGCGTCCCGCGCGGGGCCTTCTTGGCGCGCAGCACGACGGCGCGGGACAGGGAGAGGGCGACACGCGTTTTAGAGAAGGCAAAACGCAGCATCACAGGCTTTATTAATTGGTTTAAAAGAAAAAAGGCTGTAAACTTTGGAAGAGGAAAGTGAAGAAAAAAGTCGAGAAAAGGGGAGATATACACTAAAATCTAGTAAAATGGGAAGCAGAATGCAGCGGAGGGAGGGGAAGGGTAACGCGAGTGATGGAGGATCAGAGGTGCAATGAGCTTGAGAGGTACGAGGGCAAGCAATAAATGAACACACGAAAACGTCTCAGGTACTGACACAACCTATCGCGCATCATTTCCTTTTTCGTTGTTCTTCGCGTAAAGTGGAGCACTCGCCAGGCTGTGTGGAGAGAGAGAGAGAGAGAGAGAGAGGTGTCGCAGGCAGCATTTCAGCACCCACGGTACAGTTCGCCAACTTTGTAAAGAGTAGATCAGAGTGAGTCTTCGAGAGCCAATGGAATGATTGTCCGCAAGCGCTTCCCCCCACCCCACTTTTGTTTTCCGGCCAATGAACACACACCCAGCACAACGATCTGCATCTGTAAAAGCCACATGCGCCAACAGCAACGCGGGTGTCCCCCCAGCGATAAGGAAATGGAGTTGGCGGCCAGCAGAATCTACGGAAAACAGAGACTCGCAGAGCGGACGCAGTTTCTGCACAGTCGGCAACCCACCGCCGACGCCACACTGCCGCTCGCACATATGTCTGGGGAGGTGAAACACAACACGAGCGCCAGTGGATGCCGTGTGGGCGTATTCGATTCGTATAATACGCCACACTTTGAACGACACCAGGCAGCTTGCCTCCTCAGCCGTGCGCCACCCGGCCGAACGTCCGCGCCCCGCACGGCTGCGTCCCGCGACGCCTCATCCGGTGCGGTGGGGTAAACGCCTGCGCGCCTGTGTCGTCCTCTGAAACAGTGCATTTCGGAAGTGGCTCTGGCAGATCCTTTGCTGGCTCTCTTTGACACTCTTGGGTTGGGCCAAGCAGTGGAAAAAGATAGGCGGGCACTACATCATGATTTCTTCCGTGTGTGTGTGTGTGTGTGTGTGTGTGTGTCTGAGTGAGAGAGAGAGAGAGAGAGAGAAGGAGAAAGCAGAAGAGAAGAAGAAAAGCGTGCAAGTAGGTGCCAAGCGGCAGCGTGCGGCGCATAGGAAATACCCTCACGTTTGTGTGCGTGTGCGTGTGTCATTCAACGACTCAAGGTCACGACGAGCGGCAGCACTCCGCAGCAGCGCCTGTGCGGAGACACGACAACAATAAAATAATGGCACGACTGCCGGGCGTGTAGACTCATGGAATGAAAAGGAAAAAAAAAGAGATGCACAATCGAGCGGTTGTGGCACACAGCGGAGGGTGGCGCTTGCACCCGCAGGAACGGAGCTGGCGGGCTCTCCGTCTCGAGGTGCTATTGTTATAATCTCTCTCCTTTGTGTGTGTGTGTGTGGTATGACGGTGGTGCCCCCACAAGGCGTGTGAATGAAGCAATTGGTGAATGAGATAATAATAGAATCTGAAGGAATAAAAAGATACAGCACAAGTGAAGCTTCAGATGTTAATAAAAAGCATATGAGGCAAAAATAGAAGAAGCAATGGAAGCAATCGGGGAAAGTGCACTGCCCTAGGAATAGAATATCGCCGGCCACAAGTAAGTCGGCGTATGACGCCTGAGGAGCGTTCATGAGGGCAAATGCCATCTTCTTCTTAGCTGAGTCATCAGCGCGCAGGTGCTCCCGCACTGTATCTTCCTGGAGGAAAGAAGTAGATGGGCGTCGAGAAAGACGCAGAACAGGTAAGCGCTCAGCTCCTCGAAGGAGTCCGGCGTGTGCATCAGAGCCGACGGCTCTGACAGGACCTTCCGCATCGTCTCGCCCACTACGCCGCGTTCCATCATTGCCTGAAGACAACTGGTGACGGCTGCGGCGAGCAGCGCGCGTCGCAGCTCCGGATGGTGTGTCCTTGGGGCTGCGTGGGGCCCAAGCCATACCTCCGCGGTGAAACCTCGTCGTTTTCAAGCGGCTATGGCACTATCCCCTGTGTTTGGCTAAATATGCGCGGCAGTCGGAGTCGAACCTGCGTTCTTAGTCAGCAGATGGCGAGGCGGCTGCACGGGCAACTACTAGCCTAGCAATATTTGTTGGGGTATTAGGAAGGTAGTCATCACACCACCTCGTGCTTATAGCAAATGCGAGAGGCTTTCTCGTGGTCCACAGCGGCATTAAACAAGACTGGAAGGACATCGGAATCACCCCGTGAGTGTGGGAAAGGAGTGAGGAAGCGGTAGTCAACAGATGCTCATGAATGAAGGGAGTGTGATTGAGGAAGAAAGTAGGGAGGACGGCGACGGTGGCACGGCTTCTGGGAAGTGCGAAGGTGATGAATGAAAAATACGTGCATGCTTCCACGAAAACATGTGTATAGAGAGAAGAGCACCCAACACGCAGCGCGACCATGAAGCCCGTCACCCTCTAGATGAGCGGCAGAGGTCTCGCCCGCGCTGAGCGACGCCTTGGCGACGACGCGGCCGGCGGTGGAGCGCGCACGACAAGAGAGGGCCCACGGAGGAAAAGTTTCGGGCTGCGGAAAGGGCGGTAGCACCCGCGGCCGCCCAACAGTAAAAAGCTGGAGTAGAAGATGTGACGGCTGCTTCGCTGTATGCTACCTGTTTTCAAGATGCAGAGCGCGTGGTGGGAGGAAGAAACGTAACAGGAGGAAAGGAAGGGGGGGGGGAGGGGTATCGATGCTGCTAGCAGTCACGCAGCGTCGGCCACGAGGGTCAATGTCATTGATATGTTAACACACAGACGAGAAACGGCGAAAAGGGCGGCGCGGAGCCGCGCTAGCAGAAACGAGCAAAAGATGAAGCAGGTACAGACAGAGTAGGAGATGCGATAAGTAAAGGAAGAAATTATTCAAACTCAAAAGTTAGAGGATCAGAAATCGTAAAAAAAAAAAAAATACAATCGTAAGCTAAAAAATTCGATACGTTTTTCCACAGACACTTCGAAGCGAATTTGAGGGGTTCCATGAGTTCTATGAGTTCCAAGTGTACAGAAAAGAAAAAAAGGAAGAAGAAGAGAAATCAATAATAAAAAACAAGAAAAACCTTGAAGTCAACAAAGGGAATGAGAGAGAGAGAGGGGTGGGGCGAGAAGACAGCATGCAGACACACACACACACACACACACACACCGCACTTTGCTAGCCCCGTCCATCATCCGATTGCGTCTCCCCCAGGGCCAAGCTCCCCGCGCGCGGCCAGGCAGCGGCGGACGGCGGCGACCTCGCGTGCCAGCACCGCGCGCGCCTCTGTCACGTTGTACGTGAGCTCCTGGTGGAACCACGAGCGGCGCTGCACGTGCCCGTCGAGGCCCACGCGCGGGTGCCGCAGCCGCCGCCGCTCGTACGCGCGCGCCGCCGGCCCGCCGCCGCCGGGGAAGTCCACGTCGACGGGGACGAGGGCGGCGTAGCGGTGGCCCCCGTCGCGGGCGATGCGCGCGTAGTCGGTGGCGACGCCGAGCACCGTCCAGTGCAGGAACTCCACCACCGCCGTGCAGCCGCCGGCGGCGCCGCCGAGCCACGCCGCGTGCGTCAGCGCCATGCCGTGCATGCCGGCCAGGACGTCGGCCACGCCCGCCAGCGCCACCTGCCGCCCCGCGCCGCCCGCGCCCGCGTCCTCCGGGTACACGACCGCCACCGCGCAGCCGAGCTCCGCGCGCAGGTACGCCGCGACCGCCGCCGCCCCCCGCAGCACGCGCCCCCGCCGCAGCAGCAGCAGCACCCGCGGCCGCCGCCCGCCCGCCCCGGCCCACGCCTCCTCCGCCGCCGCCGCCGCCGGCGCCCCCAGTCGCCGCCACGCCAGTCGCCGGGCCGCGCGGGTGCCGGCGCCGCGCTCCAGCGCCCCGGCCGCCGCGGCGTTGGGCAGCGGCAGCGCCTGGCAGAAGCAGTGCGCGGGCTGCCCCGCCTCGCCCACGTCGTAGAGCGGCGCGGTCGGCAGCGGCGGCGGCGCGTCCTCGGCGGCTGCGTGCGAGAGGAGGTTGGCGACGGCGGCGCAGACGGCGCGCAGGCGGCGGCCGGCGGCGGAGCCCCGCGGCGCGTTGGGCCAGCGCGGGAGGCCGGCGTGCCCCTCCAGCAGCACCGCCTGCGCGGCCACGCGCTGCAGGGGCGTGCCGCCCGCCGCCGCGCCGCACGCGAGCGCCACCGCGACCACCTCGTGGAAGAGGTGGAAGAGGTGCTGCGCGACGAAGCGGCCCCACACCAGCAGCGCCACCGCCGGCGTGTAGCGCGGCGCCGCCGCCCCCGCCACGAAGGGCCCCGCGCCGTCCGCCAGACGCGCCACCGCCGCGGCCGGCAGCCCCAGGTCGCCCGCGTACGCGCGCAGCGCCGCCGTGACGTCCGTGTCCACCCACACGCGGAAGTCGCCGGCGCCGCCGACGCACACCGCGAAGGGCACGACGCGCCACCGCAGGCGCCGCCCGCCGCCCGCGTCGAGGGGACAGCGCATAAAGTAGTCCCCGGCCCACGCGTCCGCCGCGCCGCCGCTCAGCTCCGGGGCGTCGCGCCGGCAGGCGGCGCGCAGCTGCGCCACAGTGCGGGGCGGCGCGGCGGCATCCCCGGTGGGGGAGGGTGGCGGGGCGGGAGCGGCGGGAGGCGGCGCGGCAGCGGACGGCGCGCTGGGCGTGTGGGAGGGATAAAGAAGGAAAAGCAGCGCCAGGAGCAGCGCGGCGGCCACCGCCACGCGGACAGCGCTCAGGCGGCGGCGGTAAATGCGGCGAAGGGCGGCGGAGCCCCTCATAGCAGTGATGGCACACTCACTGGAGAAGCCTGAGAGGCACCGTGAAATAGAAAAAAAAAAAGTGTACTGAAAAGAGATGCGGGTGTTGCTTGTTCGTTTCCGCTTCCGTTCCCTTTTCTTTCTTCGTTGTGCTGCTGCGTGAAGCGTTCTCTTCTGCTGTACAACCGGCGCAGCGACTAGAAACATTGATGAAGGAGGGATAGGGGAGGGGAGGGGAGGGGAGGAAAATAAAAGATACATGGTGCAACGATGTTGTAATTGAGAGCTTTTTTTCAAAGTGTACAACGCGACAAAACAAACATAGGGTGTGGCCCGCTAGAGAAAGAGAGAGACACACACAAATTCAACGGGCGGCAACGTTGTTTCATTGTGCCTTTACCGTAGTTGCACTGTCGACGCTCACAGGGGTCAGTGGTTGGAAGAGAAAAGACAGAGCGACTCAGCTGGTAAAAGCGGTCCAAGTAAGGCAAATGGCAAACCAGAACGTGTTGACCGTCACTATCGGCACTAGCGTCCCATGACGCAGGGTAAGACAACCCTTACGCGTGTTTTTGTTCGCTTGCTTGCTTGTTTGCTGTTGTAACTCTTAAAATATATTACTCTTGTTATCACCATGAGCGGCATTGGAAATATGAAGTGTTTGTGCACATGCGTGTATGTATACAAGATTCGCATGTGTATGTGTGCTGGTTGTTAACGTTGAGTTGGTGTGTGCGTGTGCATGTGTGCATATGAGTGTGTGTGTGGATATGTATAGTGGTGCAAAAGAGAGCACACACACACGCACATGTGCACGCGTTGCATCGATGCGTTAAATGCAGAACGGTATTACGTAGTGAGAGCGCGGACGAAAGTAACAGCTTTAAAAACGCAGTGATGAGGAGGGAAGAGATCAGGTACTTCTAAACATGAAAACAATGGGGAAAGTGGGGGGAAAGAAAAGAAAAAAAAAGAGAGCCAAATGCCCTTGAGCTGATCGTCCCCTATATAGGCAGGTGCGTAGAAATATATATGTATATACATTGCATTACCACAATTGGCGTGGGTTCGCTGTTTTCTTCTTTTTCCAAAAGTTCTCCTCACTTCTTTCTGTTTCTTTCTTTCACTTTCCGTATGATCTATATCTTTTCATTTTTCATATCCTTTCGTTTTACTGCTTTCTTGCCGCTCCCTCGTTCCCGTCTCCCGCCCTCACTATCTCTCTATCTCTTTCTTCTTGCTGCGCCACCTGCGGAGTTGGAAATAGAATCCCGTGATATGGCACACAGAACGACTAAAGAGGCGGAAGAAACATGATTAGGAGAACGGAAAACAGAACGCAAAAAGAAACGTAGTAAACGAAGGAAATTGAAAAGAGAGGGAAAGTGGCAGAGATATGCACCGAAGTGTACAACTCACTTTGGGGTGTTGTTGTATTCTTTTTTTCTTTAAACCTTGTCGAGACCAGATCCTACACCTGCCTGTGAAGCGTGTGCGATGGTCAGTCATTCAGCAGTGCGAAGAAACAAAGAAAAAAAAATAAAGAGAGAAGAGGGGAAACCGAAAAGGAAAAAAAAAAGAGATGAGCACACAGAAAAAGAGTGGAACAAAACAAGCACTCGCATGAAACAACTGCCAAAAGATAGGAATTATAGTAGTTTAAAAAACAAAATGACGAGAATGAAGAGAATAGAAGTAGTGAAGCAACCGAACAATGTAAAATAAAACTGCTGTGTGTAGAAGTATGTAAAGGACAAAGGCACCGGCAAGAGAGAAAAGGAAAGTGGGAGTACGAGAAAAACTATGCATTACTCTCAGGGACGCAGGCACCTGTATTCTGCTCATCCCACATGCGCCGCGGGGTTGTTTTCCCCCTCCTTTACACGCGCTCACACACGCACACGCACTCTCTCTCTCTTTCTCTCGCCCGTGGTGCTGGGGAGGGGGGGCCGCTACAGGCGGCGGAGGCGCGGGACGAAGCCCGGGGCGCTCTTTGCGAGGGTGCGCGGCGACACGGGGCCCTTGGCCTCCTTCTGCTCCTGCTTCTGCGGCTTCTTGATGGCCATGCGCATCTTGCCGTTGCTGACGAGGAGGCAGCCAGCGCCGTTCTGGTGGCCGGCGTAGTCGGAGGTGGAGAAGATGGTCACGACGCGCGCGTTGTCGGAGAGCCGCACGCCGTCGGCCTTCTCCTGGTGCGCGCGGAAGATGTACTGGTAGTTGTAGCGCTCGCAGAACATGTCCACGGCGCGGCTGCCGAAGGTCTTGATGTCGGGGCCGCGGGGGTTCGGCCCGAAGCCCCAGCGGTCGAGCTGCTGGTCCGGCGGCGCGGGGTCGGACCAGAGCAGGTCGTTGACCATCATGCGCTGCGCGACGTTGGAGGGGTCGGCGCACTGCACGACGGGGATGCGGGGGAAGGAGGGGTCCGCGAGGATCTCGAGACGCTTGTCCTCGCCGCCCTGGTACTGCGGCAGGCCGCCGTGCACGCAGAAGATCTTCTTGTCGATGTCGGCGATCACCGGCAGGAACTGGAAGACCTCGTTGACGGCGACCCACACGTCGAGCCCGCGGTCGCGGCCGAACTTGTCGAGGCACTGGTACTTGAAGGAGCTGTAGCCGTAGACGTCCATGTCGCCGTTCACCTCGGGCGACTCGTGGTTGCCGCGCAGCAGCGTCACCTTGGCGGGGTTGATCACCTTGAGCGCGAAGAGGTACATGACGCACTCGAGCGAGTAGGCGCCGCGGTCGACGTAGTCGCCGAGGAAGAGCAGGTGCTGCGTCGTGTACTTGAGCATCACGTCGTCGAAGGCGACGACCTTCTCGAGGAAGTAGGCCATGTCGGCGAAGTTGCCGTGGATGTCGCCGAAGACGGTGATGGGCGACTTGAGGTGCACGAAGAGCGGCTCCTTGGCCACCACCTCGCGGCACATGTTGCACACCGACACCACCAGCTTGCAGAAGTCGGCCGTGTTGTCGTAGGTGAAGCTGTTGTGCGCGGGGCTCGCCGCCTTGCGGATCGTCTCGATGAGGCGCGCGGGGTCGACCGGCGGCTGCGTCGGCGAGTTCATGTAGTTGCGCATGTCCTGCAGCTGCAGCAGCGTCGAGTGGCTCGCCACGGCCTCGTCGAAGGTGCGCGCGCGCGTCTGCGGGGCGACGCCGGCGCGCGGCGTGTCCGGCTCCGCGACGCCGGGCTGCCCGACGGCGTTCTGCAGCAGGTCGACGATGGTGACGGTCTGGGGGAGGCTCACGTAGTCGTCCTCGCAGAGCAGCACGTTCTGCGAGAAGACGTACTTCTCGGGCAGCGCGGCGCCGGCGTTGGCGTTGTTGGCCGCGTTCTGCTCCTCGCGGCGGCGGTTGCCCTGGCGGCCGTGGAAGGCGGGCTCGACGAGGATGAGCGTCTCCAGCATCCGCAGGCGCTCCTCCATTTTGCTGATGGTCGCCGCGATGCCCGGCAGCGACTCGGCCGGGATGCGCGAGATCCACGCCTGGAACTCGGTGGCGGTGAGCTTGGCGTTGCTGATGCAGTCGTAGTTGGTGTTGTTGCGCGCCGTGCGCACCTCGTCCGACGTGATGAGGTCGAGCTCCACCGACCAGTCCGGCTTCAGCGTCTTGATGCGACCGACCTTGTAGAGCGCGCGGCCGTCCTGCGAGTCCTCCACGCGGCAGCGCACGAAGAAGCCGGAGACGAGGGGGAAGAGGCGCGAGCGGATCTTGTGGTGCCACTCGGAGAGCTTCTCGCGGTTGATGGTGACGGCCTGCACGCTCTCCATCGTGATCGACGTCTCGCAGCGCACCGGCGGCGGCGCGGCGCTCGCGGAGTTCGCCGTGTCGCCCAGCGTCTGCTGCTGCGGCGACGGCGGCACGTTCGGGGGGTCCATTGGCGGGGTGGGGTTGGCCTGGGGAGAAAGGGAGGAGGGGGAGGTTTGTGGGGAGAGAGAAAGAGAAGGCTCGGGGAGAAAACAGTTGGGAAAGGAGGTGATATGATTCTTCCTGACTGTGTCTGTTTATTTCCTTCTTCTGAAGTTTTGTTTCGCAAAAGCAAAAAAAAAAAAAAAGAAGTTTCAAAAGTTCTGGGGAGAGACTACCCTAGGAGACCTAGACGGAGGAATGCGGATTTCCTGACGTACAACAACTGGTTGTTGTTGCTTTTTCTTCTTTCAAGAGCGAGAGAAGAAAAAAAGGAAAGAGAAAAAGAATAATACAAAAAAAAAAAAAAAAAAGATCTTGCGATATACTCAATGAAAGATCGGAACAATGGGGAAAAAAAATAAGCAGCGAATCTAATGCTGATCTCTGGAATAGTGGAGAATGTTGATGTTTGTTACGTTGTTGGGGAAGGGACGGAGGAAAGGGTGTGCGTTTTAGCAGAGTGGTGATTTTCATTCACAGTGAACGTGAACTCGTTTAGGGAAGAGGTCGAGAAAAGAGAACTTTGCGCGCAAAGGACTTGCAGGGGGAAAAAAAGAGCGCAGTACTCGCGCAGCTAGCCGACCGAAGCACGACTCGGCAGACAATCATCAAAGCAAGGCAATACAACACTCGGCTTTAAAAACAAACGTACAAATATTGAAAAAAAAAAAAAAGAAAGCATATAGCGTCTATGGGTACACAACCTCTGTTCTCTATTTGAATGACGACTGCACTACTGCAGCATACTTATCTTTTCATGCATTTTGTTAATTTTTATTTTTTTTTTTTGCAGGTATTCGCATTGATACAAAGAGGTGTATGCGTGTGTGTGTGTAGTGTGTGTAGAGTGTGGAATACAAATTATCCCCAAAAGGGCAGTTGATATATAGTGAGTGGCGCTGTTTTGTGTTTTTTGTTACTTCGCTGACGAAGACGAAGATACGTCAGAAAGGAAGAAAGGAGGGGGAATCAGTAAGGAATAAAGAAACGGAAACAGGTAGAGACAACATCGGTGTGACATTTGTCAGAAAGGGTACAGGCTGTTTAACAGATAAAAAAAAAAAAATTGATAGTGATAAACGAATAAAAAGTGGGGAAATGGGAACGAGGAATAAAAGTGTCAAATGAAAAAAAAAGGCGTGTGCATGTGTGTGTGTGCGTGTGTAGTCAGGCTAAGCGTCGCCGTCGCCTCGGTTTCCGTTTTTTTTTTCCAGAGAGAGAGAAAGAGAGAGAGAGAGAGAGAGAGAGAGCAATACACACGCGCGGCAGGGCACGAGCGTGTAGGGCGACTCACGCACTGCCGAGAATCTGCGCCCACATCTCCGTGGTGCCCGCGTCGTGGAAGTTGCTGTCGGTGTCCTCCTCGTCGTCCTCCGCGAAGGCGTGGTAGTCGCCGGAGGCGGCCTGCGCGTCCGCCGGCTCCCCCAGGCCCGCGTCCGCGAAGAAGCCCGCGGCGCCGCGCTCCGGGCCGCCGACGGCGTCGACCATCTCCAGCATGCGGTCGTCGTTGCCGTCGCTGCTGGCGTCGCTGAGCGCCGCGCCGCCGCCACCGCCGCCGCCGCCGATCAGCAGGGCGTCGAGCAGACTGCCGCCGCCGGGCGCGCCGAGGATGGGGGCGCCGGTGCCGGCGGCGGGGGCGCCGGGGGCCGTGCCGAAGACGAGGTGCCGCAGGTCGAGCGCCGGCTCGCAGGCGGGGACGAGCGCGGCGGCGGCGTCGGCCTGCTGCTGCTGCTCGGCGGCCGCGAGGAGGTCCGCGCGCTCGTTGTAGACGCCGACGGCCACGTGCGGAAGGACGCGGCCGAAGCGGCACTCGCGCTCGCACACGAGGGCGCCGGCCAGCGCGGGGGCGGCGCCGTCGGCGAAGGTGGCCGGCCGCAGCAGCGCGTCCAGCGGCAGAAGCCCGTGAATGGGGCTGCGCGCCTGGCTCGCGCGCGCCAGCCGCAGCGCCTCCAGCTCCTCCGGCGTGAAGCCGTCGGGGCCGCCGCCGCGGGGGAGGAAGTCGAGCGCGACGTCGCCGCAGCGCACCACGTTGCGGAAGAACTCGACGATGGCCTTGGCGCCGGCCGGCGTCGCGTACTCGACGAAGCCGTAGCAGAGCTTGTGCGCGGACGGGGCGTGGTGGCTCTCCTTGTCGTCGCGGCTCAGGCGCACCTTGTTGACGTCGCCGAAGTGGTCAAGCAGCCGCCGGATCTTGCCGGCCGCGAGGGACGCGGGGACCTTGGTGAGGTACACCGTGCACTCGCTCACGTCGCTGCGCTGCTCCTGCACCCGCAGCCCGCCGGGCGTCACCGCCGCCGCGTGCGCCGGGGGGGCGTGGGCGTGCGCGCCGGCGCCGGCGGCGGTGCCCGCGAGGGGGCGCGGCAGCGGGCGCGTGCTGGGCGACGGGCGGGCGGGGGCGCTCTCGGTAGACACGTCCGGCGACGGCCCCTGCGTGTGGGCGCTGGCGGCGCTGAGCATCACGTGCGGCGGCTTGCTCGCCTCGTAGTGCGCGTGGCCGCCCTTGCCGCCGCCGGCGCCCGAGTGCGCGTGCCGCTGCGCGCTGCCGGCGGCGGACCCGCCGGGCGTCAGCAGCGTCGTCGCGGCGACCGGGCGCGGCGTCGGGCGGGCACTCGGCGTCACCATCGCGGAGGCGGCCGGCCGGCGGCTGCTGCTGCCCTGGCTCGCGGTGCCCTCCGGGACGTCGCTGGGCGGCGTGCGCTGCGCGTCGGTGCCGGAGGAGGGGCTGTTGTAGAAGGCAGCCAGCGCCTGCCGGCACCGCGCGGCCTCCGCCGCCTCCTCGTCGTCCTCGGCGCCGGCGGCACCGGCCGGCTGGCGCTGCGCGCTGGAGTGCGCCGAGTGGCGGCCGGCGGCGCGGCGGGCGGAGGGTGCGTGCTGGCGGCCGCGCAGGCGCTCCCACTGCGATGTCATCTCCTGCAGCGCCTCCATCAGCGCGACCCACGGGCGGTGCTGCCGCTCCTCCTCCGGCCGGCACGGGCGGCCCGCCTCGCGCGCCAGGAAGTTGCGCGCCGCGCGCAGCTGCTCCGCGTGGCCGTCGATGAGGCGGTTCGCGAAGGAGTGCGGCGTGTGGGGGAGGTAGCGGAACTGGAAGAGGTACGCGGCGCACGTCGCCGCCACCACCCGCGCGCGCGCCGGGGCCGCCGCGTCGCTCACGAGCACGAGCATCTGGCGGCCCAGCGGGCGCGCAAAGGCCAGCGCGCGCTGCCGGCGGGGGGAGTCGCCGCCGTCGTCGCCCGTCGTCCTTGCGCGGGATGCCCAGCGCGCGGTGCACCTCCAGCAGCGCGCCGCTCACCGGCGTCGAGAGCGCCGCCGCGTTGTCGCCGGCCGCGCGGAGGGCCGCCGCCAGCGCCTCCGCCAGCCGCGCGCCGTCCACGTCGGGGGCGGCGGTGCGCTCGTAGAGAGCCATCATCAGCTCGGCGAGGCGCGCGGCGGTCGCGTCGCCCGCCTCCAGCAGCTGCGCGACGCGGCTCAGCACGGCCTCCGCGGACTCCGGCGGCGGCGGCGTCGCGGCGGAGTGGCGCTGGGCGGCCGGCTCGGGGGTGCCGCTCTGCGGGCGGGGGGTGTGCAGGCCGCCGCGGGCGTGCGTGGGGCTCGGCGTCAGCAGGCGCGTCACGAGGGGCCGCTTCTGGCCGTGGGGGACGAAGTTGTCGAACTTGTCCGCCGCCTCCCGCGCCATCGCGCACGAGGTGAAGACCGCCACGCCGCTGCGCCGCAGCTTACCGCCCATGGACACCGGCTGCGGGTGCACGTCCGCGTCGACGGCGCCCATCGGGTAGAAGATGTCGTAGAGCGCCTGTTTGTCGGTCGCCATCGTCAGGTTGTGCGCCGCCACGAGGAACGTCTCGGCGGCGTCGGGGCCGTGGCCGCGGTGCTGCCGCCGGAAGCAGCGCTCCACCTCCTCCGGCGTCAGCGCCCCCCCGTCCGCCGCGCCGCCGCCCAGCGCGTCGCCGGCAGCGCTCGCCGCGACGATCGCGGGGTCGAGGGCGGCGGGGAAGCGCGCGGCGGTGGGGGAGCCGGCGCCGGACAGCGGCGACGGGGGACCGGCGAGGCAGGCGCGCACCGGCTCCTGCTGCCCCTCCAGGCCCCGCAGGCTCAGCGCCCGCGCCGCCGCCTGCGCCTGCTCGCGCGACGGAAACCACACGGCGACGCTGCCGCCGCGGGGGGCGGACGCCGGCGCCGCGCACGGCTCGAGGGCGGTCGCGGCGGGGACGGCGCGGCGCAGCGCGGGCAGCCCGCGCGAGGGGTCGACGCCGTGCACGAGCACGCAGGCGGCGCCGGCGTGCTGGCTGCCGCGCAGCCCCTCCAGCATGCGCTCCATCTCGGTGACGGTCGGCAGCCACTGGCGCGCGGGGGCGGCCGGCTGCGCGGCGGGCGACCCAGGCGGCTCGTCCGGCCCGGCGTAGCGCACGGTGAGCGGCTTGTGCTGGCCGTGGGGGACGAAGTTGTCCATCTTGAGGCCCTCCTCGGCGAGGCCTTTGGAGGAGAAGAAGACGACGCCGGCGCGGCGCGACGCGTCGGCAAGCGGCAGCGGCAGGTCGCGCGGGTCCAGCAGCCGCGCCTCCGTGCCGCCCATCGGGAAGAACATGGCGGCGAGCTGCTCGCGCGTCGTGCGCGGCTCGAGGTTGAGCACCACCAGCATGTGCCACCCGCGCCGCCGGCACTCCGCCGCGTGCGCCGCCCGCACCGCCGCGCACACCTCCGCGGGGCCCGCCGCCGGCCGCCCCCCGCCAGCCCACGGGTCCGCGTGCGCCGCCCCGCGCCACCCGCCGAACGCCGCCGCCGCGCCGCCGGGGGGCATCGGCCGCTGCGAGGCGCGCGGCTGCTGGCTCTGCTGGTTCTGCTTCGCGGGGATGACGAAGGCGGCGGCCTGCGGGTTGAGGGCGCTGGGGCGCGGCTGCGGGCCGGAGAAGGACGTCACAGTGAAGCGGGAGCTCATCGTTGGGCTGACTCGCTCGGGTGCGGTGTAAAGTGAAAGTAACGGGAACGAGAGAGAACGGCTGCTGCCGGTATTTCCCTATACAGTTTTCTTATTATTATTTGTGTTTACTGGTAGTGTGAGCGCAGATACAGTCGCTGCGCGTGTGTGTTATAGCAATACGCTGAATGTATGGAAATCGATTAATAAGGTGCGCTGACCCGTTGTTGCGAATATATATCGCGCGCGTTTGAATTACGCTGTGAGAATCGAAGTAGAAGAGCGTGAGTGCGTGTGCGTGTATGTGATGGAGGGTGCTGGTGAGCACGCGAGTTCTTTCAAGTGAAAAGAGAAAACAGGAAAATGACTCGTGTATCGATCGAAAAGGAGTTAAAAAAGAGGATGATAATGTGTAGAAGTTTTTACTTTTATCGTTCTTAACTTTTTTTAAAAAGGATATACGATTAATTTAATTTGTATGATTAACTTCTTTAGCGGGCGTGTCGGCGCTGAATTGGCGTTGAGATATTTTTTTCTTTTCTTTTCTCTTTTCGAATCTCAGTTATACTACAATCGAATTTGTGAGAAATTATGTGCGTTTATATGTTCGTAACGATCAACGAGACTAGAAATTTCACCTTGTTACTGCTGATTCGTGTTCTTGGCGTGAAAATCGAACCGAGGTCCAGTACTGGAAAAAAATCAGTGTGCGTTTATGAATAGTGAGAAGTGAGATGTCGAACAAGTAACTGTTTTCTTTTCTCAGTTTACCTGTTTTCTCTTTTTTTTCTTTTTAAAATCCTGTGATGTCTACCGTTGTGAGGAAAGATTAAAAACAGGGGATACAGGGAAATATATAGATATATATCACAAAAGGAATGGAAAGAGTGCTGGGAGGTGGGGTTGAAGAGAAATACGAAAAACGGGAAAATGAAGAAGGAAAAAGAAGATGCAAAAAAGGAATAAGAAGAAGAAGAAAGAGAGAAAGGAAGAAAAGATGTTCAATCAACGTTTCCGTTTTTTCGTAATGTGGGGTTAATTATAAAGAGATGTATACTGGAAGTGTTGTTGGGGAGAATATTTGATGCTCTTTCGAAGAAAGAAGCGTGAATATTGAAATACAAAAAAAAAAAAAAGGAGTGAAAAAAGTGCGTGTGAAAGATAAGAGAAAAACAAAGTGCGAATGTATGGTGAATTGGGAAAAGGGGCTATCAAAAAGGTGCTGGGGGAAAAAAAAAGAAGAAATACAAAGACAAAAGTGGAGATGGTTAACAAGTACAGGTTAGCGCTGGGGCTATCTTGGCGAGTGCAATTTGTTGTGTATTTGGTTTTGTTTGTTTGTTTGCTTGTTTACTGCTTGAATTGTCGAAGATTGATATACTTCTTTGTTGTTGTTGTTTTAACTTTTGTTTTCAGCAATCAAAAAATGTGAGTGCTTTGCAGTCGACAAGGAATAAATCTCGTGACGTGTGCGCGAATGTCCGGAAAGAAATGTAGATACTGTTGTGTTTTTTTCCGGTTCTTGATTTCTCAAGTTAGAACGGCTCTGGCGTCGTAGAGAAGGAAAAAAAAGAGATGAAAAGATACAACGGTGTGTGTTTGAGTTTGTGTTTGTGATTTTTTTTTTTTTAAAGAGGAGTAAAAAGAAATTGAGAGAGATAAAGAACGAAAAGTAGGAATACAGAAGAATTACTAGTACAGTGGTGAAGTTCTTTGCCTGGCCGCCTGGTAGCTACGACAGATTTGTAGACGATGTAAAGGGGAGGGTCCGATGAGTGTGCGGTCGAGTCGAGGCAATGCAGGAGGGAGAGAGAAAAAGGGTGAAGCAAAGAAAACAAGACGGGTGAGAGAGTAGTGAAAAACAAAAAGGTGTATCTAAAAAGGGGTTGTGGAGGGGCAAAGATAAAAGAAAAGGAAAAAAAAACAAAACAAAAGGTGAAGAAAACAATAGAGTGGGGTGAAATAGAGGTGTGCTGGTGCTAGTGGTGTATAAAGCCTTGGGGTGAAAAGAGCTGAGAGAAGTAAAGTGCTTTATTGATTTTGTTGTTAAGTGTTTATTTGGTTAGTTTGGCTTTTTATTTTTACTCACTGTACCAACAGAAACCTAGTACAAATAAAAGAAGAAAAAGAAAAGAGAAAAGGAAAAGCCTACAGAAGAGGTGAAAACCTCGGTGGTGTGAAGTTTGTAAACTTTAGTGTATTTTTTTTTTCGTGAATGTATTTGGTTGCGTTGCGTTTTTCTTTTCTTTTCTTTCTGTTAACTTTTTTTTTAACGCGTTGGGTGTTTAGCTGCTGAGAAAGAAAAGTAATAACTACGGAGCAATCGGGGGGTGGTACGCGCAGGGAAGTGGAGAGTGGAGACAGAGAATGAGCGGAAGTGTTGCAAAGTCAGCAGTACGGCAACTCTCACGTACTGTATGTGACAAGCCGCCTTTCTGAAAAAAAGGGGAGCGGCAAGCACTGGTGGGAAACGGGAAAGGAATAATCTGATCCAAAAACAAGACGGGGGAAAAAAAGGAGTACCAGCCACATGTCTGGGAGATACACATCATTTAATGAACGTACAGGGGGGGGGGGGAAGAGTTGACATCACACTGCGGATTCTTTCCGCATGAACTGCGAATCATATTGCATTTAAAAGCGCATCCAGTATCGTTTTTTTCATATATTTATGTTGGTTCTAGTCGTAAGAATGCATGGTAAGCAAGAGTGGTGGGTGTGTATAGGTTACATCAGTCATCGCGGCAGCGCACGTTGGGAGGCACACTGGCGGAGAGATGACAATAATAATAGTAATAATATTGATAAACAGGACGAGAGACAGAGCCAAGCGGAAACGCACCGCCACACGAGGGGGGGGGGGAGGAGGACGGGCGCGCGCACACTCTGTGACATTCACCCCCCCCCCCCCACTCCCTGCAGTTTACGCGGCGGCGCTGTTCTGCGTCATGAAGCGGTCGTAAAAGTCGTCGTCGTCGTCCTCGGAGTCGGCGGCGCCGGCGGCCGGCTGGCGCACCGCGAGCTTCGTCATGACGTACACGTGGTAGTGGCCGCTGGGGCTCGTGTCGGAGGCGGAGAACATGGGCTTCTCGACCACCTTGTGCTCCACCTCGAAGGCGAGCTTCTTGCGCCGGAAGTGGTCCATGCGGGTCTCCGGGGCGCCGTAGCTCACGGCGACGTAGCGGCCGCCGCGCTTGAGCAGGCGGGAGAGGTTCTTGTTGAGGGTGTAGAGCTGGTGGAAGGAGTTGGCGCCGCCGAGGACGCTGTCGACGAGCCCCTTGTCGATGATAAAGTCGAAGAGGTAGTCGCTGAGGCACAGCTCCTGCACGAGCTTCTCCGCCGGCGTCGCGATGAGGTCGCAGCAGACCCACTGCATCTCGGTCAGCTCCGCGTAGCGCCGCTGCATCTGCGCGATGACCGTCGGCGACACGTCCACGTTGGTGATCTTGCGCACGTTCAGGTTCTCATACATGGCGGCCGAGAGGCGGCTGTTGCCGCAGCCCACCACCAGCACCCGGATCTGCTCTGCCGGCTGCAGCAGCGGCCGCAGGATCGGCTGCAGGTTGTCGAAGGTGATGAACCAGTCAAAGGTCGTGTCGCTGCTGCGGTACCGCTCCTCCCAGTACTCGGGGTTAGCGTACTTGGACATGCTGAGGCCAACAGGCGGGGGAGGAAAGAGTGTGTGTGTGTAATTAGCTGCGTACGGTGACGAAAACGGGAGAGGAGGAATGAATGCAGTGTGTGGCACGGAGAAAAAAAGTGTTGTGATCTCAATAGTGCACTTCACCGACTCATCGCTCAAGACATGAGAACAAGAGGGAAAACGTTGCACCAAGACAGTTGAGAGAGAGGCACGCTCGAGCCTTCCGTGCTACAGAGACGCAATAGAGTAGGATGAAGAATCACTGATAATAAGAACGGAAAGCACAAGTTTGTTCACCTGCTTCCCTTGAGAAGGTTGTCCGCAAAATAGTGTATTTGATCCTAGTGGATCATGTTGCTTATATTTCTTTGATTGGTGTTGGTGTTGTTGTTGTTGTTGTTTTTTCATTTCTCTCGCTGTTCAATCTGAGCATCACGTAGTAAAATCTGGGCGGGTTTTTATAAACGCCGAGAACATAAAAAGGGAGAAAAACAAAAAGAGAGAATGAATAAATTGAAATTGGATAGAAAAAGTGGAGATAAAAAAGGTACAGTAAAAAGTGAAGTGAAAGAGTTCTGAACGCGAGTGGGATGCTTTTTTTTTGGAATCAATCAAGGCACTGCTTGGTGTCTGTTTGATGCTGTTACAGTTGTAGCGGTGAGTTTCTATGGAGGGCCCCAGTGCTGCGCTGGCGACACGCAGTCATACCAATGACACAGAGGAATATGGAGAGAGAGAGTTTCAAATAAGAGCAAAGAGAAGAAAAGATAGGGGAAACTACAAGCAAAAGAAAAGAGAGAACTGATGGCCAGGCTGAAAAGCTGGTAGTGGTGTCTGTTGTCTTCCACTTCTCCCAGCAAGCATGATGTGCGTACTGCTGTCAGATGAGTATTTTGTAGAAGGCAGCAAGTCGGGGCAGCAGCAGCGTAAAAAGGGCGTGGGTGTCTATGAGAGGAAGCGTGTGTGTGTGTGTGAGTCGGCGCAGATAGTTGAGCGCAGCCAATGAAGGGCACTTCCGGGAGAGAGAAAGGTAGGGAGTGGCTCTGGAGGAGAGGGTAAAAAAAACATATAAGCAGGTACAGTAACGCGCGACAAGGTGGGTGGGGGCCCGCTCTAGGCCTGGAGGGCCTCCAGCGCTGGCGCGAGCACCGTGATGCGCACGTCGGCGGCGGGGGCGGTCTGGCGCAGCGTCAGCATCTGCCGCGACGCGAGGCCCAGCACGTCCACGAAGGTGCGGGCCGCCTCGCGCCGCCGCATGCCGTCGCACAGCTCGCGCAGCGCGCAGCCCTCGCCCACCAGCGGCGCCTCCGCCTCCGCCTCTGCGCGGCTCCGCTTGCGCCCCTTGGCCGACGCCGCCCGCAGCCGCTCCGCCAGCCGCGCGAGGGTGTGGCGCGCGCTCGCGGAGAGACCCGCCTCGCCGGCCGCGCCGCGCGGCTCCTGCGCCTCCTCCAACGCGTCCGCGCCGCCCGGCTGCAGGTAATCGTCCTCAAGCGCGGGCGGCGCGTCGGCGGCAGCGGTGGCGGCGGCCGCGAGGGACTGCGAGGCGCGCGCGGCCTCGTCGACGGCGGCGGCGACGCTCTGCTGCAGCGCGGCGGCGTAGAGGGCGCGCAGGGCCGGCGAGGCGAGGGGGGCGAGGGCGGCCGCGGAGAGCGCCGGGGCGTCGCCGGGGGCCGCCGCGCCGGCCAGCAGCCAGCGGTCGCGCTCCTCCGCGGCGTCCAGCGGCCCCCGGCGCGGCTCCGCGTTAAGCAGGTCCGCGCGCGCGGCCATCGCACGCTCAATCGCCTCGCGCGACAGCGTCGTCGCCGCCAGGTCGAGCACGTTGGCGGGGCGCCGGCGCGCGGCGTGGGCGGCGGCGGCGGGCGCGGAGGAGGCGGCGGCGGCGGCGGCAAGGTCCGGCAGCGCGAAGGGGTCGGCCGGCAGCGCGTCGGCCTCCAGCGGCTGCGAGTCGAGCGCCGGGAAGCCGTGCGGGTCGTCCGGGAGTGCGACACCGAGCTCGAGGGCGTCGGCGCCGACGGGGGGGTACGGCACGGCGCCGCCGGCGAGGTCCGCGGCCGCGCTGCCCCGCCCCTTCTCGATGCTGGAGAGGCTCGACTTGCTCCCGCTGTCGCCGCTGCCGCTGGCGCGCTCGCCGAAGGCCATCAGGTCGGCGCGCATGCGGGCGATCTCCGCGTAGTCGCGCTGCGTCCCGTGCGGCTCCTCCAGCGGCTGCGAGCTCGCCTGCACCGTGTACCACGCCGGCGCCGCCTCCCCGCCCTCCGCCGCGCCGCCGGCCGCCGCCCCCGCCGCGCCGACGCCGCTCAGCAGGTCCGCGATCGCGTCGAAGCGGGAGGCGCCGCCGTCGCCGACGCCCAGCGGCGCGCCGTCCGCGCCGGCCAGCGTGACGGCCTCCACGTCGCCCTTGGCCGTCACCAGCGCGCCGTCGACGGTGACCCGCGCGGCGCCCTTGCCCTCCTTGCCGTCCTTGCCGGCGGCGGCGGGGGCGGCGGTGGTGACGCGCAGCAGCAGCGTCGCCTCGGTCGCGTCCTTGAGGAGGTGCCGCACCTTGAGCGCGTAGATGCGCACGACGCCGACGAGCAGCTCGCCGGAGGTGCGCAGCGCGATGGGGACGACGGGGCGCACAATGTGCACGATCGTCTGCTCGAGGTCGACCACTTTGATGTCGCCGCGCGTCAGCCGCCGGTCCCAGTGCGCCGCCAGCCACACCTTCGCCAGCGGGCCCTGCTTCGTCAGCACGTACGTCGAGAAGAACATGACAGGCAGCAGAGAGGCACAAACGACAAGGGGTTTGCCCGCGTGTGTGTGTGTGTGTGTGTGTTCGCTGTTTTGTGGGGTGAAAACTGCTCGTGTGTCTGGTATGCTGAGAAGTAGCAATGAGACTAGAAATGAGGGGGAGACAGAGGTGGGAAAAGAAAAAAAAAAAGAGAGGAAGAGAAGAGAAGAGAAGAGAAGAGAAATGCAGCGTCGTCTGATTTTCGAATGAAGATGATTTCTTGTGTGTCAAACGTTCAGGTTCCTGTGTTGTGCGTGTGTGGCGGGGGGGGGGAGAGAGAAATAGTAGAAGAGAGGCAGGAGGAGGTAGCAGTGGCGAAAGTGTGTAGGTGGGAGTTGGCACAGGCTAAACAAAGGAGAGACCCGTTTGGGGAATCACCGCCTCCAAAATGAGTAATCCAGTATTCAAATGCATATTCGCAACGTGTGTGTTGTGTGCTATCTGCGTCGCGACTGATACAACACTGCGCTCGCAGGAGAGGATGTGCAAATCCACTCCCTGGCACCGCACTGTCGATGTAGTTGTTAACGATAAAAGCGTCTCCATGACGCGAGACAAATAGCTCTGTCGCAACACAGAGTGATACACAGGTGTAGATGTATTTCTCATTTTTCACAATTTGGTTTTAGGATGGTAGTACGTTTTTTTACATGAAAGGAAGAGATGTCGCACAGGTAAGTACCGGCAGCTGTTTTTTTTTTCTTTTTTTACTCGTTTCTCATTTTTCACCTTGGCATTCTAATCTTTAAACAAGTAATTAAAAAGAAAAAAAAAAGAGAGAAACTACGAAGGAGCAAGAGCATGTAACGTTTCTGGGGTTCCGGCAAGTGGATCATCTTTCACAAGAGGGCAAAAAATAATAATAATAGTAATAAAAACAGAAAGAGTAAAGCGAGAGAATGTCAGATTTTACTACATGAGAGAAAAACGAGGTCCTCTGCTCTAAAGGTTTGTGTGTATGTAACATCGGTTGGTTGGTTTTTTTATTTTTTTCCCCTCAGCAAAAAAAAAAAAAAATCATAATAGTAGCACAAAGCGAAAAACAAAAACGAAGTGGTAGGATGATAAAGAGAGAGAGTGAGGATGGACAACCATTCTTTATTCTTTCTATATTCTTCTTCTTCCTTTTCTTCTGTTCTGTGGAAAACGTTACAGGTGGAAGCGGCTGCTACTACTACTGCTCGTCGTCGTCCTCCTCGGCCTCGGCGGCGTCGCGGGCGGCGCGCGCGTCGTATAAGGGCTGCAGCGGGGGCCGCTCCTCGGGCGCGGGCGGCGGCGGCGTTGGCGCGCGCTGGGGCCCGACGGTGGCCTGCGGGAGGGTGCGGGCGCTGCGGCGCTGGGCGACGCTCGCGGCGGCGACGACGGTCATCGCGTCGGAGGAGAGCTCCAGCACGCGGTGCAGCGGCACGGCCTCGTAGCGCAGCAGCTCGGGGTGCGCCGCGAGCGCGTCGAGCTTCTCCTGCATGCCGGCGAAGGCGTCGGGGTGGAGGGTCTGCGCGTAGAGGCGCGCCGACTCGGTCGCGTTGGTGGTGAGGGGGTTGCTGTTGAGCGCGGGGATGAGCTCGCGCGTGTTGCGGCGGCTGAGGTCGAGGCGCAGCGCGGGGCCCACGAGGCGCGCGAAGGAGCCGCCGATGGCGCCGTCCTCGCTGACGGTGACCGTCGGCAGGCGGTACTGCATGTGCCCCTCGTCGTGCGGCCCGCCGGCGGCGTAGCGCAGCGCGCGCTCCAGCAGCACGACGCCCTCGCCCGCCTCGCCGGCGCGGCCCGCCTCCTCCAGCAGCACCAGCAGCCGCGTCGCCGGCTCCACCAGCGTGAGCGTGTCGACGCCGCCCTCGGAGCCGACGCGGCCCCCGCTGGCGCTCGCAAGCGTCGGCCGGATGCGCACCTCCACCACGCGCGTCGGGTCGGCGGCGTCGTAGCGCATCGACGACACCGCCACCGCGCGCAGCTCCACGCCGGCGCCCTCGCGGTCGTCCGGCCCCGTCGGCGGCAGCGCGCGCACCCAGCGCAGCAGCGGCGGGAAGTTGGCCGCGCGCACGAGGTCGGCCATGGTGCGGCCGTTGCTGTCCTCGCCGAACTCGATGGGGACGCGCGCGTTGCGGGGCTGCTGCGGCGCGATCAGCTCGAGGCGCGGCACGAGGCGCGAGGAGCCCTTGAGCACGCTCGGCACCCAGCGCCCGTCGCGGAAGGTGCCCTCCTGCTGGAAGGTGCCCTCCTTGGCGCCGCAGCGGTGCACAAAGACGCCGGCGCCGACCGGCACGTCGCGCTCAAAGTTGCCGACGTACTTGACGCGGCCCGACGCGAGGCGCCACTCGCCGGACACAAAGGACCCGTGGAAGAAGCTGCCGACGTAGCAGCTGCCGTCGGTGAACTGGTAGCGGCCCGCGCCGTGCTTCTCGTTGTTGGCCCACGTGCCGTCGTAGCTGCTGCCGTCCGCGTACGTGTAGCGCCCCTGCCCGCTCTTGACGTTGTTGGACCAGAAGCCGAGGTAGCGGGAGCCGTCCGGGTAGACCATGCGGCCGTAGCCGTGCCGCGCGTTGGCGCTCCACTGCCCGCAGTAGACCTGCGCCGTAGCGGACCACCAGTAGGTGCCCGCGCCGTGCCGCTGGTTCTCGCGGTACTCGCCGGCGTAGCAGTCGCCGTTGGGGTAGAGGCTCTGCCCGAGGCCCTGCTTGGTGCCGTCCCGCAGCCGCGCGCCAACAAAGACGCCGAGCTCGCCGATGCGCTTGACGACGCCGACGCCGCGGTCGCCCCACTCGTCGTGGTACTCCTCGAGCTGCTCGTACACGAGCTCCTCCGGCGTGGGCTCGTTCTCCTCCTCCTCCTCCTCCTCGGCCTCCTCGTCGTCGTCGCCCTCCGCCGCGCGGGCGGCGCGCGCCTCGGCACGCTCCTGCTCGCGCTGCCGCTGGCGCTCGGCCACCTCGGCGGCGGTCGGCAGCTCCGGGCGCATCTCCTCCCAGCGGTTGTAGACGACGACGTCGGCGGCCTCGGGGTCGAAGCCGAAGGCGGCGCGCTGCAGGCGCTTCACGAGGTACTCGACGAGGGTGTAGTGGCCGTTGAGCGTCGCCCACTGCAGCAGCGTCTGCTGCGTCACGGGGTCGCGCTCGAGCAGCGCCGCCTGCGCCTCCTCCTCGTCCTCCATGTCGTTGAGGTAGCGCACGAGCTGGCCCAGGCGGGGGGCGCGCCGGCTCAGCTTCACGTAGTCGGCCGGCCGCTCGCCGGTGAAGGCCGCGGGCCGCGTCGACTCCTCCTCCTCCTCCTCCTCGGCCTCCTCCTCGGCCTCCTCCGCGCCGTCCGGCCGGGTGTAGCCGGGGTGCACGTACTGCCACAGCTGCGGCAGCTCCACAGCGGTCGCGCCGTCGTCGGACATGGGCGAGAGTTACGTGAAACTGTTATTTATTTATTTATTTCTCTCTCTCTCACTATCGTTCTCGCTTGCACTGTCTGGGGCGAGGCAAGAGAGGTGGGGATGGTGGTTGTTGTTTAACCTGACGGTGCGACTGTACGCTAAATTCTAAGAGTGTTTCAAGAGGAAGTGTGATGGAATCACGAATTCTTGCCTCCAACGGTTGCTATGTGTGTGTGGGGGGGGGGGGTCAAGTGTTGTGAAGAGGGAGAGGAAGCAGTCGTAGATGGTAGTTTAATGTTTACGGTGGTGGAGAGAAGAAGAAATCATGACGCAGGAGCGCGCACATATGCACGCGCTGTACAGTACGGTATCACTCGCAATGCAAATGCAGCCTCGACTACCATTGCTCGCATTCCTGTTGGTAATATGGAGAATATGGCTTGGCAGTTCCCTCCTCCCACGAGCATGTCAATGCACCTCTAACGCTTTCTTCCTCTTTTTCGCAAGACAAGTCACATAGATTTACAGTGAAAGCACATGATGATGATGACGATGACATAACATGTTTTTGGCATTTAAATGTGTATGTAGATGTAAGTGTTGGTGTGCTGGTGCAGGTGGTGTAGTCTGCTTAAGTGCACGGAGAGAAAACAGTGATGCATAATTTACAGTGTTGTGTGCGTGTGTGTAGCCAGGTGAGGGAATACGGGCAGGGACAACGAGGAACGAAAACTTTGGATTACTACCCACCTTTTTTATTTTTGCCTGCTGCTCAAAAGGTTTGACTGACGTAGAGAGACGGTGCCGCTTTCTCCTTTTTTTTTTTTTTTTAACCATCCCCTGTCTCCTCCGTCTCGGTCTTTCCCATCGAGTTTACCCTAACAGAAAGCGGCGAGTGCGAGTCGTTTCCTTGCACTCCCCCTCCCCACCCTACTCAGACGTCGGCGTCGGGCTGCGAGGGGATCTTGCGGGAGAAGTGCTCGCGCAGCTTCTTGTCGCCCTCGTAGTCAAAGTGCTCCAGCGGCACCGTCTTGGAGTAGCCCATCGCCTTGGCGTCGGTGCCCAGCTCGCGCACCTCCATCCGGTACGCCTCGTGCAGGTCGACGTGCGTCAGCTTCTTCTTCTTGATGTTGGCGAGGAAGAGCTCCTCCACGTCGGGGTCGGGGCCGCGGTCCTTGAAGCGGCGGCGGCCGGTCGCGGCGGAGAGCCCGAGGTGGTAGTGCGTCGGCAGCTCCACCGGGTAGAGCTCGCCGCACAGCGTCTCGGTGAAGGTGCGCTGCAGCTCGAGGCCGGCCGGCAGCTGCCCGCCCGCGCCGCCCTCCTCGCGGCGCCGCACCTCCCGCGCCGCCGGGTCCTCGCGCACCACGAGGACGGAGAGCTTGCGGCGGTAGTAGCGCACCACCAGCTCCACCGGCTCCTCCGGCGCGGCCAGCAGCCGCTGCTCCTCCGTCATGGCGCGGCGCGCCGCGGGGTCGTACCACGGCGTCGCCGCCTGCCGGAAGTTGTAGTCGCACGCGAGCAGGCGGGGGGCCGCGCGGAAGTTGGGCTCCTGCGGGTTGAAGTTGTTGCGCACGGCGGCGCCGCTGGCGGCGGTGTGGTTGGGGAGGTTGAGCAGCACAAAGATGGAGGCCTTGTGCACCTCCTCCGTGTCGTAGTGCGGGTCCTCGTCGCCGACCGAGTCGAGCACCACCGCGAAGCCGCTCGCAAAGTCCGAGTACTTGACGCCCATCACGCGCGGCTCGGTGTCGGTGCCGTCGCTGGAGGTGCCGCGCTTGAAGAGGCGCCGGAACAGCTCCTCGCGGCGCTGGCGGCGGATGCGGCGCTTCTCGGCGGCGCGGGCGCGCGCGGCGCGGTCCTCGGCGGTGAGGTCGGCCTCGTCGATGCCGTCGTCGGGGACGTAGTCCTCGTCGTCGTCGCCGGGGTTGAGGATCTGGTCCGCGAGGCGCCACGGGTTCTCGCGCTCGAGCAGGCCCTCCTTCACCTCGGGCGTGATCGGGCGGCTGTACTTGACCACGTGCTGGTGGTCGTCGCCGATGGGCTGCGCCAGGTACCACAGCGCCATGCCATCGCCGCCCTGGTAGCGCACCCCCTGGCGCTGGCCCGCCTCGGAGGCCTTGGGCGGCGGCCGCACCGACAGCCGCACGCGCACCTCCCAGTCGCTGTGGTCCAGCGGCGCCGTGTTGAAGGCGAAGCCCGCGTCATCCTGGCTGTTGGTCGTCAGCCGCAGGAACTTCTCGTTGGCGATGGCGGAGCCGCCGATCATAAAGTGCGGCACGCCCTCCTCCCACCAGTCGTCCACCAGCGGGGCGTGGAAGCTGTGTTCGTGCAGCAGCGGGCCGCGCACGACGCCGGCCGGCAACGAGTCGTCCGCCGCGCGCACCGTCGCCAGAGACAACACCACCGCAACCGCAAGCGCGACGCGTGTCAGCATCTCCTTCAATATTTCTCTCTATATATCTCTCTCAGAGGTGAGCAAAACAGCAAGCAAGCGAATGAATAGATTTTTCTTGCGTACACAGGAGCAAGTGTGTGCGTGTGTGTGGAGGTGTACACGGGACTATATACTGTTTGACTAATCTTTCGAAGAGGAGAAGCGGGAGAAAGTTTTGAATCTACTAGGTATCATTTCTAATGGCAGTGCCCGTGTCATTCGTGAACCAACACAAAGCCATCCAGTTCACTAGAAAGCTAGCAGTACGGTGGTGCTGCAAGACCGCAGCCGGGCAACTGGAAAAAAAAAAAAACAGATATTAAAGTGAACCAGCGCATAACACCAGGTAACGAATGTGTCGTGAAAATCAAAGCAGCGGGTACAGAAGCCAATAATAATGGGGGTTAACGGTGAAGAGACATGGAAGGAAAGGAAGTTGAGGAGAGATCAAAACTTTAATAAAGAAAATATTAATAGTAATAAAAAGAAATAACAAGAATTAACAAGAAAACCAAGACAAAAATACTCAACAAGATTAATGGGACTGTACCAAAGAGTCGAGAGGCGCTGGACAAATAAACATATGTGTATATAAATGCACTATACTATGTGCATTTCATTTCGGGATAGTGTCGTCCGTTTACTGCGTGGCGGCGGTGACCTCTTCGTAGCGGTGCGGCTCGGAGAGGTACTCGGAGGTCCTCATTTCGTAGAGCCGCGACACGCAGCGCTCCATCTGGAAGGAGTTGTCCTCGGCGTTCATGACGGTGTTGCCCGACTCGCGCTCGTATTCGGACAGCTGGTCGTAGCGGCGCGCGCCGCCCTCCAGTTTGCGTGCCTCCTCCCGCGTCTCCTGCAGCCGAGCGGGCTCCACCGCCGACAGAATGACGACCTTGCAGCGGAACTCGTAGAGGTTGTCAATGAGCAGAAGGAATCGGTTCTTGACATCGGTGGCGTCGTACGGAAACTGTGGGACGCCGTTGATGAACACGGTGTGGAATGTCTTGGCGATAATTTCAAAGTCGGCGGTAGACGTGTTGGCACCACAGAGCTCGTAAAAGTGAAAGTAGCACACACCGCCGTGTGCCTTGGGGATGATGACGTCTCGACCGAACACCGACAGCTTCCGCTCCTCCGGTGGCATACCCTTGCAAAAGTCAAGGAACATCTTGTCGAACTTCTTCTCGTTCTCGGGAGTGATAGGGGTTAGGTACGCATCAGTGGCGTGACCAGTAAGACGGTGATCAACGTCACTGTTCATGCCGTACACGACGCACTGCTTCTCGACAAGCTCGATAAATGGCAGGAACCCGCCGCGGTTGAGACCACCGGGGTACAAACCATCTGGGGCACGGTTGGACGTGAAAATGACGACGATGCCGATCTTGTAGAACGCATTAAAAAGCCGCTTCATAATCATTGCGTGCGCGACATCGCTGACGGCGACCTCGTCGAAGCACAAAAGTTCCACGTTGGAGACCATGCGCTGCGTCACCTCGTCGTACAGGTCCACCTCCGCCTCGGGAGTGCGACGGCGGTTGTCACTACCAGTATTTATGATGTTCTGACGGTTGCCCATTTCCTCCTGAGACTTGAAGCGGATATCGTGGCTGGTGCGCTGCACGTCAAGCATGAACTGATGGAAGTGGATGCGCATCTTCTTCAGCTCGCTCGGCGCGTTGTCGTAAAGGAGGTCCATCAGCATCGTCTTGCCGCAGCCCACGCCGCCGTACACATATAGGCCCTTCACCTTGGAAAGAGGATGATAGTTGGAAGAGCCGTCGTCGGAGAGAGCCTTTTCGACCTTCTCCTCTTGGGAGCGTCGCAGGAAAAAGGATGGTATGATGCCCTGGCGGTTCGGCGGGCGGAGCTCCACACGGCGTGGCGGATGGGGCTTGCGCTTGCCCTCCTCCACGTACTTGCACAGGTCATCATACAGGCGGTCAAAAACAGGAAGGGCACGCAGCTGGTTCGCATCGCTGGTAATCTCACCCTTGTTGACAAGATTAGAGTACGCCTCAGACGGCCTGCACGCCAGTAGGAACGAGAATCGACGGAGCATGATTTAGGGGGTCAAAATAAAAATAGCGGAGGGAAGTGGGACGTCGCGATACCAAGAAGCTATAGAATGTGATCTCGGCTTCCAAGTTGGGGAGAGAAAAACGTTATAGGCGCTAATGTCGTAGTAATATATATAATATTCACGTTCGTCTTGAAGTTTTGACAGTGAGTTTCTCGTGCGGTCACAGGAGAGACGGAAGACTATTAAAATACAGAAATGGAAAGAAATAAATATATGTAGTTTCTCGATTCTTCTTCTTTTTTTCTTTTTTTGGTGACTATTTTTGTAGCGAGTGGGGACAAAAACAAGCAAAATTAAGGAGGAAAGGAGGTGGTGCCGTATTTGGGAGGTTAGCAAAAATAATTCAAAAAAAAAAGGCGTTTCTTACAAAGACATTTCTTTTTGTCAGTTCGGATGTGTGCCTATAGAATGAGATTTTCTCGTTCTATTTCTATACATACTTCTGGGGATAATTACAATAAAACATTCAATCATTCATATGGAGGATACACAAGAAACATGAAGTCCCATATTTTACTCTGGAGCTTCAAATCAAAGATACTGCAAGTCGCGAATCTTGCACCAGTACCGTCATTGACCCCACCTCGAGAACATCTAGATCCGCAGAGCGAGAAGCTCCGCTGGTTAAAGCATACCGCTCTACCTTTTTTAGAGATACGCAAAAAGAAAAAATGTTACGCACAGAAACAAACTAAATAATAAGTAACAAATAACAGTACAGGTGGGGGAGAAGAAAAGGGAAAACAAGGAAGAAGAACGGTAGTGGAAAAATAAAAATGGTACAATATATAAAAAGGGGAATAGTACGAAAAGAAGAATGGCGAGATACAAACTTGAGTTCGTACACGAAAAAAAAAATAATAGCAGTTTTAAGCTTACTGAATTTCAAAGATAGTGATGCTGCGGTACAAATAATTAATAAAAGTACAAAATTGTTATAGAAAAGTAACAACAAAGCCACAAGTATTACAAAATTTATGTAGATTCATCAAATCGCAATCAGCGATAGTGTAAGATGCCTGCCAAAAGTGGACCCGCAAATAAGAACGACTGCAGACAATGACGAGTTGAATAAAAACGACGAAGACTACCGACGACAACACATCAAGTGCTGATTTTCACTTTGAGCCTGTTCATGCACTACATTGAACTGTAGACACTAATCTTTCTCAATTTTATCCCAAGAAAAGTGCACATAAAGCAATGGTGGAAAGCGATAATACAGCGCTATCATTACGAGACGAAGAGAAGGAAATCAGTGCATTAAGCCATTGATTCGAAGGGATCACGCAACTTCAAACAAGTCACGAAATATTGGTAATAGCACAAGTGGCAAAATTTATGCAAGTTTACGGATTGGAGAGAGACAGAAAGCAAAGAATTTTGGACATAACACTATCACTAAAAATGAAAAGGAAATAATTGGGGAAATGAGTATCTTGAACCGAAAGCGTGTGGCGGGAAGAGAACAGCAATAAGAAGACTATCTAGCGCAGGAGGCGGTGCGCAACTTCCAGTTTCAGCATATGCCTCACACAAGCCAAACTCAAAGAAGCATATTATAATAATTATTATTATTATAAGTCGCGAGGATCAAAGGAGTGCGTTGTACTGGAGATAATTATTGTGACGAATTACTTGTCTAACATCATTACATGAGTCCTCCAACTGCTCCGTCAATACAGCATGGCCTCCGCGCCAGTTAAACTCAGACTATGCGAGCAAAAAGGTCTTGATTCCCTTTATCACTTTGTTTCGTTTATATGTATATGGCTGTTTCAATACGTCTACGACGAGAACAAACCGCTTACTCTTCCTCCTCTTCATATTCCTCATACTCTTCCGTTTCATACTCCTGACCTTCCTCAGACTCGGTGAATTCTTTCTCCTCCTGATCGGGATTAGCAACCTCTTCACCAGGCGGGGGCGTGAGGCCTTCCGCCGCAAGTGCGCGCGAGATGTCAGCAAAAATTTCACGAGACTCCTCTTTCAGCGCTTCCTTCATATAGGTGTCAATGATTGAAGAAAGCGGAAGCTTCTGCTGAAGCTCGGCAATGGAAATGCCAGATAAATCCTCCAACAGAGGCTTGTCGCTCTGACTCTGCTCGTTTCGGAAGTGCAACCACGCCTGGCGGGCGTAGCACTGCAAAAAGCACCGCTCGTAGTGCTCCTCCAGAGAAATCGTCATCCAGTTCACATCGAGGTTCACGCACTTTTCATAGTACTCCTTGCGAGCCTTCTTGAACTCATTGGTGTCGGCGCGAATTTTGGCGGCGTGGCGAATCGTGCGGCTCTTGATCAAATCTTCGTAAAAAATGCGGCGCTTCTTCGTGAAGAAATCTATCTCATCCTGTAGGTTGCTCTCGTAGAACAGCACGCGCTGCTCAACGTATCGGCGAATATCGGCGTCGGTAAGATCGTTTCCGTCTCCTTGCGCGTCGAGGCCAAAATCGTACAGGTCGTCGCTCTCCTCCAGGCTCTTCACGATGCTGTCGACCTGAGCGGTGAGGTTCTTCTCCAGCCCATCGTAATTTTTCGCGCGGCGACCGTTGGTGCGGGAGCGGTACGTGCGCAGTGCGGTGTGGTACTTCTCAACATCGCCCTGCAGGCGTTCTTCGCACTCTTTTTGGCGAGCAGCCGTAAAGTCCTTGATGTCGTTGCGGAAATCGACCTTGTACTTGTCCTTTTCGTCGCGTAGAAGGGCGTCGTGAATTTCCTTGCGCTCGCGGCGAAACTCCTCTGTCTCCTCCTCGAGACGCTGGGTGTAGTGCCTGCGCCGCTCTTCACCGTAGGTCTTCGCCGCAGCCGTGCGCTTTCGCTCCATGCGAGCGTCGTAGCACTCGTTGATGCTTGCGAAAAAGTTGCCGGTTGATTTGGACTTGAGGCCATTGGCCGTATCGCTACCAATCAGAAAATTGTGTTGTGCCTCCGCGAGAACGCCGAGAAGGCCCTCCAACACCACCTTGGGCTGAACGTGCTGGTTGCTCTTCTCGCCATCAGCCGCAGAAGACGCACTGTCCGCAGCGTCGTCCGACTTGCACGCCCGCGCAGTGTATACGGTTGCGGGAACAAGAATTTTGCCCGCAAGCTTGCTTGGGGTTAAGAAGCGGAACATTTTCTCCCCTACTTGCTTTACTATTCTACTAGTTGGTTTGTATTCTACGTTAGCCTTCCTAAAATGTGGTAATGTTCTGCTAAATTTTTTCCTGAGGAAGTCGAAGAAAAAAAAAAAAAAGATATATGTATGCCTATATGGGAAGCTGTTGTGAGCGTAGATTTGGGAAGTGGTTCTGCTGTTTCCCTTCCCGCCCTTTGTATGTCGCTTTTGACTGTGGTGGGGTGGGTGGGGGGTGGGGTAATGGTTGTCGTCGTGGGTGGCCGCCCGGTGGGGGGAGGGGGGTGACGCCACCGGCCATGGGGGCGGGGCGGGGGCAGGGGGGGGGGGGGGGCATGCTCAACCCCCGCCACCGCCTGCCGGCGGCACCACCCCCCCCCCCCCCCCCTCCCGCCAAAACACACACGAAGGCATGGCCGCCCCGCCCCCGTCTTGCCGAAACCGCAACACCGCACAAAATGCAATACGACCAAGTGCGCAAACCGAACGAAAAAAAAAAACAGAAATTCCAACAGCTACCGTCACCACATGACCTTCTATCACTATGTTGTTTACACTGTCTTATGTAGGTGAAGCGTTCATCAGACGACACACACACACACACACACACACACTCACACACCCATGCATCTGCAAACCACTCTCGTTAACTCTTGTATTTTCATCCCTACACTTCCAAAACGATTCCAACAACAAAAACGATGAAGAAAAAAAATATCTTGTAAAGGGCAAAATAAAATCTTTACTGTTAAAGAATAGCTTAGAAACAAGAATATATAAAGTAAAAGCAAATAAAATGGCATCACTCGCCGACGTGCCACGGTCGCAGAGGCTGCAGGAATTTCTGCGCTCTGAGAGCATTCCGCAGTCGTACTTGCACAACTCCACTGCCGAAGAAGAACTGCTGAACTTCGCGGATGACTCCAAGGTCATTTTTCACAAGTACTACCCGGACAGGGCTCCGCTGCTGCTCAGTCCAAAGAACGAGTGCCAGAAGCGCAAGATGGTGTGCACGTTTATTCGTCCAACGGCGCTCCGCTTCGACGGCATGTACGACCTAGAAAACTGTGCCAAGTTCGTTGCCGGCTACGTCCAGTACGAGATGCTGTACGAGCCCGAGATGTACGAAGACGAGGACGACGACCGCACTGCTAAATTTCCCACGCAAGTCGTGTCCCCTCGCACCGCCATTGACTGGCAAGTCGGCAACTGCCTTGAAATGAGCTTGGTACTCACATCACTTCTGGCTGGATTCGGCTTCAAGGCCTACGTCGTTGTGGGATACGCCAAACAATGGGTGTGCTTCAATGACCAGACCGAGCGCCGCAGCCCGTTCACGGTTCCTGAAGAGCACAACTCCGACGATGACCCCGACCCACAGCCCGAGCTCGATCCAGAGTACGCTGCATTGCTGGTAGATCGCCCCGTTCTGCGCAGTACCGACGCCCCAGAGATGCTCTTTGCGTCGGATGAGGACGAGGACGACCACACCGCCGCCGGCAGCGCGGGATCTGACGGCGAGGAGGATGTCCCGGCGGAGCGCAAGTTCGCACACTGCTGGGTTCTCGTACTGCCGGGCGGGCGCAAAGCTGTCAAGAAACCCGTGTACATTGAGCCGTCGACCGGAGAACTGATTGACATCGAGGACGCAGGATTTTTCTACACGGGTGTCGACGCCATTTTTAGCAACACCGAGTACTACATTAACATCCACGACGAGGCGATGGTCAGCTCACTTTCAACAAATCTGAAGGACAACCTTCAAGTGGGAGCCTCTGTTCCCCATCCGCGACGACGAGGAGGACCACGACAACGCGCCGGGAGCTGGCGGAACGCTTGGCACCGGACGGCGTAACAACAACAATGATTTTGCTGCTACCTTCAGCGCGACTGTTAGTGGCGGCACGTTTGGAGACAAGGCAAACGCAAGTAAAGGCGCTTCAAACGGCATCACTGTTCCCGCCTCGTGGGTGGCGGAAATCACGCTGAATCAGAAACAGTACGAAAATCAGTACCCGGACGGGGAGAAGACACTGGAGTACAGTGACGCTACGGTAAAGCTGTACGCTGCGTACTCCCAGCGCGACCTTCGCGTCAAGGAAATTATTCTGCCAGATGATCGCTACCGCGAACTCACGCAGGTGCACACCTTTTATTCGCACCGCAAGGACAAGCTGCGCCGACGCAGCGTGTACCCTATCTCCCAAACAGCGGAGAATATGAGCAGCAACGGTCGCAACATGCTGAACGTGTCGATCCCGCTCGCGACGTACCGCCTGCTGCGGGAATGGTATGATCAGGGCCGCTTCAACGATGCTTCAGTCGAGGGTCTTCGCGAGTTTTTTCATGAGCCAGGTAAGTCGCGTACGATGAAGTTCTACTGGAAGGCGCGCGAGGATGGCCTATTCTGTCGCGAAGAACTCTTCTATGATGCGGGCTCCCTGCGCAAGGTGAAGGAGCACTACAAGGGTCGAGCGGATCATCTGTACTATCGCAGCGCCTCCTACGATAAGCCGCGCACTGTTCGCGAGTCCAACACGCACAACATGATTGTCAACCCTGCCGACAACTCCAACGCGAAGGACTACCCTCGCCTGGAGCCGATTCGCATGAGCCAGAAATTTCTGCGCAACGAAGACGTTCCGTTCGAGAAGGACGTGGCCAAAATGACGTTTATCCGCCCCCCTGCGTCTCAGACGAACGCCGTTGGTGAAATGTGGATCTTCTTCCAGTACTCGGACACCAGCATCGTCCGTCCGTACCACATGTTCGCCAAGTCGTCCTCTAACGTGGAAGACTACATAGCCGCGTCAGCATCGCGCAAACCCACAGAGCCTCCCGCGCAAGTTGTAACAATGCCCGGCGTACCACCACCGAGTGAGCTGGAGCTGTATAATGAGCGCAAGTGGCTCGCGAGCATGGAGAACAAGTGTCTCGCCGAGGTTCGCGCCAAGATGTCGGAGTGCCTTGATATTGTGATTACCATGTCGCGCGACCACGAAAGCGTCAATCAGATCCTCAGCTCGTACGACACGCTGCGCAACCGCCCCAAGGAAACGGAAGCCGAGCGCGCGCAGAAGCTTGCCGACGTTATTCGACGGGAAGAGTCTCGCAAGGACTACCTTGCGCCATATATCGCGAAGCTGGACATGGCACACACCTTTGATGGTGACTACCTCAACGTAAAGCTCACTCCAGATCAGGCAAAGCAGGTGCGCGACGAAGCGTTGTCGGAACTAAAAGAACGTCTCATCCAGCGCGGTCACATTATGCAGACACGCATGGACAAGGAAAAGGAAGAGTTCAACAACCGACAGCTGGCATACCAGAAGAGCAGCGATGCCGTTGTGGTCGATGGCAGCAAAGAGGCGGAAGAATTCGCACAGTACTGCAAGGAGGCGACATGGAAGATGAAGGTGCTAGACGAGCGTCTGTCGAAGCACATCGACCTAGCAAGCGAAAAGTACGCACAGCTTGCGCAACGCCTATCGGAGGACCCTCGGCTTTCCGCCCTGTACGGACGCGGAAACTAGTCTCCGTCCTTACGAAACTCGTTGCATCGCGTATGTTCTTATTATTATTATTTCCTTGTGGTCATTTACGTTCCTCGTGTGTTTGTTTGTTTGTTTTTCTGCAGTAACTTAGTTACAGATGCCCACATGTGTCACTCACACCGTCACAATGTTGTTGTTCTTTTCTATTGTTTTTCCCCTCTCTTTCCTCAATTCATCTGTCGTATCTTCAATGTACATAATCGTAGCTCTATATTGTCCTGATCTCTCTTTTTCAAATAATTCAAAACCAGAGCTCGGAGCATATAGCCGCTTTCATCCATTTTCTTTTCGAAACTTTTGTGATGTAAATGTATCAACTCCCCCTATCATGTTAGAAAAACATCAAAATACATATAAACGTGGTGAAGAAGGAACAAAAAAAAAAAATGGTGTTGCATATATTTGCAAGCAGGACCTCAACACAGAGGTTCCCACTGATTTGATGTGAGACTTGTAAGAGCTTGACTGGCACCTACAAGGGAATACTCTGTGTCTCTTCATTACTCATTCACGAATATACATATAGGAAAATATGCATGCACAGTCGAAAAGAAGGCATTCTGGGTTTCATTGTCTGCTGTGATGTTGACTCAAGAAAATTGAGAGTGCGAATTTTTTGTGTGTGTTTGATAAAAAGACACGTTGTTCCTGTCTTGCATTCACACTTCACAGCGTATCTCTTCTAATTTGCTGCAATATGCATCCCCCCCCCCCCCCTCCATAAAAAAAGCAGCGGAATAGCACATTAAATTAGAAGAGCTTCTGGTATTCTCCAGTTTTGATGAAAAGAAAGCTGTCACCGGTATTATAGTTTAACAGGAGCAGATCACATATATACGGTTCTGAAACTACGTGAACATACCTTTTTTTTCCGGTCACATACTCACACACACATATATATCAACTCACGCACCGGCACACATATATGCTCTTCCTGGCGGTATTCGCCTCCTCTGATGGGCTGGATGAATTCCGACGAGCGGAACTTGTCGCGGCAGCGGACGCTATCGGTTTGGAAATGGAAATAATGGATGATAGTCTCCCATTCATGCGAAATGTAGAGCCAGAATGGTTTTGTATCTTCAAGGCGGAAAGCGGACCCCGCATCACCGAACTAGCGCACCGCTGCATCCTGCTTCGGGGTATCTACACTCTCTTCCGTGCAGCTTCTCTCATCGAGAATCTTCATAAGCCGCAGGAGTTGCTTCAATCCGAGCTGGAAGCTGGCGAGGTTCTTTTCGGGGAAGACCTCAGCACCTACAGCGCCGGGAGCTACCATTACAAGGTGGAGTCAATTGGGAAGAAGTACTCTCGAGACTCCAAGGTGGAGATCATTGACAAGGTGAACGAAGTCCGCCCTCACGCTGGGGAGGTCGATTGGAGTTCCCCCGACCACATCTTCTACATCTTCATTCACCACAAAGCTGAGAACACACCTCCTGGTGCAAAGAACTGGGTTGCCAACGGCCCTCTACTTCGCTGCTTCCACTGTGTGCTATACACCGAGTCTCTGCGGTGTAAGCTGCTGCAGCGCTACGACCTAAAAAGCCGTCTTTACATTGGCACAACGTCGATGCCCCCACAGGAGTCTCTGCTGATGGCAAATGTGGCTCGCATTCGGCGTGGTGATTACGTCATGGACCCCTTCAGCGGGACTGGTAGTCTGCTGATTGCGGCGGCCCACTTTGGCGCGCGTACGCTTGGTACGGACACCGACGGGTACTCGATGCGGTCCGGCACTGACAAGATGAAGAGCAGTGCGCAGATGAACCACCAGCGGCGCCTGGCGCTGGCAAGCTACACAGAGGAGCAACTGGCCTGCCTCACGGAGGAGGGGGAGCGGGAGTTCCCGTCGTACGTGAGCAACTTCAAGGTGTACCACCTGCCCTTGCCCGATCGCGTGCGCATGAACTTCTCCACGTGGTCGCGCGGGTGTCAACGCGGATTGCAGGGGATCCGTGCTGGGGGCATCCTAGACGCCATCATCACCGATCCGCCGTACGGCATCCGTGAGCCGCGCCGCAAGGTGGTGTCCAGCGGCGAGTCGGATTGCACTTCGCCCACTCCCGAAGCAGCATCAGCCGCGCACTATCAGACGAACGAGGTGGTGGTCGACCTGGCACTCTTCGCGGCCGAGCACCTCGTGCTGGGTGGCCACCTCGCCTTCTGGCACCCCACCTCCAACGCCTACACCGACGATGAGCTACCGACGCACCCGTCGCTGGAGGTCATCCTGAACATCCCGCAGCGGCTCTCGCTCAAAGTGGTGCGGCGCCTCGTCGTCATGCGCAAGACGCGTCCGCTGCCGTCGCCGCCGCCGACGCGGGAGGAGTGCGCACCGCGCAGGGCGGCCGATAACCTGCGCGGGATGGTGACCAACACCAATGCAGACAGCAACGCCGAGTACGCCAGCTACCGCAGCAAAGTGGAGCGTCGGCGGGAGGCGTCGCGGCTGTACAGGGAGGCGCGCGCGGAGGCCGACGCTGACAGGGCGAACGAGCCGGCGCGCCGCCGCAGACGAAAGCACAGCGGTGGCGGCCCGGCGTACCAGGAGATGGTGGTGGCTAATCGCGAGAAAAAAAGGCAAATGCAGGAGAAGCAGCGCCTCGCCGCCGAGCACAACGCGGAGCTCGCCCGTATGGAGCGTCAGAAGCAGGGAGCGGAAAAGCGTGCCAGTGAGGAGTGAGAAATACTCGTGATGTCGCTACTTTTTTTATGTCGTTTAACAATATAACTAAATGTTTGACAAACAGTTGCGCGAGAAGCCCTTGTTGTTGCTCCAGTCGCATCTCAAGCGCTAGTGGTCACGGTTGTAGGTTCTCCATGTTTAATGTGTGCTTACGGATCTGTGGACACATCGTCTTCAGTACACAAGCGAAGCTTTCGATTTTTAATGTATCTCGTCTTGCTCATCCTCAATTTCCCTCCACCGCTTTCTCCTTTGCACCCCAAAAAAAAACAGCAATATAATCCAGAGTAGTTCAGTTGTAGCACAACACCCCGTATCAAAATATTTTCTATTGTGTTTTTTTTCTTTCTTTCTTTCTCTCTACTTGCACTTTTCCTTTCTTCGTATCCTCTGCTTTTGAGCACACCTGCATCAAGAAATATAAAGCGTAACTATACTAGTTGGAGCGGGTAACTTTCCTGTATACGAAACTGATGAATTTGCAATGAGTGATCTCGAGTTAAAACATGATAAATAACTATGCCCATATGTGACCGTCGAGACATTCAAATTCATCACTCTCCACCACTCGATAGTTTAAGCACTCTCGCGGTTTCGCCCATCGGCTTATCGCGACATGTTTTAAAAAGTACTCAAGGAAAGGCGGTCAAAGTGACCCTGTACACTCGCTTACCCTCCCGTCCTGCTAGTACAGTCCCAACACGGTGCGAATTCTCTTCCCTGACACGACCCGCTGTCCTCACGCCATCCACGACTTCCCACAACACTTCACCGATTCCATCACTGGACGGCCACAACGGCTACGCCCACTGCCCACATGCTGAGTCTGCACAGACTCCATCACTGGACAGCCACAATGGCTACGCCCACCGCCCATATGCTGAATCTGAGTGGAGGAGGAGGTCCCACAAGGAAGGTGTTTTAACGAGGCCTTGACGCAGGCGACACAACATGAGATGCTGCAGCCGCAAGTAACTGGTTTACGTGCTCTCAGCCACGGATCTCATTCCGCTCTCGACGTTAGCGGACGGGGAATATGAACATCACGATCCTGCAGAGCCGCGGATCGCGCATCACATTGCCGACTGGAAAACAAGAAGGCGTTGCGACAGCTTTTCTCCTCTCCGGATGCACAGGGGCAGCTACTCCTGTACGGCAGAGGCACAAAGGACAGCAGTACAGGTCACTGTAAAATAATAACGTCTACGACAAACGTCGTCATCAGGCTGTACCGTGCAAAGGAGGCGACGGCCGCCATCGGTCAACTCCTGGCCACACGCACTGCCAGCAAGTAGCCAACACAACGGCGCCGGACCCGCCTCCAACGCACAAGTCCGTCTCGATGACACAGCCTTATCCGATTGCTTTTACGGGTCTATCCGCGACACACCGAGTAAAGGAATACAAAGACTTCATCACCACCCGACCGACGCGTATTCTACACGGGCCGGGCAGGCAGCTACGGGGATTGACCTGCCCACGCGACTGTGCTTTTTATATAACAGAATGCACATGGACAGTTTTTCGAAGGAAGGGATGTGGGTCCATCAGCCACCCTTTCCTGAGAGAACTGCGCCACACAATAACAGTAACTGCAACGATCATCAAAATGAAAGTGTAAACTTAAATCATGACTCGACATTCTACTCATTCTGAGCCAGAAGCGGTATGATCCGCTCGAACTAGCTATCACTGAAAAGACAACGACAAAGTCTTCACGATCCAGTGAATACGCTGTTCCACGAGCACGAGGGATCGCCGCCACGTCTTGTGTATTCATGGAAAGCCTAACCTGACGGATTCAGCTTTCCGCAGCTTCAACAGCAATGGAGACGGAATCATCCTTCCATAGTGAGTGAACATATGGCCTTCTTCCGAGGAACGCCAGTCGTCCGTTACGTCTTTTGGAGAGGACACAAGGATTCTATGGGGACAAAGTGCACAGCCATAGCTAATAAGCAGCAATGAAAACAATTTCAATTTTGTGAATTGGTGAACATGTTAGAAGAGAGCGGCTGTTGCGAACGAACGCAACGCCGATGAACGGATCACATGGCTCTTTCCCCCCTGCCCATTAAATAGTTCACTTACCAAGCGTAACTATACTAGTTGGAGCGGGTAACTTTCCTGTATACGAAACTGATGAATTTGCAATGAGTGATCTCGAGTTAAAACATGATAAATAACTATGCCCATATGTGACCGTCGAGACATTCAAATTCATCACTCTCCACCACTCGATAGTTTAAGCACTCTCGCGGTTTCGCCCATCGGCTTATCGCGACATGTTTTAAAAAGCCCACCCACCATCCCTACCACAACTACGAGCGGAGCGGAGAGTATGAACACGAATGACTAGACAGGAACACACCATGGTGCCCGCCAGCAAGAACATTTTCACTTTTGCTTTGTTACTTTTCTAATCGCATTCATAAGTTTAGTCTCTATTCTTTTCTTCCTCACCCTCCATTTTTCTTTTTTCTTTTTTCGTTTTCATCACGAACCAAACCAATGCTGAACCACACAACACCCTGAGTGAATAAATGCAATCAACTATGTTATTGTTCTACTTTATTCTTTTTCTCATCGGTCTGCGTTCCAGGCAGGTTCGATTTCGTGTAATATAATCCGCCTTTGCCCCCCGGGACAAAGTGCACAGCCACAGTTAAGAAGCAACAATGAAAACAACATGAGTTGTGTGAATTGGTGAACATGTGAGTAGAGAGCGGCCGTTGCGAACGAACGCAACGCCGATGAACGGATCACATGGCTCTTTCCCCCCTGCCCATTAAATAGTTCACTTACCAAAAAGAATAGAAGACAACTACAAAAATGTCCGCTCTTGTTTCCCGCGAAGAGAGTATGATTCCGGTTCAAACCATACGTGACGATCCAAATCACGCGACGCTGCTGGGCGCGGACCCGGACAATGACAACGGCGCCGGCGACGATAACCGCAACGGCGCCGGCAACAACGACGAGAGCGCTGCCGGCGGCGGTGGGGCGGCCATGATGAACGTGTACGCCGGGGGCGACGACGAGGAGGACGTGTGCGGCGTGTGCCTCGAGCCTCCCGCGCTCGGCGCATACGTGGAGCTGTGGTGCTGCGGCAACACCCTCTGCGTCACCGACGCCCAGCAGCTCGGACGCTGCCCGTTCTGTCGCGAAGAGCCTCTCATTTGGAACATCATCCGGTGAGCGTTGAGGTACACTTTCTTCCCTGGTTCGTCTCCATTCCTGACTTTCTGTAGCGCACCGCGACTTGGTGATTCTCTCTCCCTCTCTCTCTTTCTCTCTCTCTATCAGTTTGCTTCTTTTTCTGTGTGTCGCCTGGCGCGCACACAGACGGCTTTTTCATTCCCGCTTCTTGTTTTCACGTATTTGTTTTCCTTGTCGCCACACTTGCTTGTCTCCCTTCTATCTCAACTTGACCCTTCGAGTTATCTGCGCATGTCTCTCCAAATCATGTGTCTATGGAGGCGCAGCGAAGCTGTCGAATTCATGGACCTTTGATGTGGTCATGCGTGCTTGGTTCTTTTTCAGGTATCATTTTCAGTTGCGCTTCCATACCGGCCTCCTCTGCTAAACTGGTGATTGCTGTTCAGTTGGACGTCATCTAGGCACAGCAAACCGCGTTCCAACAATTATTGTATGTTGTCTACTTCTTCTCGTTTCTTCATGTTCCACTCATATCTACTTGATGTCACGTCCTCCCTCTATCTCTCATCATGTAAATTTCAAAATAAAACAAAAGCAGAATACATAGATACTTCCTCCAACAGCAGCTTCCTCATTTCCTCTCTTGTCTTTAAGCTCTTCCCAAACTACCCCACACACACATACAGATACGCAGACAGAGGGACGCAATGGACGACATTTTCTCTGACGATGATTTCGACATGGGCGGCAACGACGACCCGATGTTTGGATTCGGCCCCGACCTCGGCGACGCGGCCGACGGCAACGGCGTGCGGCCCACCGGCGAGCTGTCGGACGCGGAGGGCGGCGGGGGCGCAGGCGGCGGCGGGGAGCTGGGCGGCGGCGACGGCGGGGCGGAGGCGACGGTGCCGGTGATCGAGAACGTGCAGGCGTACCTCCCCAACTGCGCCCCGCGCTCCTTCCCGGTGACGGTGACGGTGCTGTGCCAGGCGTGCCTGGGGACGGGCGCCGGCCCCGGCGTCGGCGTCGACCTCTGCCAGCTGAGCTGCGCCGTGCAGAACGTCGAGTTCGCGCCGCAGAAGAAAGTCCCCGCGGCGACGCTGCGGCTGTCGGAGCCTGTCGCGACGGTGCGCATCCACTCCTCCGGCACGCTCACCATCCTCGGGTGCAGCAGCGTCGCGGAGGCGCGGCTGGCGGCGCAGCTGTCGGCGCGGCTGATACGCAAGGCGCTCGGCCTCGACTTTGACTCGCTGCGCTTCCGCGTGCGCTCGTTGCTGGCGCGCTTCAACATCGGCAGCCCGGTGTGGCTGGCGGAGCTGGCGCGGCACAGCTACGTCCCGGGGAGCGTCCCCGGCCTCGCGCACGTGCACACCAGCTACGACCCGGAGCGCATGCAGGGCTGCATGGTGGTGCTGCGCGGGCCGCCCGGCAACGCGTGGAAGGTGACCATCATCGTGCACGTCAACGGGAAGCTCACGCTGCTCGGCGCCCGCAGCCCGGAGGAGATCCGCTTCGCCTTCGACGCCTTCGTCCCCATCGTCGCCAAGTACCTCGGCAAGGTCCCCAGCTCGTGAGAGAGAGGGGTGGGGGCACTCACCGTGGGTGTGCCGAGCTCTGGTGATTCAACTTTGCTTCTTGACAACATTGTTTTCTCTGTATTGCTGTCATCATATTCGTCAATAATAAAAAAAATTGAAATACTTTGGTTCAGATACTCGCGAAACAGTTTTTTACACGGTGTAAATGAAGAAGCGCTGAAGTGTTTGTAACAGATTTTATAGCTCTGACGAAGAGAGTGTGTCTTTCTTTGTCGATTTGCGCAGAGCCCAAATGACGCACTACGACACAAACACTCGATGATACTCAAACCAACCACTTTTTTCTTCTTCCTCTTGATTAATTCCCATCGCTACATAGAAGAGGACACACAGCTATATCACCTCATCACTAAACCTCTCTCAGTGTAAGAACACCTCGCATACACACATACACACACACACACTCTCTCTCTCTCTCTCTCTCCAATGGTTGTGCTCAAGGGCGGCGGCCAGACGTACAGCATCGGCAACGGCCGCGAGATGGACTGGGAGGACGTCCCCGAGTCCTTCAAGAAGAAGCTGGACGAGCAGAAGGAAATCACCAAGTGCGTCGACCTCCGGCTGGAGGCGCAGCGCTGCATTGAGGAGAAGGGCTTCTGGGACCCGACGTGCGTCCCCAAGACGGAGGCCTTCCACAGCTGCCAGTCCGCGGAGCTCATGTCGCAGCTCCCCGCCAGGAAGCCGCCGCAGTAGCAGTAGAAACAAGTCTACCACCTGTGCAGTGATTATTTTGTTTCTCTCTCCTCTTGGTTGATGATGTCGGTCTTTTCCCTCTTTTCTCTTTCATTATTTATGACAATTTTCGTCGTGGTGGTGGTGGTGGTATCGTTTCGCTGGAGTCGTATGTCTCCTGAATTTTATACATCTCGGTATCTTTGCGGCAGTGGCAGCGTATGCTAGCGACACCCAGCACTCTGCCACCACACCCTTTATTCAAAGCGTCCGTCATGCGTGCATCAAAACTACTTTCAACACTTTATCTGTTCACATGATCAACCTGAAGAATCAAATCACTACCAACGAGGAGAAAAAAAAACGTAATAAAACTCTCTCACATAGCAACAAATGCGAAAGGTTTTAAACGTTGGTAGTCACAGCATTGCCGCGTTACGTTTCCTCAGAAAGAGAGTCGCCACCAGTCACAACTGCTGTTTTGTCTCTCTCTCTCTCTCTCTCTCTCTCTCTCTCTCTCTCTCTCATCGAACTGCATATCCCCCCCTCCCCCACACACACACACCAAATACACACAAACGCAACTATCAAGATAGAAAGCTCTACTCAATAGGATTTTTTTCATCAGCGTAGTATTAGTAGCTCAGTCAGTCATTCCCTCTACACTCTTCGACAAACTATTTATCCCATTATTATTATTATTATTACCCTCTAGGAATTTCGATCTCTCTTTTTTCGCCCTCATTATTTTCTGCTTATTAGTAGTTATCGTCGCCGCTGTATTCTTGTTTCTCCCCGCCTGTTCACTGTTAAAACAACAACAACAAAAAAGGATTATTTAGAAGTAGTGTATAACCCCCAACGCAAATTACGAGTTCACCTTCCCTCGTGTTTTTCTTTCTAGTGTATTATATTCTGATCCCCCTCCCCTCAGTAAGGCACATCATCATGCTGCGCCGCGGATTCCTCTCGGCGACGCCGGCGCTGCTGGAGCGCGTGCACGGGCACCTCAAGGACCAGGACCGCATCTTCACGAACCTGTACAACGACTTCGGCACCGACATCGCGGCGGCGGAGCGGCGCGGCGACTGGTACCGCACCAAGGACATCCTCCTCAAGGGGCAGGACTGGATCATTGCCGAGATGAAGGCGAGCGGGCTGCGCGGCCGCGGCGGCGCCGGCTTCCCCTCCGGCCTCAAGTGGTCCTTCATGCCCAAGAAGAAGCCGGACGACCGCCCGAGCTACATCGTCGTCAACTGCGATGAGTCGGAGCCCGGGACGTGCAAGGACCGCGAGATCATGCGCAACGAGCCACACAAGCTTGTCGAGGGCGCGCTCGTCGCCGGCTTCGCGATGCGCGCGCGCTACGGCTACATCTACATCCGCGGCGAGTTCTACAACGAGCTGCGGGCGGTGGAGAAGGCGATCCACGAGGCGTACCAAAAGGGCTACCTCGGCACCAACGCGTGCGGCAGCGGCTACGACTTCGACCTCTACGTCTACCGCGGCGCCGGCGCCTACGTGTGCGGCGAGGAGACCGGCATGATCTCGAGCCTCGAGGGCGGCCCCGGGCAGCCGCGCCTCAAGCCTCCCTTCCCCGCCAACGTCGGCCTCTACGGCTGCCCCACCACCGTCACCAACTGCGAGACGGTCGCCGTGTCGCCGACGATCCTGCGCCGCGGCCCGCAGTGGTTCGCCTCCTTTGGGCGCAAGAACAACGCCGGCGTGAAGCTCTACTCCATCTCGGGGCACGTCAACCGGCCGTGCACCGTGGAGGAGGAGATGAGCATGCCGCTGCGCGAGCTCATCGAGGTGCACGCCGGCGGCATCCGCGGCGGGTGGGACAACCTGCTGTGCGTCATCCCCGGGGGCTCCTCGTGCCCGCTGATCCCCAAGCACATCTGCGACGACGTCCTGATGGACTACGACGCGCTCAAGGACGTGCAGACCGGCCTCGGCACCGCCGCCGTCATCGTCATGGACAAGTCGACCGACGTGATCAACGCCATCGAGCGTCTCTCGCAGTTCTACATGCACGAGTCGTGCGGGCAGTGCACGCCGTGCCGCGAGGGCAGCCCGTGGCTCGACAAGATGATGAAGCGCTTCGTGCACGGCAACGCCAAGAAGGAGGACGTGTACACCATGTGGGACGTGTCCAAGCAGATCGAGGGCCGCTCCATCTGCGCGCTGGGGACGGCGGCCGCGTGGCCGGTGCAGGGCCTCATCCGCCACTTCACGCCGGTGCTGGAGGAGCGCATCGAGCGCTTCTGGGAGGCGAACCCGCACTGGGGCAAGTCGGGCTCGCCGCTGCGCCGCTGGAAGACGCACCGCTACTACACCATGCAGAAGGGAGACCGCCTCAACTGGGACGGCAAGGTCGTGCGCAACTGGAACTGATTGGGGTGTGTGCGTGTATGGGCGTGTGTGTGCGTATGTGCGTGTCTCGCCGCCACCCGCCTCTGTTGTTTTTTTTCTCCCGCTCTTACCTTCGCGGGAGCGCACTTGCCTGTACCATCGCTCAGCAGCTCAGTTTTTTTTTCCCCTCTCTCTTTCTCTCTCTCTGTCCATTTATCTCTCTTATCAAGGCCCTCTTTTGCTCGCTACATACCTGTTTGTATTTTTATATCTCCCCCCTCTCCCCCCACTCTCATTGCCATCACTTCCTTCTCGGCTAGTCGCTCTTTTTTTTCTCCCCTCAGATAAGTTTCTCTTATTGCCTCGCGTCAGGACATTGTTATCCCTTTTTCATTCTTTCTCCTCTTCTTTACCGAGACCTATGTTCTCTGCAGACATGAAGAAGAAACAAAGCAGTATGTCTCCGAGCGTTCAAACGATAATAAGAGAGAATGCGAAAGAATCCGAAATTAGCAGACGTCTAGTAATGATATCATCCGAAGCCAAGCAAGAGACGGCGCGAAAGAAGAACCCGAAACCGTAGCGGCATGCTTCGCTCAGCTTACCTCACTGATTTATGTGCACTGCACATTTTCATACGCGCCGCTGGCATTCTATTTATTCATTTACTTCAACCAATGGTATACACAGACACACACACACAACTATTTCCATCCCCAACTTACGTACTCTGTGTAGCAAGCGACACATCAGCCTGCCGGCAACTGCGGCGTCATCGCGCCTGTACGTGATATCTCCCCAAGTAACACCAAAACAGAAAAGTAAAGGAAAAGGAAGGGAAATGCTTGAGGTGGAATGAGCAAATGACTATGAACAAGAAATGGATGGCGCTGAAGTACAACGGGAAAAGAGGGTGAAGTGTGTTTCTCTTCCCTTTTTCCCCCTCTATCACACACACACTCATTTTTGCTGTCGATACGTGTGTCATTGGGTTTTGAAACGCATAGATAAGTAAGCCGTAGAAGGAAGGCTGTATCTGATACTCTTCCCGTATGGCACAGACATTTGCAATACATGTTCCCTGCTTCCATCTTTCCACCTTTCCACCTTTCCATGTCCTCTTCATTATCGACACGCATCAATTACAACGTAGAATTATCGCAAATCAACTGTATTTCCACCTTCGCACTTCTTTTTTAAATCAGTTTCTACTATCGCTCAATTATTTGTTAGTTTGTTTAGTTGACCTACACTCACTTCTTATTCTTTCTTTCTTTTTTACAAGTACTGCAGTACTACGTTGTTGTTGTTGTTGTTCATTTATTCCCTACGGATATCGTTATCAGTTTCATCATCTTTTTTTTTCTGTTTACCACTTAATCCGGTACGCTCCGCTCATTTCCATTCCACATAATATCATTTTTCTCTCTTTTTTTTTCTTTTCATTCGCTTCAACCCTCATCCGACAATTCGCCGTTCTCTCGACCGCACTCCTCCCGACAACGCTCCAATGACCGCCGTCCCCCGCAAGCACCCGAGAAGGTATTCCTGTCGGTCGACGAGGTGCGCGACTTCCTCAGCGAGTACCAAATCTTCGACGCGCGCTTCTCGCTAAAGTCCGCCGACTACAGCGTGAGTGAGTACCGCAAGGGGCACGCGGCGCACGCGATCCGCGCGGACGTGGACAGCGACCTGAGCGGCCCCCACGACACGGGCGCGACCGGCCGCCACCCCCTCCCCGACAGCGGCGCCTTTGTGGAGTGGTGCAAGTCGCGCGGGGTGTCGCCGGAGCGGCCGGTGCTGGTGTACGACGACGAGTGCGGCGCGATGGGGGCGTGCCGGCTGTGGTGGATGCTCGACTCACTCGGCGTCGACGCCTACGTGCTCAACGGCGGCATCCAGGCGTACCGCGCGGCGCTGCTGCCGCTCGAGACGGGCGACGCGGCGGAGAAGCCGGCGGCCGTCTCCTTCTGGCCCTTCCGCACCGAGTTCGCGCACCACGTCACCATCGGCGAGATCCCGCCCAACGCCGCCCTCACCGACGCGCGCGCCCCGCAGCGCTTCGCCAGCACCGTGCGCCCGTTCGCGGCGGACCGCGTGCCGGGGCACATCGCCGGCGCCGTCAACCTCCCCTTCACGATGCACCTGCGTGAGATGGGCGACGGGGTGCGGGTGCTGCGCGACGAGGACGAGATCCGCAGCAACATCCTGCAGGCGCTCAACGGCGCGTGGGGCGCGGGCCGGCCGGACCTCAGCGCCTGCGTCTTCTACTGCGGCAGCGGCGTCAGCGCGTGCATCAACATCGCCCTGGCGCGGCACCTCGGCCTCGGGCAGCCGCGGCTCTACGCGGGCTCCTGGAGCGAGTACGCGGCGGTGCACCGCGGCCCGATCGTGCGGCAGGTGCTGGAGGAGCACGGCATGTATCTCGACGTGAGCACCGCGAACCTCGCCGAGAACCCGCCGGCCAACCTGGACGTGACGCCGGTGCTGGTGGACGGCGCGCCGTGCGAGAGCGCCGACGACGATATCCGCCGCGCCTGCGCCCACCTCCACGTCGGCGAGAGGGCCACCGTCTACTTCAAGGGCGGCCGCACCATCACCATCGAGGTCCCCATCCGCAATTAAATACGGGGGGGCACGCATTTACTGATGCACACACACGCACGCGCACGCACATCTTTTTTTTTATCCCCCTCATATCTTTCCACTCTGCCCTACCGAACCGTTTCCGTTTCAATTTTCATTTGGTATGCTTTGTTCCAGCCACGTTTGATACCGTTAATTTTTTTCTTCTTCTCCTCTCCGCACAGGCACAAATATTTTCTCTCGTGTTTTTTTTTTCCTGAGAGACTGATCATGGTAAATGTGATTGGAAGCTTACTGGAGAGGAAAGAGAGAAGAAGAAGTATCGCTCTCAAAGTACACGTCAAAAGGCACAGCTGTCTCGTCAAATGAATCATTAAAAAAAAAAAGAGAATGAAAGTGGGATGTGAAGGGGACGGAGCAGTCCCACACTGAGCTGCTCTGCATTCATGACTTCAGCGGGTGACAACCGCCAAAAAAGAAAAGGAATAGGAATAGGAATAGGATAGGACTGCAACATCAGCCCTGGTCATATGTTTATGTAGCTGTTGTAAGGATCGGAAGGCGCCTTACGATGTTCTTCTGCTTCGAACGAACGACTTTATGGATGTGTGCTGTCGTAACACTGCCCCCCCCCCCCCCCTCCCCTCTCGGTCTCTTCCCCTTAGCAGGAACCTACACTAGCGCAGGCAGTAACGAGCCGGTCCTGCCGTATTCTTGACAGATAGGGACGCTGGCTCGCCTGCTCCACCTTTCCTCCCCCTGTCCCTCTCTCTCTCTCTCTCTTTCTCTTTCTCTCTCCTCTCTCGTTCTCTCCGGCGCTCCATGATTCTGCGGCCGCGCGCTGCGGGGGCCGGGGCAGGCGCGGACAGGCCTCCGCAGCTACCGGCCCCGCACGCCCGGCCCCGGCGCGTGCCGCGGCTGGCGCCCCTCCTGCGCTCACGCCGGCAGCGGGTGGCGGCGGTGGCGGTGGTGGTGCTGGGCGGGGCGGCGGCGGCGCTGTGGGCTCTGGCGTGGCTGCTGAGCTTCGCGCTGACCGCGGAGGACCTGCAGGCGGCGGGGCTCCTCGACCCCCTCCCGGAGTGGTTCACCGGCGTCCCCGCCACGGCGCTGCGGCGCGGCAACAAGACCGCGACCGCCGCCGCCCTCGCGGCTGTCGCCGCCGGCATGGCGGAGCCCCTGTGCGCGGACCCGCCGGCGTGCGCGGGCTGGGCGTGGCTCCCGGGCGGCGGCGGGGCGGGGGAGGGCCCGCTGGTGGCGCTGGGCGTCCCTCCACCGACGACGCGCGCGGCCGCGAGTACCGGGCGGCGCAGCGCGACACGTGGATGGCGCTCGGGGGCGTCGCGCGGCGCGCCAACGGCTTCGCGGGCCCGCTGCTGCCGCTGTACCTGCTGGGCGAGCACCACGCGCGCGCCGGCCGCGGCCCCAGCGACGCGCTGCGCGCGGAGGCGGCGGCGCACGCGGACGTGCTGTGGCTGCCGGCGGTCGGCGACGCGCGCGCGTGGGGCGTGGGGCGGGCGCGCGGGCTCGGCGCCGAGGTGAGCATGTCGCGCAAGCTCCTCGTGTGGCTCGCGTACGCGCACCGGCGGCTCCCGCACACCCCGTACATTGGCAAGCTGGACGACGACACCTACCTGCGGGCGCCGCAGTTTGTGGCGCGCCTTGAGGGCCTCGCCGCGCTCGCCGCCCCCGCGCGCCGCGACATGCTCTACTTTGGGCTGCTCAAGCTGTGGAACAGCGAGCTGACCTTCGCGACCGGCATGCTCTACGTGCTTGGGCGCGGCGCGGCGGCGGCGCTCGGGACGGACCCCGTGCTGATGTACGTCGCCACGGCGCCGTACAGCGTGCGGCGCGCGGGCGCCTACCTGCAGCAGTTCCTCGACCACGAGGACGTCATGGTGGCGCTCGCCCTCCGCCGCAGCCCCCGGGCGCGCGAGGTGCTCTACGCGAGCCCCAGCCGCTGCGCCTGGCACGACGTCCACCGCGGGCCGAACATCGCCAACATCACCGCCGCCTCCATCTGCGTCCACCGCATCACCCCCGGCGAGATGAGCGCCGTGCCACCCGCGGACGGCGGCGCCGCCGGCCCGCCCCTCCCGCCGCCGCGCTACGTGTGGTGGGAGTTTTTGGAGGGCAAGGGGCTGCGGGAGCTCTGCTGAAGGAAGGAGGAAAGGGGCAGCAGTTGGGGGTGCTCTTGACTACTCCTTCGCTGTTCCGAGGTGCGCCTCTGTGTGTGTGTGTGTGTGTGCATCACAACTTACCGGCGCTTGTGTATGCGAGTATTTGACGAAGAAAAACTGCGAAGCCGCACCCCTCATATTTGACTAGCGACTTTACTGCCCGTTGTTGCGTCGCAATGTGACAGATGGTAGTATCTCTGGAGGCTCGAAGGAATAACGAACGGAGATACCAATGCTTCGTTTCCCCCTCCACCCCATCCCCAAGTTTCTCAGTATGTGTCTATCTACCTATCTATCCCTTTCACCTTTCGTCTTTATTTGTTTCGAGCTAGGCGAGTAACACGCGAGGTATTTACTCTCCTCCTAGTGGCATACGCAGTCAGTCTATCAAGGAAAAAAGAGCCATTTTATCTACAGGCACGTTGAGTTGCAGAATTTTTAGGAGATATATTTCCCAAAGTATTCTGTTCTCTATCGTTCTTGACTCAAATTCAAATTCATCTTGCATTATTGGTATTTTTACCTCTTCCTTTGAAGAAAAAAAAAACTTTTACTAGTGTCGTGTTTCTTTCTTTTTTGTTTCCTTGCAGTTATCATCCCTTTCCTCCCTCCCCCCCCCCTCCCTTTTTTGGTCTCTCGTCACACCACACAACGAGAGTCTCCCAAACGCAGAATGGACGATCCGCTGGGGCACCTCGCGCTGCGGGAGGCGGCGGACACCCTGCGGGCGGGCGGCGGCGACTGCGACGGCGCCGACGAGGCGGCGACAGTTGAGGCGCTGGCCGTCGTGCAGCGCTTCAGCTACCGCGGGCTGGCGCCGCCGCTGGCGCTGCCGTCCCCCCAGCTCGTGCCCTTCAGCGGGGTCGTGCCGCCGGTCGTGGCGCTCGCGTGTGGCGGCGGCTGTCGCAGCGCGGCGGTGGCGGCGGCGGCGGCGGAGGTGCTGTGGTGGCTGCTGCGCGCCGACGACGAGGTGCGCGAGGCCGTCGTCTCCGCCTTCGACCCTGCCGCCCTCCCCGCGCTGCTGCGGGGCCGCGGCGACGGCAGAGCGCTGGGGCTGTGGGTCGCGCGGATCGCCTGCGAGGTCGCCCCCCACCAGCGCAACGCCATGCTGGCCGCCGGCGTCGGCCCCACGCTGCTCGGCCTCGCGTCACCGGGCCGCGGCGCCCACGGCGGCGAGGGCGACAGAGACGCCGCTAGGGAGGCCAAGACAACGCTGCGGCACATGTGCATGTCCCGCCGCGTGCCCCCGACGGCCATGCAGGCGCGCGCGGCGCTGCCGGGGCTCCTGCAGTGCGCGCGCCAGCCGGCGACAGTTCTCGGAGCGCTGAGGCTTGCGTACTCGCTTCTCTGCAGCGGCGGGCCGGCGCGCGTGCAGGCGGCGCTGGACGCTGGGGCCGTCGGCGTCGTGATGGACGCGCTGCGCAGCGGTGACGCGGACGTGGTGGCGGCGGCGTGGGACCTCACGCGGGCGCTGGCGACGGGCAGCGCGGCGCAGCTGGCGGTGCTGCTGGAGGCCGGCGTCGTACCGGCGCTGTGCCGCACGGCGGGGCTGGCTGACGCGAAGGCCAGCGGTCCGGCCTTGGCGATGCGCCGTGTCTCGAGTGTGACGCGGATACCGAGGAGGAGGCCGCCGCCCGCGCGGCGCTCCTTCGCTCGCACACCGTTCCGCAGCTGCTCACCATCCTCGCCGACCCCGCAGCGGAGGACGGCGCCTTGCTGTCGCTGCTGCCGCGGCGGCGCCGCGCGTGCCCCGCGCACGGCGCCGCGCTGTGTTTACTGGAAGCGGCCAGCGACAGCGGCGGCGGCGAGGTGCTGCGCGAGGGCGGCGCGATCCCGGCGCTCGCCGACTTCCTTTCCTCCCGGCGGCGCGCCACCGACCGCACCGCTCGGGTCTCTCTGGACGCGCTGCGCCTGCTGTGCGGCGTGCACCCGCCCGCCGACGTGGCGACGCTGCGCGCGGCGCTGCCCGCCCTTGTGCGTCTGCACGCGAGCGCGGGCGTCCCTGTCCCTGAGATGGCACTGTGGGGCGCGGCCGCTCTGCTGGGGACGGCACAGGGCGACGACGGCGCGGAGACGCGCGTGCAGGCGGCGCTCGACGCGGGCCTCGCGCGTGTCGCGGTCGCGGCTCTCGGCGGCGGCGGGAAAGGTGGGGAGGCGTGGGCTGCGGCGCACCTCATGGCGTGCCTTGCAAACGGCAGCCAACAGCAGCTGCAGGATGTGCTGGCGGCCGGCGCTGTGCCGGCGCTGTGCCGCGCGGCCGGTGAGGACGGCGCCGCCACCTCAGAGGCGACCGCCGCCGCCGTTCTTCTGGTGAAGCGCGCCGCCGCGCAGGGGTCGGAGGGCGACGCGCTTCTGCAGTTGATGCAGGCGGTCGAGGGCGGAGGAGGGCGGCGGCGCGGGTGGCGCCTCGCCCTTCTCTCTAAAGACCCCAAGCGCCGCTGCCAAGGTGCACTGCGGGTGCTGCGGGAACTGGCCGCACCGGGGTCGCCATGCCGCGCAGTGCTGCGTGCGCCCCGCGTCCTTGACACCCTCGCGCAGGTTACCGGCAGCCCAGACTACGAGTGGCAGGCGCGTGACGAGGCGAACGTGGTGCTGCGGCGGCTGAACGAATAATTGCCGCACGCACACACACACACACACATACACAAGCAGGAGTGCACCTGTGCCGCAATGGCAGCAGCATCGGCCCAACGCTCCTCTGATTTTTACAATTGCATTTCAACTTTCTTTCTTCTGTCCCTTTCTCCTCCCCTTCTTTGTCTTTATCTCCTCTCTCGTCATCTGTTTGTTTCTCTCTCTCTCTCTCTCTCTCTCTCTCCTCTCTCTCTCTCTCTCTCTTTCAATCGCTCACCGCCGAACGGCGTTCCCCACTTGCACACCACGCTACTGTTTGTTGGCGCGAGAACACTAGTCATCCAAACGCAGCAATTGTGTTGCTTTCAAGTCCTTGGGTGTGATCCGGTATTTGTTCGTTCAGCGTGAGTGCCTCTCTCCCCGCCTTTGCTCCTGCCTGATCAGGTAACACGTGAAGATTATTGGTGTCGCTGCACATCGCACGTGTACACAACTCACAGTCACTTTCACCGCAGGGCTCTCAGAAGTGCCGCACATTCAGTCACTATCGCAATGTTCCCCCTGCCGATGAGGCAGTCGCACACGATTCACGTCTGATTCCTCTACTCCGCATTCTCACCAACAGCAAACGCAAAGAAGAAAGGAAAAAGGCAAACACTTTTTTTTTCTATAACTTTTGATACTAGGTAAATTTCTGGCAACTACTAGTTCTTCTTCTTCTCTTTCCTCATATTCTCATTTTCCGTTTTTCTTTCTTGTTCCTTCCCACGGCATCTCTGAAGCCCACGCGTTTCGGTGCGTAGGGATATCCTCATTCTTTCTTTCTCGTTCCCTCATTCTAATAGTGTTTCCTCATTTCAAGTCTTGATAAGGCTCTCTTTTCTCTTCTTCTTTTCTCTCCTCCTTCATACTCTTTTGAAGATATTTTTTCCACACGCAAAAAAAAAAAGTAATAATAGAGTAATAGTAGTAATAATAGTAATAATAATAGTTAGCTTCCTAACCGCAGCAACAGCCGATGGAGTCCCCCGACTCGATTATGCCGCATGACGCGGTTAGCGCGCAGCTGTGGCGGGCGGCGGGCGGGGCGGCCCACGCACCGCCGGCGCCGGAGGAGCAGTGCAACTCCGCCGGCCGCTGCCTCTACACGTGGATGACGCCGTTTGTGCGGCTGGCGGCGGCGGAGCGGCTGACGGAGGGCGGCCTGCCGGCGCCGCGCGCGAGCCACCGGGCGGCGTGCTGCGGGGCGCGTCTGAGCGCGGCGGTGCGGGGCCGGCTGCGGGCCGTGGGCGCGCGCATCGGCTGCGAGGTGCGCGAGAGGGGACAGCACGCAGCCGACGCCCCGCGCGGCACGCTGCGGTGGGTGGGGACGGTGGGCGGCGAGCTGTGCGGCGGCGTGGAGTGGGCCGGCGGCGTGCTCCCGGCGTACCGCGGCGGCCGCGGCGGCCACGACGGCACCGTGCTGGGCGAGCGGCTCTTCACACCGGCGGCGGGCGAGGGCGTGTGCAGCTGCACGTGCGAACCCCTCGGTACGCTGGAGGCGCGCGGGGCGGACGGCGGCGCGTGGGAGCCGCTGCCGTCGGGCGCGCTGTCGCTGGCGACGGTGCTGCCGCGCGTCTTCGCGGGCGACGTGGCGGGGCTGGCGGTGATGCACCTGCTGATGACGGCGTGCAGCATGGTGACGCCGGTGGTGCTGCGCCGCTACGTCGCGCTGCTCGAGAGCGCCGAGCCCGTCTCGGCGCTGACACGCTCTTCCTCGCCGCCCTCGTCGCGCTCAAGGCGGTGGAGCCGCTCATCACGCACAAGAAGATACACCGCGCGCGCCGCACGGCCGCCGCGATGCGCGTCGCTGCCATCTCGCAGCTCTTCGAGAAGAGCTTCACCGTGTCCGGGGCGGCGCTGGCGCACCCCGGCATGGGCAGCGGGCGCGTGCTCACCATGGCCAGCAGCGACGTTGGCAACATCGGCGACTGCGTGCAGCAGGCCATGTACGCCGTGGGCGGCCCCCTGCAGCTGCTCTTCTACCTCGGCTATCTCTTCTACCTGGTCGGGCCGGCGGCGGCGGCGACGGCGGTGGCGGTGCTCGCGGGGTTTGTGCCGCTGCAGCTGCTGGTGGCGCGCTGGCAGGGCGGCATCCAGGCGAGCCTCTCCGCCGCCGCCGACCGGCGCGTGCAGCAGACCAACGAGATGCTCTCGGGCATCCGCGTGGTGAAGATGATGGGCTGGGAGGCGCCCTTCGCGGCCTCCATCGAGCTCGACCGCCGCGCGGAGGAGCTGCGGCAGCGGCGGCGGCTGCAGCTGGCGAGCGTCGTCGGCGAGTCGGCCTCCGACTACACGACGCCGCTGATGACGATGCTGATGCTGCTCGTCTTCGTCGGCGCCGGCGGCGACATGAGCCCAAGCGTCGTCTTTCCGATCATTGTGATCATCGAGAGCACCTTCTGGCCGCTGTACATCACCCCCATCGCCGTCAAGAGCATCGTGCGCTACCTCGTCGCCTGCCGCCGCCTCACCCGCTTCCTCTCCTGCCCGGACGCGTCGGACGCGGAGGGGCCCGCGGCGCCGGCGCGCGCGGAGGCGGCAGGCGACGCCTCCGTCGTCTTCCGCGACGCCACTGTGACGACCGACGTGGCGCGCGCGCTGCCGCGGCTGGTGCGGGTGCCAGAGGCGCTGTGGCGGCGGGCGGCGGCGCTGCTGTTTCCCGCGCGCGCGGCCCGCCTGCGCCTGCCGCCGGAGGAGCGCTGCGCGGAGGAGGCGGCGTCGGAGGCGGTGGTGGTGGAGGCGGCGGCGCCAAGGGAGGACGGCGCCAAGCCCGAGGACAGCGGCGGGGAGGAGGACGACGGCGGGGCGCGGTTCGCGATGGAGGCGAAGGAGCTGCTGCGCGACGTGAGCGCGCGGATGCCGGCGGGCGGGCTGACGGTGGTGCTGGGCGGGACGGGCAGCGGCAAGTCGACGCTGCTGGCGGCGCTGCTGGGGGCGTACCGCGTGAGCCGCGGCGAGGCGTGGGTGCGCGGCAGCGTCGCGTACGTGCCGCAGCAGCCGTGGATCGTGCAGGCGAGCATCCGGGAGAACATCAGCTTCTTCCAGGAGGAGGACAGCGAGGGCGCCGGCGCCGCTGCTGCCGCTGCAGTTGACCAGCGCATGCAGGCGGCGGTGGACGTGAGCCAGCTGCGCGACGATCTGGCGCTGCTGAGCGCCGGGCTGGAGACGGAGATCGGCGAGCGCGGGGTGACGCTGAGCGGGGGCCAGAAGGCGCGCGTGAGCCTGGCGCGCGCGGTGTACGCGGACCGCGACGTGTACCTGCTGGACGACCCGCTGGCGGCGCTGGACGCGCACGTCGGGCAGCGCGTGCTGAGCGAGTGTGTGCTTGGCGCGCTTGCCGGCAAGACGCGCGTGCTGGCGACGCACCACATGCACGTGCTGCCGCACGCGGACTACATTGTGGTGCTGCACGAGGGGTGCGTGGGGTACGCGGGCGACTACGCGGGCTTCGCGGCCTCCGAGTGGCCGGCGCGGCTGACAGCCTCCGAGGCGGCGGCGGCGGCGGAGACGAAGGACGTGGACGGCGGCAACGAGTTCAGCCCCGTCGCCGGCGACGACGGCGAGTTTCCCGCGGCCCCGCCGACGCGGACGCTGCCGCGCGAGGACGAGAGGGCCGTGGACACCGACGCGGCGCCGCCACCGCCGTCGGAGGCGCAGCAGGCGGCGGGGGGCGGCGGCGAGCGGCTGATGGCGGACGAGGAGAAGGAGGTGGGGCGCGTGCCGTGGAGCGTGTACGTGGCCTACCTGGCGCCTGCCGGCGGGGCGCGGGCCGCCGCCGTCGTCCTCGTGCTGTCTGCGCTCAGTGCGGTGCTCTACACCCTCAGCAACGTGTCGCTGTCGCTCTGGTCGGCGCGCGCGCTGGCGCCGCTCATCACCAGCGACGGCGGCTACCTCGGGCTGTACGCGGGCATCTGCGTCGCGAGCATGGTGCTGCGGCCGGCGCAGTTCTGGGTGACGTACCGCGTCGCGCTGGCGGCGGCGCGGGCGGCGCACGCGGGGCTGCTGCGCTCGATCCTCTCCGCGCGCGTCGGCTTCTTTGACGCGACGCCGCTCGGGCGCGTCGTCAACCGCTTCACGCGCGACGTGTACGTGATCGACGAGGAGCTGCCGGAGAACTTGCAGTCGGTGCTGGAGGTCGGGGGGCACCTGGTGCTGGTGCTTGTCATGACGGTCGTCGCCGCGCCGCCCTCCGTCGTCGTCGTCGCGGTCGCCTCGTACGGCTTCGTGCGGCTGCTGCGCCTCTACGCGACCGTGCTGCGCGAGATCCGGCGCGTCGCCAGCATCGCGCAGTCGCCCATGTTCTCGCTGCTTGGCGACGTGCTGACCGGCCGCGAGACGATCCAGGCGTACGGCAAGGCGCACGTGGTGTTCGCGGAGGCGCTGCGGCGGCTGGACACGCTCTACTCGTCGCTCCACGTCGAGACGGCGGCCAACATGTGGCTGTCGCTGCGCGTGGAGTACGTCGGGAGCGCCGTCATCGTCGCCGTCGCGCTCATCGGCGCCGTGGACAAGGCGCTGCACGCGGGCGCGCTGCCGCCGGCGCAGGTGGCGCTGCTGTCGCTGAGCCTGACCATGGCGCTCAACCTCTCCTGGGCGCTCTCCGTCTTCCTGGACGAGCTGTCGCACGTCGAGGTGAGCATGAACAGCGCGCAGCGCGTGCAGCACTACGCGTGGGGCCCCGCGGTGCCGCGCGAGGCGGTGGATCTTGGCGCGGCGCTGGGGCCGTGCGAGGCTGGCGCCGCGGAGGGCGGCGGCGGCGAGGAGGGCGGGAGCGACGCGGAGGCCGCGGACGGCGCTGGCGGCGCGGGGACGCTGGAGGCGCGCGGGGTGGAGCTGCGGTACCGGCCGGGGCTGCCGCTGGTGCTGCGCGGCGTGAGCTTCCGCATCGCGGCCGGCGAGCGCGTGGGCATCGTGGGGCGCACCGGCAGCGGCAAGTCGTCGCTGCTGCTGGCGCTGCTGCGGCTGGTGGAGGTGAGCGGGGGCGAGCTGGTGGTGTGCGGGCGGCCGGCGCGCGCGTACACGCTGCCGGCGCTGCGGCGGCTCTTCGCGCTGATCCCGCAGGACCCCGTGCTGTTCGAGGGCACGGTGCGCAGCAACCTGGACCCGTTCGGGCGGCGCAGCGGCGCGGCGGTCGCGGCCGCGCTGGAGCACGTGGGGCTGGGCGGCGTGGCGGCGGAGGCGGCGGTGCAGGAGGGCGGCCGCAACTTCAGCGTGGGCCAGCGGCAGCTGCTGTGCCTGGCGCGCGCGCTGCTGAAGCGCGGGAGCGCGTTCCTGCTGATGGACGAGGCGACGGCGAACGTCGACCCCGCGCTGGACCGGCAGCTGCGGCGCGTGGTGCGGGAGCAGTTCCGCGGGCGCACGGTGGTGACGGTGGCGCACCGGCTGCACACGGTGGCGGGGTACGACCGCGTGCTGGTGATGGGCGGCGGGCGGGTGCTGGAGAGCGGGGCGCCGCGCGCGCTGGCGGCCGACCGCGGCAGCGTCTTCCACACGATGGTGGCGCGCGGGCGCAGCGATGGGGAGCGGCAGGCGGCCGTCGCGGACTTTCTGCGCCTGTGCGACGAGGAGCGGGCGGAGGTGGCGGCGGCGGCGGCGGAGGAAGTGTAATGGGTGTGCGGGGCCTCTCTCTCCCTTCTTCTTTTCTCTTTTCTTTCCTCTCTCTCCTCATTAAATGCGAGTGTGCCTACGTAATCTCTTCGTTAAATTACACCAGTGAGAATGCGCGTCTGCGACGAAAAAGAAAAAAAAAACTTGAGTGATCATGATGATGATGGTGTCTCCAATTCTGCTTCTCCTAGTCCCAAAACCGCACCTGCTCCTCGCCCACCAACTGCGAGAAAAAAAAAAAACCAGGTCAAGAGGGGAGAGTGGGGCTCAAGTGCTGACATGCTCCGCGGTGTGTTTCTGCAACGGCCGACGTGCGCCGAGGGGGCTGCTCCGTTTCCGGCCTGACCCGGTACCCAAGCTTCAAGGGCGTGGGCGCATCCCCTCTGCAGGGGCGCGCCCAAGGAACACCTACACACAGCCAAGCAGAGCACCACGTCAACGCAGCAGGCACCCTCGCTGATCCACCTCCCCATCCTTCCGTGGTAACAAAGCCCCGCGCAAGGCGGTTACAGAGTAGGACTCCGGCTGATGTACATGGCGCCGCCCACCTCGTGCCGCCTCCCCGAAAGAGACGACGGCGCGATCGGATATTTACACTTTTGAAAATTTTTTAGCGCCGATTTCAAGTCCGTGTGGCTCAATGGAAGAGCATCTGACTACGGATCAGAGGGTTGCAGGTTCGAATCCTGTCACGGATGACTTTTCGCCAATTTTTTTTCGCTCACTTTGTACGTCCCCAGAGGAGTTCAGTGCCCCTCAATCGCGATTTTTTTTTTGAATTTCCCCGCAGGGGGCATGGGGGGCGGTGGCTGGGTTTGGGGGGCCCGCCCATCCCCAAACCGGCGCCCGCCGCTGGCGACCACCGCACCACCGGCCCCCCCCCCAACCAGATACACCGAAGCACACATATCCCTCCCCCAACACCCCCCACACCCACACCACAGATATAGATACAAACACACACACACACAAAACCACCAGCTCAGAGCAGCCATGTTCGGGAAAGTATCCAAGGAGGAGAAGGAGGCACTGCGGAAGCGCATGGAGAAGGCGCTGCAGGACGGCAAGTTCGAGGCCGCCAAGAAGAAGCCGCAGTCCGACGACGAGGCGAGCGTGGACAGCGAAACGGCCGCCGCAGCCGCAAGGGAGCAGATCGCCAAGGAGAAGGAGCGCGAATCGTACCGTGACTCCCACTCGGCGGCAGCCGAAACGCTGCGCATCTGCGTCAACAGCGACTTTGTCGAGATCACCAACATCCGGCTCTTCTCGATCGAGGAGCTCGACCTCGACCGCCTCACCAACTGCACCGTGCTCTCCTTCCGCAAGAACCTCATCCACGAGCTGAGCCCTCTCCCGCTGCACCTTGCCGAGCGCCTCCGCGAGCTCGACCTCTTCGACAACAAGATCCGCAAGGTGCGCGACTTTTTCGAGTCGGCCCTCGTGCCGAACCCCGACGCACCCGCGACGACCACCGCAGACACCGACGCCACCACCACCCCTGCCGAAAACAACGCCGCCGACGCCGACGGGAAGGCCAAGACGGACGAGGAGCAGCCGAACCTGACGAGCCTGCTTGTAAAGAAGCCCTTCCAGTGCCCGTTCGGCCAGCTGGTCAAGCTGGATCTGAGCTACAACCAGATCCGCAAGGTCTCCGGCCTCGACTCGCTTGGTGGCACACTAAAGGAACTCTATCTGGTAGAGAACAAGATCAAGGAGATTCAGGGGCTCGACTCGCTCATCAACCTGGAGCTGCTGGAACTGGGTGGCAACCGCATCCGCCAGATCGGCAACGGTCTCCGCAACCTCACGCTACTCAAGCAGCTCTGGCTCGGCAAGAACAAGATCACCAGTATCGGCGACTCGCTGCACAGTCTTCAGTCGCTCGAGCTGCTTAGTCTCCAGGCCAACCGTCTCACTGCAATCCAGCCAAACGAGTTCCCCGAGGGCGTGAACCCGAACCTCCGCCAGCTCTACCTCTCCGAGAACGGCCTCGAGAAGATCGAGAACCTGCCGCTCCACACGCTCGAGACCATCGACTTCAGCTTCAACCCGCTCAGGACCATCAACGAAGAGGTCATCAACGTCGCGAACATGCCGCGTCTCGTGGAGTTCTGGCTGACCGACGGCAAGATCGACAAGTGGGACGAGATCAAGAAGCTGGCTCCCTTTAGCGAGACTCTCCGCACCGTTTACGTCGAGCGTAACCCCATCGAGCAGGACCGCCGCTACCGCGACAAGGTGTACATGATTCTGCCTTTTGTCACCCAGATCGACTCGTGGCCGGTTGTGAACAAAGGAAATCTCGAGGCTGATCGTTCCATCCAGCGTGCCAATCCCACTGATTCTCCTGACTTTTGAATACAACATGTATTAGGTCTTACTATTTTTCACTTATTGTTTCTATATTTATAGAAACCCACCTCATTATTATCTGGTTATTAGAATGGAGAAATGGAAATATTATGAAGCAGACGACAGGATATAACACAGTGCTTTCAATGTTCAAGTTAATGTTGGACTTTTAACGATGGATCTCCGCGCCCTTTGGTTTTTGTTTTGTTTCTCGTGTCCTCGCCTGTCAGCATGAGCATAGAAAGGAGAAAGAGGACCTCACGTCTAAACAGTTTTTTTTTTTCAACAATCACCCTTTCTTTCTTTCACTCATTATTGCTTATTGTCGAGAGTCCTCCTAAACGGAGGCATAAGTCTCCGTCGAAAAAGTAACGAATAAGAGGTGAGTGCGTCGGACGAGGGAAAAAAAAAACGTTTGTTTTTTGTGCCGTCCTCAAAATGGCTGCTGCCCTTATCGAGAAGTGGGATGTGACGCAGAAAAGCAAAAGGTACTACCGATATACGCAATCGTTATCACCGTGTCTACGCAAAAGGAGCTCCTTCTTTTTTTTGTTTTTTTTTTTAATGTTTCTCTTGTTGAAGGCAGTTGCTCCCTTTTCCTTTACCTATTCCTCCACCAGTCTCTGGTGTCATCTACATCTACATATACACGTGGGTTTACACACATTATAAAGTCTTGGTGAATGGTGCTTTTGCTGGAGCTACGCGACGCCCAATGTTAGTGTTCACGAATTCCCCTTCCTTCTCTTTTTTTTTCGTGAACGATTACATGGTGCTGATGCGCCACTCCGAAGTGATGTATTTTTCTTGCTATTTCGTGCCTCACTTGTATTCGCTCTCTCATCTCGTGTTCCAACTATCATGGCGTACCTTCTCAGCTCTACTTCATTCTTCCGTTTTCCTCGATTCATTGTGACCTCTATTCTAAATGCATTTATGCATACTCTTTTTTTTTTTGTCTTGCTGTTTTATTCTACCTCTACCCCTCTCACCACGCATCATACTGCATAATATTTATTATCTGAAACCCACTGCAATGATTTACCTGAACACTGTATTTTGTTACGCGATGAGTGCGCACAGCTGTCTGCCCAAAAAGAGCCTCTCATTTAACTCATTGAGTGCTGCATTGACGTAATATGACGCATCGCTGTGTTGAAACGAAAAAGAATAAAAATGAAAAGTCACATTTGACTCTTATTAAACGTCTTGTTTGTCTTTCTATCCTTTTCAGTAGAACAAAAGCAACAAAGCATTGCGGATTTCAGTTTTTTGCCTAACTTCTCAGAAGTGGCATATCACGCAAATAGATTGATTTGTTTCCGTGTCTAGCACATCCTCTTCTTAACTAAAAGAAGAAAATGCAGCAAATCCACCCTGAGATTCGCAACCTCAATGAGCAGCTGCGTCCCACGCTGAAGGAATTACAGGAGATCGGTGAGCGGAAGGCAAAGCTCATCGAGTCGCGGCGCCAGCTTGGCGGCCAGAAGAACGAGAACGAGCTCGTGCGTGATGAAATGAACCGGCTGGAGCCGGATGCGGCGGTGTACAAGCTGATCGGCCCTGCACTCATTCCGCAGGACCAGAGCGACGCCAAAACGATCATCGCTAACCGTCTTGAGTATATCAACGGAGAGATCGGGCGCACCGACAAGAGCATTGCCGACCTCGATCGCAAGGAGGCGGACCTGCAAAAGAAGGCACAGGACATCTACCGCAAGATGCAGGAGAAGCAGCAGCAGCTCATTCAGCAGGCCCAGCAGCAGGCCCAACAGCAGCAGAAGCAATAACTGCGCTCCGCAATGCTTCCTTTCTCGTTTTCCTCTTCTTACTGTGCGAGTTTAACCTACAACTCGCTGCGAAGATGAGGAGACAATTGTAATTTATAATGCATACAATACTTAAATGCTTTTAAAAATAAACTATAGACAGCTTCATCAGGTTTGATCTAAAAGAGGCACAACTGATGAGAATTTACGTATCAGTGAAAAAAAAAAACAGGAATGTTTTTGAGATTGCAATACCATCAAGTGCGCTTTGTATTTGCTCACTTCCCACAGCATTTATACGGAGGAGAAAAGAGTCAAAAGGAGGAAAAAAAAAAACAGAGCACGCAAGTGCTTCGCATCGAGATGTGTATCAGAAGATGCAAAAAGTTGTCATTCACGACCTTACTTGAGGTTAAAACACGCTTTCAACGCTGGGGCAGTATCATTTATGGGCAACATCATCTTCTCCACTTGTTCTCACTGTCGTCTATTCATCTTTTCGCTTTTTACTGCTGAACCCCCCCCCCCCCCTCCAAAGAAGTAGAGGACGCTCACTCATAAAACAGATTACTATTTTTTTTTTTTCTTATTAGACTCTTCCCCCCCCCCCCTCCCTCTTTCCTTCATTTCTAGACAGATCGCTCTCATCTCACTTGGCGAACGATGGACGCGGCGCAGAACTGGAAAAGTAGAAATGCTACGCTTTGGACCAAAAGTCCGCGCGGCAGCCGCGACACGTCTTTGCTTGAAAATGATCAACGCAACTGCTCCATGGACAGCTATAGCGAGCGTCAGAAAGGCAGCGCTCCCAGTGAGAACACAATAGATCTCATCCTTCGTCAGCTTGCGGGCGGTGAGGAGCTGCCTCCATTTTCCAACCTGGAGGACAAACTGTTGTACACTCTCGACAAGGTCTCCAAATGCCGTAAAGTCATCTCTCGATCTAGTGCAGTTGACAACGGCTGCGCGCTCGACGCGGCTCTCACTAAAATAGAGGCACGACTCAGTAGTCCCAGCAAATACAACGAGATTGCTGATATGCTGGAGAGCTACGGCGACGACGACGCTCCGCAAGTGCTGGCGACAGTCTTACAGGACTACGAGCAGCTGAAACGGAGCGATCAGTTCAACGCTCTTCTGATGAGCCGTTACGAAAAGGTGGTCAAAGACCGGCTCGCCGCGTATGGTGACGACAAGGCGCCCTTGGTGGACGACATGAAGCGGGAGCTCGTGACTGGGCAAGAGCACTCAACCGTCCAAGATACTTGGATCACCAAGGAGCTCGCTGGCCTTCGCGAGAGTCTGATGGTGGCCAGTCGTGGCATCTCGCTGCCGCTCGTACCAAACGCCCGGAGCGCAGGCAACTCCGCCAACGCTACGCAGACTCGCAAGGACTTTTCCGAAATTCTACAAGCAGCGACGGAGATCGTTGCCTCCATCCCAGTTACCCGTCCGGAAGCCATTCGTTCCGCTATGGATGCTGCCAACGACGCGGAGCGGCGCAGACTGCTCGGTGCTGTTGTCGAGCGGATTCCGGATCCTATCAAAGACTACTATGGCCTTTCTTGCCTGACAGATGACGAAAAAAGCGGGAACGACTGGACGGAAGCGTGTGTTGCGCAGCTGCTCAGCGCCATCGACTACCTTGTTCAAGAGTACGAGGAGAAAAAGATGATTTTTCAAAAACTGCTTGCGACAGGAAAAGAGCTGCGCGAGAGCCGCGGCATTGTCACGTCGCCAGTCAGCGCGGAGGGCTCGCCGCTGGAGCTGCTGGACACCGTCATTGACGAGTTGCGGCGCGACCAGGCAAGCGATGCCGCCAGCCAAAAAGTGATATCCGCGCTGCGCCAGGAGTCGATGCGCGCCATCCTGGAGCTGGCGCAACTTCTCCCGCTCGCGAGCGGCATCGAGAGGGGCGCCGTGCACGTCGATCCGCCGACCGACAGCCTCATCGACATGGTGCGTCTGGTGAAGGCGCAGTGCGTCGAGACGCTCAAGGCGGGGTCGCGGCAGAATCTCTCCGGCATCCACGGCAAGTTTGAGCGGCAGCGAATGGAGGAGGCCGTGCGGCGTCAGGGCGCGGCGATGGAAGAGCTGATCCGCAGCATGGACCACGACCACGGCACACCACCACCACCGCAGCCGCTGGGAATGGCAGCGAGCACCATCAACACCAGCGAGGAGCCCCCGCGCTCCTTCGACGCCGACGCGTACCTGGGTGCCCTCGTGTCTCAGCTGAAGCAACTCAAGGTGAAGGTGACGCGCGTCGCCCAGAACGAGGTTGGGAACCGCGCGCGCATCGATGCACTGGAGCAGAAGGCAACGCAGGGCGGCAAGCGCATGAAGCGCATCGTCACCCTCGTCGAGAAGATGTGCAAGCAGTTCTCCGTGGAGGTCCCCGTCTCCGCATCTACCGACGACAAGAACGGCGGCGGCGGCGGCCGGTCGAACCTGCGCGCGCCGCCAGCTGCAGCCCCCACATCAGAAGGTGAGCGCAAGATGGTGACGGAGCAAAACGTGGTGGAGGCGCTGCGGCTTCTGGAGGGACGCATCAGCGGCGACGACGACATGGCCAAGAAGGCGGCGATGCTGGCGGAGCTGGAGCGGCTGCGGGACGCGGAGCGGCAGTGGCGCGCGGACGTGCGCGGCTTCCGGCGCGCCATGGCGGCGACCGCCGCGCAGCTGGCGGAGGGCGGGCGGCTGGTGAAGCGCACGCTCTTCATGGTCGGCACCGACGAGAGCGCCTACGACGAGGTGGTTGACGACGTCCTCGCGCGACTCGCCAAGAAAACGCAGCAGCAGCAGCCCCCGCCCGTCCCCGTCCCCGTCGCGACAGAGGGCGGCAACGCTGCTGCAGAGGAGGCGGCGGCGGAGGAGGAGGCGGCGCACGAGCAGACGGAGCGCGACCTCGCGGCGCTGCTGCAGAAGTACGGCCGCTGGGCGCAGCGCCTGCACGAGGCCTCCGAGGACCACCTCTACACGCAGCGCAAGATCGTCAAGTACTTTGCGTCGGTGCGCGGCTTCTTTGTGTCTCGCGGCGGGGGCGCTAAAGGCGGCAGCGGCGGCGCAGCGGCGGAGATATCAACGACGAGAGTCTCATCGACATCGATGCGTCGCTCATGGGGCTGGCCGACGCCATTCTGCCGGCCCTCGACGCCGCCATCCGCGAGACGGCCGCCCCCGGGGACGACGGGGCAGGGCCGGGCGCGGCGGCGGGGGCGCAGGCGGAGCACCAGCAGCGCGCCATCAGCAAGCTCTCCAGCGACTCGGTGGCAGGCGCGGGGGCGGCGGCGGCGCTGCTGCCGTACGACCACCGTCTTGGACGCCTCTACGAGATGGTGGCCAGGCTGAACATCGTGGTGGCCTCGCTGGTGCGGGTGCACTACTTGGCGGTGCCGAAAGGACGCAAGGGCGGCAGCAGCAAAAGCGGCGGCGGCCTCATCTTCGACGACGCCGGCGATGACGGGTTCGTTGACATCGACCTCGACGAACTGGTACGCGTCTCGGGTCCGCAGGGCGGGGGCGGCAGCGGCAGCAGCGGCAGCAAGACGGGCAACAGCGCCGCGGTGGCGGCGGCCAACGACGAGCTGATCCTCAAGGTGACGACGCAGAACGTGGACGCGGTGTACCAGACGCTCAAGAAGTTCAGCTCGAACCACAAGATGGCGGCGATCCTGCTGCAGAAGGACGTCGAGGCGGCGCAGCAGCACCTGACGGCGGCGCTCGAGGCGTACACCCGCTCCGGCGCCGAGGCCCTGGCGCAGGAGGAGCAGCTGGCGGCCGTCGAAAGCCTACTGGAGGCACTGGCCGAGCGCCGCGGGTGCTACTTTGCGAGCCGCGTCGGGGGCGAGGGCCCGTGCTACTGGGTCACCGCGCAGCAGTTCCTCGCCGACCTCTTCGTCGCGACGCTCGACGCGGCCGCGGAGCAGCGCCGGGCCGCCGCGCGCGCGCAGACCTTTCTCAGCGGCGCCACCGACGTGTGCGCCATGTACGTCAACTGGGCCGCGGACGCGCCGCTGCCAGACGACCTCGCCCTGCCTCCCGCCGTCGTCGAGAGCTGCGTACGCGACGAGGGTGGCGCCGCCGCGATGGCAGTGGCGGCAGCGGAGGCGAGCGCGGCCAGGCCCTTATCCTCCCCCTCGTCCAGCCTGCCCCCGCGCGCCGGGCAGGTGACTGCCGGCCCCGCCAGCGCCGTCAGCAGCGCTCGCGAGATGAGCCCGCGCGTGGCGGCGCCCAAGGTGTGCGGCTTCCGCGACCCCGAGGAGACGACGCTGAAGGTGATGGAGCACATGTTCCGCCTCGCCCAGCACGGCGTGGAGGCGGCGGCAGCGGCCGACGCAAACGGAATCGCCAAGGCGGACAGCGGCGGCAGCGAAGGCACGGACAACAACGGGGGCAGCACCGGTGTTGTTGCCGTGCAGCAGCGGCAGCTGGCGGAGGCGGAGGCGGAGCACGCGCGTGTGCGGCGCCAGCTGGAGCGCGAGCGGGCGGCGCTGGTGGAGGAGCGCGACCAGGCGCTGTCCGAGGCCGCCGTTGCGCGCGCGGAGCTGCGGCGGTGGCAGCGGGAGGCGGCGCAGGCGCAGGAGAGGGCCCTCGAGCCAAACACTGCAGAGGCGCCGGCAGCCATCACGGCACCCGACACCACACCTGCCGTCGCCTGCCGCTGCTATCACCGACGCCCCTGCTGCTCCCCCGGCGACGGTCCCGCTGCCTGTCGCGTGCATCGAGCAAGACTGCCTGCAGGACGCGATGGAGTACATACGAGTGCTGAGCCGCGAGGTCGAGTACGCCAAGGCGATCACCGCGCAGGAGAGGGAACGCCGCCAGCAGCAGGAGGGGGGAGGCCACGAACGGCAGCCGCGCAGGATGGACTCCCCCGTGCGTCTGGCGGCCGCCGGCGGCGCCGCGGGGGAGCTGTCGCGCGAGGAGTGCTTTGACGAGCCGCCGCCGCGGGAGTACCTGCGGGCGCTGGGGCGCCAGCTGCACCGCCAGTACAGCGTGCCGCTCACGGTCGCCGACCCCAACGACACCCGCCGCTACGCGCGCCGCCGCTCCAGCGGCCCCGGCGACGCCGACGCGGGCAATCGCGCCGGCAGCCAGCCCCGCCCCCGCCGCCCCCGCTCCGCCTCATCCGTCTCTGCTGCCGCGGTGCACAACGGCAGCCGAGCCGACGGCGGCGTCACCTCCCCCCTCCGCCGCGCCGCCTCCCCGGTCGCCTCGTCGATGGTGCCCGCCCGCAGCCGCAGCCGCACCTCCGCCGCGCCCGCCGCGACCGCCGACGACGCGGAGGAGCGTTATGAGCGACAGCGCAGCGCCGTCAACCGTAGCCGGGAGTGGCAGCGGCCGCCACAGCAGCAGCAGCAGCAGCAGACGCGCTCACTGTCCGGCAGCAGGGCGCGGGGCAGCAACACCGCCGCGGCCGCCGCACGGCGGCACAGGAGCGAAGAGCGGCGACGGGCGGCGGAGGAGGAGGAGGAGGTCGGCCTCGCCGGCGCCATCAGCGTCATCGAGCGCGCCGAGTCGGGAAGGGCCCGGCGGAGGGAGGGGGCGCGCGAGAGGGTCAGCACGCCCGTGCGCTCCGCCTCCGAGAACGCGAACCTGCGTGCGGCCGCCCTCCGCCGCCTGGCCAACGTCGTCTCCAGCACTAGAGTACGCGGCTACGACGTGTGAGCGTGGCGTTTGTGTGGGTGGATGGTACAATATCCACTCTTACTGTGCGTGGTCGTGATGCGGTGTGCTTCTATGTTTCTGTGCACCACGTCACATACACGGCCGCACGCATTTACTTCCCTAATAGATAAGCTCGCCTGGCGAGCGTGTAACACTGACTTCTTTCATCTCTCTCTCTCTCTCTCTCTCTCTCTCTCTCTCTCTCTCTCGCTCTCGCACTGAATGCAAGATGCAGAAAAGAAAAGCGATAGCATTGGTTACAGTGTAAATAAAACACTTGGCCTATGAAACTGTAGTGGTATCATCGTTCTTCTTCCCCCTCAGGTTCATTGAGAGACTCCATGCGAACGTTGTACTAGAAATCGTTTTCGAAACCTTTGCTTTTTCTTTCCCCAGCTATTTTGATTTTTTATATCTTTCTTTTAATTAGAAACTACCGCTGACATGTGTTTATGCTTTCCCTCTAGATTTGGTGACATACCTCCTGACTTTCTCAATATTTGCGTATATTCTCTTACAGATGCGATTTCCAGCGATTTCCATTCACCCTTACAAAGCAAAAAAAAAAAAAAAGAACCTTTTTGAAAGAACAGGCGGGCGAGTTTCGACCTGACATGCGGATTGAGCGCGCCACACAGTCTTTGTGATGTTTCACCGCTCTTTGCGCGCTGATATTCATTCTGGGGCCTTTTGCTCCGTGTTTGTCCCCACGTATGGGAGAGTGGAAGATAATGGATCCCATGTATACAGTTTTCTCACTCTCCCCCACCCCTCCCTTCTTTTTACTACTCTCACTCCTTCACCTACCAACACTCCTTCATTCATACTCTCATCCAAGAAGGAAGATCGGAGAAGAAAAGACAGCGTTTCTTTCCTTTTTTCTCTCACGCACTTCTCTTCTTTTCTTGTTGTACCACTTCTTCAAGAAGAGTAGTGGTTCTAGTAGTATTAGTAGCAACCGCAGCTGAACTCTTGTGCCCCTTTACCCTGCTCAAAACGTCGGCACCCGCAGGCACACACATATATACGTAAAGTAGCTCTCACAGAAGAAGACATGCGCCCGGCAGCACGGTACGGATGTGTCTCAGGAGGTGTGGCGACAGCGGCGACGACGGTGGCGCTGAAAGCTCGTGTCTCGTCGTCCTCCCGTCCCACGACGGGCGCTGCCCTTGTGTCCTCCTCCGCCGCTAGTAGCGCAGCGCTGCTGGTGGCGCGGCGGCACCGCCTGAGCAACGCGACGGTCCTCAACTCGGTGAAGCAGATGTCGGACGAGAAGACCGACATGACGCAGAAGATGCTGTATCTCAAGCAGCGCCAGAAGGACGCCATCGCCTTTGCGATCAAGGAGAAGGAGACGCTGGCGGCCAAGGCGGCGAGGCAGCTGGAGGAGGAGGACGGCAAGCGCGAGGAGGAGGCGCGGCGGGAGGCGCTGCTGGCCGAGGCGACCGCCCTCGGGGGCCCGGCCGCCGCCGCCCGCATGCGGGAGACGCTCGACAAGAACAAGCCGTCGTACGTCAAGTCGACGGACGCCTTTGGCGACAAGAGCGTGCGGCTCAAGCACTCCTTCTCGGGGATGGCCGACAACCGCATTCTGCAGTGGTGGGAGATCCTCTACTGGAACTACATCCGGTTCTTCTTCACGCAGGAGCTGCTCATCGGCAAGGACCGCTTCGGCAACCGCTTCACCGTGACGTGGCAGTTCATCAAGAACCGCGAGGAGCAGCGCCGCATGTACCGCCGCGACGCCAACAAGAAGCACCAGCCCTACGGCGCCCTGGCCACCGACGACCGGCTGTGGGAGCGGTGGATGCGCGGGCACCGCGGGGAGCCGCCGACGGTCGCGGAGGAGGAGCACATGCGCGACTACAAGCGGCAGTTCTTCGGGGCGATGGTGCTCGAAAACGAGGAGGTGGAGGACTCGCTGATGCGCCTCATCGCGCACATGAACCGCTCGCAGGCGATGATGCAGGAGCTCGACGACGACCAGGACTACACCGACGCCCTGCGCGTGACCAAGCCGCTGCGCAACACGGAGCGCAACCCCGGCGAGGAGGCCGAGGCGCGCGCCAAGAAGGGCGCGACGTGGACGAAAGGCTTCGTGCGGGGGGACCTCTTCTACAACGAGGAGGAGGTGCAGGTGATGCGCAAGGAGATGGGGCACCTGTTCCGCAACATGGAGTGGCAGGAGCTTGAGTACAAGCGGCAGGTGCGGATGAACAAGCGCCAGAACGCGCGGGGCAAGCCGCCGGAGGGCACCGACGACCCCAACGTCACGGGGGAGCCCATGACGCACTACTGGGAGCGCACCGACCTCGGCATCCCGTACCACGACGCGGTGCCGGACCTGACGACGCCGCAGCTGGAGCGCCTGCGCATTGAGAGTGACCAGCTGGAGGACGAGCGGCTGGCGCTGCGCAAGGAGCTGGGCCTCACCGACCTCGGCGACATCCGCGAGGGGCGCGACCCCATCGTCAAGGACCACGCCCCGTTTCAGGCCCCGCCCCCCAGCACCCGCTGGAAGCCAAAGTGCTGGGAGGAGCCGTGGGGCACCGGCGGCGGCGCCGTCCCGTACTAGAGAGACAAGAGACGGCAGGAATACAAAAGGGGGGAGAAAGGAGCACAAAGAGTTACAGGGTGGTTTGTCTACTTTTTGTTGGTGTTCGTTTGTTTATTTTATCGATCCGGTCAAGCGTATTCATCACAGTGCCTCGCCACATCTCTCTTTTTTCTCTCTCTCTCACCTGTCTTATGTGACTTCTTTAATTTTCCTTTATCGGATACTGCTCGTTGTCTCTTCCGCGTCTTCCTCAATGTCATCCTCTTTTTTTTTTTTCTCTCTCTCTTTTGCCAGCGTGTTAGTTTCCCTTGAATACAGTGATGTGTGGGCAGTAACAGGGGACAGTTGAAAGGTTGAGAAGCGGAATAGAGCAAGGCAACGAGGACGCACGCTAATTATCAGTTACACACACAAACGCGAACCACGACGCTCAGCATCATTCGCACGCTATCTTATTGTCTCTCATAAATGAATGAATGTGTCATGAATGTCTGGGCCCGTCCCTGGTTGTTAGTCCGATATGTTTTAGGTGTTACTGTAGGTATCTTGATGATACCCTTAACTTGTTTTCTTTTGATCTTGTACCGCGGAGCATAGAATGTGTGTTTTCGCTGAGTAAATCAACGCCTCGTCGCAAGCAGAGGATCTTGCTCTCTCTCTCTCAGCGCATTGTCTGTGTCGCTTGCCGGTACTCCGTGTCATCCTCTACATCAGACTGACCACTCCGTCTCACATTCATTTCTACACAGCGCCAGTGCAAAGCAAAACGAAACGTCGTCTTACGACCCAATAACAACACCAGAAGAAAAAAAACCTCCTCTATCGCTCAACTCCTAAACTATCGGAAAAGATACTTTACTTGAAATAATAATAATAATAATAGCGTTAACGTGATGAGCGCCGCCACCTGCTACGCCAAGGACTCCCTGTGCTTCAACAAGGAGTACAACGCGCTCGTGAGCTACCCCGTGCTCTTTGGCGGGCACGCCGCGTACATTGCCATTGTGCTCGCGCTGCGGCAGTTCATGAAGGGTCGCCCCGCGTACTCGCTCAAAGGCCCGATGCTCGTCTACAACGCCCTGCAGGTGGGCCTCTCGGTGCTCATGTCGGTGCAGCTCGCGCCATTTCTGCGCTTCGGCTTCTTCAACCTCGACGGGCAGTTCAACGCGCACATTGAGAAGTGGATTCTCGTGCACTTTCTGACCAAGTTCCTCGACATGTTCGACTCGTACTTTATGGTGCTGCGCAAGAAGGAGGAGCAGCTGTCGTTTCTGCACGTCTACCACCACCTCACCATCGGCCTCATCTGGGGTCTGCTGCTGCACTTTGGGATCGCCAACGGCACCGCCTTCTTCGGCGCGTGGATCAACTCCACCGTGCACGCGATCATGTACTTCCACTACCTCTACACCTCCCTGGGCTACAACAACCCCTTCAAGAAGTACATCACGCAGGTGCAGATGATTCAGTTCGCGCTCTGCATTCTGCAGGCCGTGCTCGCCATTGCGGTCGACCGGCAGATCCCGGCGCTGTGGGCGTGGCTGCAGTTCGCGTACCACATCTCGCTCCTCACGCTCTTTATGCAGTTCTACCGCAAGGGAGCAAAGGGAGCCGCTCGCAAGGCCAAGGCCAAGGCGGCCGCCGCCGCCAAGCAGTAGTGGCTGTACCCGTGGTGGTAGCAACAGAGGGGGGGGGGGGCATTCCCTTCATCAAAACACAACTTTACATTGTTTTAATACTATTATTATTATTATTATTTCTTTTCTAAACTCATTAAGCCGCAAATGTTAACGCACGTCATGCTTGTCGTTTGTCTTTCTCTATATATTTGCCTCTCTCTCTCTCGCTCTCTCTTTCTCTCTGTCTCTCCCCACTTTCGCTTTCTAATTCTGATTCGCATCACTCCACTTAATAAATTAACTTCTAACTATTCACACCGTTGATCTCTTCATGCAGGCAATGCCTCCGCACGCGCATCATATAAGTGATCTACATCATTAGCAACTGAATCTTTTAACATTACTACGTGTATGTCTTCTTCACTGTTTCCGCCTTTGCCACGCTTTGCAAAGTTTAACTGTTCTTATCTGAAATGCTTTTTCTGTAGCCGATGCGTTTTGGAAATGGACGAGGTAAACAAAAAGAAAAAGTGGTCGATGATGTCTTTGAATGCTTCTTATCTGGATAGGTAAAAATGTGCAATCATTAAAAGAAGAAGAAAAAACGGATGATAATCACTGATAAAAATCCCTCTTCTACACACAATCACATAAACATGAATGCGGACGCGAAAAAGGGTCAGAAAAAAAAAAATACAGCTCCCTCTCCGGGAAAAAAAAAAGAAAAAAAAAACATAGAAGAGACCAAAAAAAAAAAAAGGGACCCGCCGATGGAGGATATTGTTGCGTCGCTGGGGAGCGTCTTCTCGCTAGAGGCGCTGCGGCAGTACTCGTGGGAGCTCTTCGGCGACGAGGACCTCGGGCTCTACCTCCTCTTCGGGGCCGTGCCGGTGGTGGCGCTGCTGCTGCTCATGGGCGTGCGCACCACGCGCACCGTGCGGGCCACCGAGATACACCGCGACCGCGAGCCCAACGCCTACGAGAGCTCCGGCGACGACAACGATGCTGACGCCGACGACGCGCGGGACGAGATGTCGCTCGAGGAGATGATGCGCTCCGCCGCGCTCGTCACCCGCCGTGACGAGGTTGCCAGGGCGCAGAGGGAGGCCAAGGAGGCCCAGGAGGCGAAAGCGCGCGCCGCCGAAGAAGAGGAAGAAGAGGCGAAGAAACTCAACTGACTTTTGGGTGTGTTTACTACACTGGTCACTCTTTTCTTCTTCTTTTCTTTCCTTATTGCTTCTTCACGGCCGCTTGCCTCCCGCTTTTTCACATTCTATTTAGTTACTTCTTTTCTCTCACTATTCACGTAAACATCACTGGTTGGTGGTGTTTCTCCGATTTGGTCGCTCGTTGCTCATATTTCTCTCTAGATGTGCTTCTTATGTTGCTTCTTATTGCGCTGATGATCTTTCTCTTCTAATTCTGTTTCTCCCAGAAAAAAAAATCCTATGTACTCGCAAAACATTCACGAGCAAGAAAATCGACAGTGCTCCACACTTCTCAACGGATAAGTAACTGTTACCTCCCTCTATCTCTCTCCCGTTGATTCCCCCTCCTCCCCACACGCACACACTCTCACCAGCGGGAAAACACGCAAGGGAAAAAAAAAAACAACAACAATAATAATAATAGTAAAACGTGAAGTAAAACTAGATTCAATTAGAACTCCCCCCCCCCCCTCCCCTCCCCTTTCGTGTTAGCGCATGTCGCAGGACGGACTCGTCACGCTGCGGCGGCGCAAAATCTACGAGCTGTCCGACGTGACGGAGCGACTCTACGGGCTGCCGGAGAACGCGCTCGCGACCGTCGTCTCGCTCGACGTGAGCGAGAACATGCTGCTGTCGCTGCAGAGGCGCCTCGAGTTCCCCAGACGGCCAGGCGCGAGCGTCGCGGGGAACGCGGTCGCCGCGGCCGCCGGCAGAGGGGGAGGAGGAGGGAGGGAGCACAGGGCGGACAGTGACGCGGACAGCGAGGAGGAGGAGGGAGAGGAGGAGGAGGAGGAGGGGTGTGTCGACGTGGCGGAGCGCAGCGCGCTGCACGGCATGCGGCGGCTGGCGCACCTCTGTCTGCGGCACAACCAGCTGCGGAGTCTCCGGGGGCTGTCGGGGGCGGCGGCGACGCTGACGGTGCTGGTGGCGCCGCACAACGCGCTGAGCACGCTGGAGGGCCTCGAGGGGTGCGGCCGCCTGCGCTACGTCGACCTCCGGCATAACGAGATACGCTCCCTCGCGGGCCTCCCCCGCAGCACCACCGCCGCCGCCGTCTCCCGTCGCGGCTCCTCCTCCTCCTCCTCCAGCTCCGCATCCTCTTCTGACGGCGCCGCTGCCGTGCCGTTTGTGGAGCCGCCGGCGCCGCCGTACGTGGCAGACGGCGTGGTGCTGCTGCTGTCCTTCAACCGGCTGCGCGGGGCGGCGCTGGCGGCGCTGCGGCACGGGTGCGCGGCGGCGGCGGAGGGCGCGCGCCGGTGGGGCGAGGGCGGGCGGCGGCCGTGGGTCCCCACGCTGACGCACCTCGACCTCTCGAGCAACTACATCGAGGACCTCGGCGACGTCGCGCGGCACGTGCGCATTGACGGCCTCCACCTGCGCCGCCTGCGGCACCTCGACCTCGGCGGCAACCCCTGTCTCGTCAACGGCTCCCTCGCCAGCGCCGCGCGCGGCCTCGGGGACGCGCCGGACGACAGCGCCGGCGGCCGCGAGACGTGCCGCGTGGTCCCGGCGGCGGTGGAGGGCCGCGGCGGCGCCGCCTACGAGCGGCTGCTGAGGCGCCTCGCGTCCCACCTGTACGCGGAGCTGGGCGGGGCGGCGCTGGCGGAGGGCGAGGGCGGCGGCAGGCGCCTCACCATCGGCGTGCGCGGGGCGGAGGGGACGCTGCTGGAGGCCGCGGCGGGGGCGGCGAGTCCGTTTGCGCGCCCGCCCCCCTCCTGGCGCGGCGGCGGCCGCTCCCCCGGCACCCCTCCCTCCGGCGGCCGCACCCCCACGCTGCGCGCGCGCGCCCCGACGGCAGTTCCCGAGCGGGACGACGACGCCGATGAGGACGCGGGCGAGGTGTCGCGGGAGGCGCGCGCGAATAGCGTCGGTCGCGCGCTGGCGGAGGAGTTCAGCCGTCACGCCGACCCGTCTCCCCACGACAAGCCGCAACCGAGGCGACGAGGGGGTGGGCGGCACGAAGGCAGCAGCCGGCACTATTACGGCAACGCCAACAGCGGCGGAGCGGGGTACGTTGTGCTGCGGGGCCGCGGGCGCACCGGGGCCGCTGCTCTCACGGCGCTGGAGATGACCGCCTCGCTGGCGGCGCCGCCGTCTACCATCCACAGCGAGCGCGGCGTGCTGGGCAGCAGCGCCGGCAGTCTGCCGGGGGCGGAGGGCGGGGCAGAACCAGGCGTGAAGGGCAGCAGCGCAGACAGCGACGCACACGTCGGGAACAGCGCGGCCGACCCTGGTGAAAACGACACGGACGACATGTATAGCCGTGACAGTGCCAGCGCTGTCGCCGTCACCCACAGCGAGCGCTCCCGCGCGCACGCCTCCTCTCGCATCAAAGAACAGCAGCAGGCGCAGTTGGCGCGCGCGCAGGCAGCGGAGATTGCCGCCCTCACGGAAAAACTGCAGGCGGCGTTGGAGGGTGAGAGGCGGTGGCGCGAGACGGCTAGGAAAGCAAAGGAGGAGGCGGCGCGGCTGCGGGCCAGTCTGTCCACCGCTCAGCAGGAAGTGGCCGTACTCAAAGGGAGGCTGTCGGCGCACGAGAGCACGCTCACTACACCCCGCGCCGCACCCAAGCGCAGGCCTTGACTCTCGCTCGCTCACTCTCTCTTCCACTCTCTCTCTCTCTCTCCGCTTGAACGCATCCACGTTGGCTGTGCGAGAGAGTGGCGTCAGTCCCTTCAACTATCATTTGTACCACTATGCATTTTCAGCTTACTCCCTCTTTATTTACTATTTTTTTTTTTCGCGTGTCTCTCCTCTCACATTTTCTACATTCTTTTCTTTCTCTCTCTCTCTCTCTCTGCTTGTCCTAGAAGTATCGCCACACTCGTGTCTGTTAAACAAAAAACTAAGGTCATCCTTTTGCATCTAGAAGTGTCGCTGACGTCCATCCTTTCCTGTCGATCATGTCCTCGTTTCCTCACCGAAAATCAAATGTAATGTCCTCAAAAAAAAAAAAAAAATCACCCACCTCTTCCCTCGCCCCACACCTCCAACACGTACGACCACAAGAAAAACCGCAAGTTCGTTTTATTTCCTTTCCTCATAGCTTGCCTTATTTTATCGTATATCAACGTGTCCAGGAGTAAGAAAAAAAAAATCCTTTCCGCAAGGGCACCGATACATATTTTTCCGTGTCAAGTACTAAAAAATAAAAATTAAAAAATGTCGCGCGACATGCTGACGTACAACGCGCACGAGGGCAACCTCGAGGCGATGGTGCACGGCTACCGCGACGGGCTTCTCAAGTTCGAGGAGTACAACAACCTCTGCCAGTGCGACAACCTGAGCGACATGAAGAGCCAGCTGCAGATCACCGACTACGGGAGCTTCCTGCAGCAGGAGGCGTCGCTGACGGCGCGCGTGATCGTGGACCGGGCGCAGGAGGTGCTGGTGCAGCAGTTCCGCGAGCTGCGCGCCTGGGCGGAGCCGCCGCTGACGCAGTTCCTCGACTTTGTCAGCTACGAGTACATGATCGCGAACGTGCTGAAGCTGATCATCGCGAAGCGCAGCGGCCGCGCGAGCCTCGAGCTGCTCACCAAGTGCCACCCCCTCGGCGTGTTTCCCGAGCTGCCCTCGCTGGTGGCGGCGGCGGACGTGCGGGAGATGTTCGAGGTGGTGCTCGTCGACAGCCCCGTCGGGCGCTTCTTCAGCGCCGAGGGCAACTACGAGCGCGACCTCGACGAGCTGTCGGTCGAGTTCATCCGGGGGATGCTGATGAAGAACTACTACGAGCAGTTCTACGACTTTTGCTTCGAGCTCGGCGGCGAGACGCGCGACGTCATGTGCCCGCTACTCGACGCGGAGGCGGACCGCATGATCCTCACCTTCACCGTCAACACCTTCGGCATGCGCGACGTGACGGCGGCCGACCGCCGCAAGGTGTTCCCCAAGATCGGCTCCCTCGCCGACGTCCACGATGACATCGCCGAGAGCGAGAACGAGGAGCAGCTCAAGGACCGCCTGCGCCGCTTCCCGACCTACTTTGAGCTCATGGACGACAGCCGCGCCATCGACACCAGCGGCGCCAAGTCCCTCGAGCGCAGCTTCGTCGACCTCTCCGTCGTCATGTACAGCGACGCGATGACGCGGCAGTTCCAGTACGGCGTCTTCTACGCCTACGTGAAGCTCAAGGAGCTCGAGATCAACAACCTGCAGTGGATCGCCGACTGCGTCGTGCAGCAGATGCGCAGCCGCCTCCATGAGTTCGTCAACATCGTCGCCCAAAACTAGAGGCGTGCCGGCACGTGATGAGAAAAGAAACAAAAACAATGGAGAAAGAAAGAAAGAAGAAAGTGTGCCCGGCGAAGTTTTGTAACAAACAATGAGAGTACGATTATTATTATTTTTTTTTTCTAGCCCGAAAGCAAGAGAGAGAGAACCAAAGTATTGTTGCAGAACTGTTGTTAGTACACCTTCTTCTTTTCTTTTCTTTCTTGGCTTCCCCTTTTTCTTTCGTTTTTCTTTTTTGCTTGATCTTTTTTTTTTCATGCGTACACATGACCTATCGAACCTCCACTACGGCAACACCACCTAACGCCGGGAGAAAACATCTACATTGAAATGGAAACAATGAGGAAATGGATTAGGATAGTAACGAATCTCTGCCCGCAGCAACCCCCTAACTGTCCCACGTATTTCAACTGTCATACACTGTATTCCTTCCAAATAAAAAAAAAAAAAAACGTTGCCTTTGCAAAATGAAAAATGAACACTCGTGCTCTGGATGTCGGATGCTGCACTGTTCATTGAATGCAGCCAAAGCGCAGAGCGCAGAATGTCGTCCTCCGCCACTGCAAAAAAACACTTGCACACCCACACCCCCGCCTCCGAACCCGGCAGGTGTGGCGCTGGCGCGCCGCTGTGGAGTGGAAGGGGTGGTGGGGCGGGGCGGGCGCGCCGCCTGCTGTAGTATTTGTATTTTCCCCCCTCGCGCGCTGAGTGAAATGATGCTCTCGCCCCTCTCTCTCTCCCTCCCTCCCCACTTCACCGCCCCTCTCCTCTCCCTTTGCCCCCCGACAAGCCAAGCGCACGACCGACAGCACAGCAAGTGGGCCAGTGGGTGAGTGGGGGAAGGTGCCTGCACCTGCCGCTGCCGCACCCCGGTTCCGCGCTGGCGGAGGGGCGGTGGGGTGTGCCCCAAGCGGCCAGCACCCCCCCCCCTCCTGGCGCTGGGCGTGAGCAGCACCGCACGGCAGGCGCCCCCTCGGACTCCGCAGGAAGCGAAACTACGGGAACTGGGTCGGCGGCCGCCCGAGCCGCAACGGCCCGTCCTGCGGAAGGGGGGCGTAAACAAAAAAAAAAAAAAGCAACGGAGGGCGGCGGAAGACTTCTCTTCACTGAAGAGAAAAAAAAAGAGGGGTATACGGCACGCGGGGTTCCCGAGTCATCACTGACCCCAGTACTAACCGCGCCTGTGGCTGCTTAACTTCGCAAATCGGACGGGATACGGTGCTTTCAGCCAAGTATGGTCGTATACACCCAAACCCACCTCTGGGCTTCGCCGGCGTGCGAGCCCGCGTCTAGGGGCCTGTTGGGGGCTTTGGGGCGGCCCCGGCGGGCATGGAAGATAGAGGAGGGCGGGGACCCGGCGGCGCGGGGCCGCGACACACGCCGCCGCCAGCGCCCTGGGCAAGCCAAGAAGGGGGAGCCGCGCGCCCTGCCCCGCCCTCGGCAGCGGCAAACGAAATGCCGCGCCCATTTCCCGAAGGCCACTAGCAAAAAGGAAAAAAGGGGGGACTAAGTCTGGGAAGCAACGCGCGCGGGTGGGAGGGCGGGTGGCCTCACCTCACCTCTTTTCTTCCGCCCTCACTTTTCCTCTCGCCTTCCCTCCCCCGTCTCCCGCGCCGCTGCTGCTGCTTGGAGATGCGCGGAGGCAGGTAGGCCGCGCTGCGCACTTTGCTGTTGTTGCGGCGGCGACGCCACTGGTGCGAAGTAGTAGCAAGGCGGGCGGTCGCGTGCGGACAAGGCACAGAAACGGCGACGACGCGATGTGACGGGTGGCTGTAGGCCCGACGCGCCGCCGAGACAGAAGAAACGGCAAAGGGACGGCGGGCCGGGAATCGCTTCCCGGCCCAAATGAAAAAAACAAAACTGTAAAACGGTAAAGGCAACAAAAGCCGGGAATCGCTTCCCGGCTTCTGTTGTGTTTGTGTGTGCGTGCGCACACGGGGGATTATATATAGATATGAATATAGTCCCTGAGCATGAAATTTCAGGCCTCAAGGTTCAGCGCCTCGGGACGTAAATGCCCCTCGAGCCCCACAGAGTGAGGCATGTCGCTCATGCCAGCCCATGCATGTTCTCTCGTTTGGAGAGGGACGTAAAAGTGGTTGTTGGTGGTGGTGGTGCGGACGCGGGGCGTTCGAGCAGCGCGCGCACGCGCGGGGTGGATCCGTTTGGGATGACGCCCGCCGACGGGGTTCCCTCTTCTCCACTGCTCCCGGAAGAGAGAGAGGAGGGAGAGAGCCCACAGCGCTCAACGGTTGTGCACTCGGGTTGTTGTTGGTTGCGATTACGGTAGATAAATGTCTTGTGATCATGGAGATACTTGGCGCCGTCGAGGGAGCAAGCTCCAGTCGATGAGGTGGCGATTCGATGGTGTGTTTTGTCTGGTGTAAACGCGGAGTGAGTGACGGTTGTGAATGCTAAATCGGCAGGTGTCCGGAGCCGGCCCCGCGCGCCGCCGCACACATAAAAATGCGCGGCGGGGCGGCCGTGTACTTGCCCTGCTAGGCGGGTTGAGTGCCCCCGCACCGGGTAAGAAGCGTGTGTATGGGTGTTTGAAAACAGAAAGGGGGCATCTGGTCTTGGGATTGGCTTCTGGCTTAGAGGCGTTCAGCCGAGAACCACCGTGCGATGGCTTCGGGGCACTCGCCGTTCGACGAACCCCAGAAACTAGAGGCACGGCATGGGAGTTCCTCTCGTACTACCCCATACTTCCCTCACGATACCGGCGAGATCCCTTCAACAATCTCACGCGACACAGCTTTTTGACGGATGTGTGTTGTGACAGACGCGCCTACCAAGTAGTGCGCAGGAGCTCGCACGGACGCGGCCGCGTCGCCGTGGTGACGCCAGTCAGCCACATCGGGTGGAGGGAATGCATCTACGCAGACCCGTGCCGCCTGCACGGGTACTGTGGGACTCGCGGCCGATAGCACAATACCCACTAACACCTCCACCTAGCAGCACCGCTGCGCTGCAGCCGGCGGGCGCTGCGACGCGCCGGGCTCTCAGTCAGCACCCCCGAGCGGCCGCGGGGGGCTCGCGCCGGGGGCCTGCGCGCCGGCACCCCGCGCCCCGCCGCGCGCAGTGGCGCCGCTGGGGGTTCGTGTACGGATGATTTGTTTCTTCCTTGTTTTCCTAGATATGGCTGTTGTTCGCGCATCATCATGGTGCACACCACACACACACACACACACACACACACACACATATATATGTATACATTAGCACGCAAGCCGTGCAGCGCCGCGGAGTTGCTTGCAGGGGCGCGGGGGAGAGTTGCAGAATAATGAGAAATGGGGCACGCAGCAAGAGAGCAGTGGTTTGTGTTTTCGTTCGCTGTGGTCACTCACGTAATGGTAGGGGAAAGGGATTAGAAAAGAAAAGAGAAAGTCAATGGGGGCGTTCCGGTTGCAGGAACGCTGGGGGGAGGGGGAGGGGGAGAAGGGAGGTTGTTCGCCCATGCGGTGGTGGACGAACCGGCACGCAGACACACAGACTCACACACACACGGACGAGGGACACACGCACACAGAAGGGGGTGGGGTGGGGGGGTAAAGGGCTCAGGGGTATCAGACATGCTATTCAAACCGGCCAGAGGGGGAGGGGAGGGGGGAGGGGGGGAGGAGGGGGGTAAAAAAGGAGGGGGTAAAAATAATTGTTTTTGTTATACGTTTTTATTTAGTTTTTTTATTTTCGTTTTGTTTTGTTTTATTTTGTTTGTTTTTTGTTTTGTTTTGATTTTTTTGTTTTGTGTTTTGTTTTTGTTTTTATTTGCTTTGTTTTGTTTTGCTTTGTTTTTTTGTTTTTTTTTTGCTGTTTTGTTGTTATTTTTGTTTTTGTTTTGCCGTTGCTGCTTGCATCACGGCGTGACGCTGGGGTGTGGTGGGTTGAGCCTGGCCTCCGGCGCAGGCAACGGCGCGGCGGAGGCGCTGAGAAACATACGCCGACATGCGGCGCTGGAAAGAGAGGAAGTTGGGGACGGGGGGAAAGGTGAAAAGGGGGGAGGGGAGAGAACGCGTTCGGGGGTATAGTTGAAAAAAGAAAAAGCGAAGAGAGGAAGTAGCATGTTTAGAAAGAAAAAAAGAAGAAGAAAGAAGAAAGAAGAGCAGGACAAAAAGAAAAGCAAACAACAAGCATCTTCGCTTGTCTGTGTGTGTGCGAGCGCACTTGCCTGCGATGGGGCCGGCGCAAGGGAGAGGAGAGAAACGGCGCACGATAGCAGAAAGAGGGAAAGAAGGGAGGGGGGCGGTGTGGCGACCAAGTCAACGCCGAATAAGAGAAAGAATCTCATTTCGCTTGCGTTCTGTGTTTTGTTTGTTCGTTCTTATGTTTTTATATTTTGTTTTCGGTTTTTAACGTGGTTTTTTATATATGCACGCTTTATCTTTTGTTTTGTTTCGTTTTCTTGTTGTTTTTGTTTTGTTTGTTTTTCGTTGTTGTTGTTGTCGTTGCTCGTGTTTTTTTGTTGTTTTCTGTTGTTTTTTTGTTTTGTTTTGTTTTTTGTTTGTTGTGTATTTGTTGTTTGTTTGATTATTTTGTTTTGTTTTGTTTTGATTTTATTGTTCTGTTGTGCTGCTTCGCTTTGATGGCTGAGTGCGGAGAGAAGAGGAGAAAGCGGCAGTATCGCCCTCTTGGGCGAGATGCAGGGGCGGGGCCGGCGCCGCTGAAAGCAACAGAAAAGGGGGCAGGCGACGGCACGCAGAAAAGAGGAAAGAGCTGCGGCAGCGGTGGCCGCGTCGCAGTCGCGGCCGGCGCGCGCGCACGGCAAAGAAAAAAAAGAAAGAGAGAAAGAGAGAAAGAGAGAAAGAGAGAGAAAGCGCAGCGTGCCTCCGAGGAAAGTGCGGAGGGAGCGCGGTGGAGCCCGCAAAAGCTCGCACGCGCGGCGCCCCTCTCCGCCGCCGCCGGTTTCGCCCGTGTGCGAGTGTGTGTGAAGAGGCGCGGGCGGCGGCGGGACCGGCGCTGGAAACAAGAAAAGGAAACCGGCAGGCACAGAAGCGCGCGCGTGACTGTGAAGAAAAACAAAATAAGACGCTGGCAGCGCGTCAGCGGTGGCCGCGTGGCAGTGGCGGCCGCTGCTTGACGCTGGTTGCCAAGGGATGCGCGCCCGTGAGGGGGGGGGGGTGAGAAAAAAGAAGCAAAGCAAAGAGAGAGGGCAGAAAAAGAGAGCACCACGGCGCTGCCATTGCCCGACTATCGGGAGCTGTTGGTGGGTCGTTGCCTCCCAACCGGCGCCGGGTGCTGTTGTGATGACGAAAGTGATGATGGTGCTAATGTGATGAAAAGATAAGAGAAGGAGGGACCGCTCTCGGCCGCCTGAAAAAGACGGAGAGAGAGAGAGAGGGCACAACGGGTGAAGCCGCTGGCGACACCGAGCCCTCGGCATCCTTCTCCTTTGCTTCATTGGCACCCCAGCCGCCGGGAGGCACTTCCGCCTCCCTGCTCCCCCGTGTCGGTGCTACTGTGAGGAGACGAGGGGCGCGGCGCGGCACAGAAACAAAGGAGAGAAAAGGAGGAAGGAAACAAACAAACGAGGAGAAGGAAACTAAGCAAAGAGGGATTGTCACGGTTTAAAAATGTAGTCACGTTGACAGTGATAATAGTGATGATAATGATAATGATAGTGATATCTACAGAAAACGAAAAACTACTGTGAAGATGGCGACCCGGCAGACAGCCGGAGTCGCCTACTAGCGCCGCTGCGGCCGCTGCGGGCTGTCGCCGCCGCCTGTCGGTGCCTGCGCCGTACCACTGGTGTCGCCGTGTGGCATGCGCTGCCACAGCTAAAACGGCGCACGTGTGTGGCGGCGGTGGCGGCACCGACCGGCGAGGGCGAGCAGCAACAGCAGCAAGCGGCAGGAGGCGATTGTGAAGAAATAAAACGAAAAGAAAAACGCAGAATGGAATCTAGATTGTGAGTGGCGGGTGAGGGAACACGCACGCAGGACAGTCTGCTGAGAGGAAAATCAAAAACGAGGCAGTAGCCACCCACACGCAAGTGAGGGCCAGCGCGTGCCCCAGTTCCTGTCCCACGCCGCTCACGGAGGAAAAGAGCAAAGAATATTTATTTGGATGCGCTCCCGATTAAAAAGAAAGGGGAGGGGGGAGGAGAAAAAGGGCAAAGAATGCCGGGGCACCGGCGTCGTGGATCATAATTTTTGTTTGTTTAGATTCTAAAATACGGTTGTTGTTGTTGTTGTTGTTTTTAGTGTTGTTGTGTTTTGGGGTTTTCTTTTTTTTAGGTTTTTTGTTATTTTTGGATTTTTCTTTTTTTTAAGGTTTTTGTTGTTTTGGGTTTTTATTTTATTTTGAATTTTTGTTGTTTTTGGATTTTTCTTTTTTTTAAGTTTTTTGTTGTTTTTGGATTTTTTTTGTTTTTTTTTGTTTGTTGTTTGGGGATAGCACATTCGACTGCGCAGCAGCGAATGGAAGGGAAAATGGCAAAAAATTAAAATGAATCTAGATGCGCTAGCGCTTAAACAAAAAAAGGAGCAAACATACAAATATAGAAATATACATAAAGAAATATACATGAAAATAGAGAAGTAAAAAGGTAAAGAAGAATGGTGTGACTCGCGGCCCCGCTCTAGATAACACGGGGCAGCGAATGGGAGGGAAAATGGCAAAAAAAAAAAAATGAAAAAAAAATGAATCTAGGGGAGGGCGGCGTTTTCAAAGAAAAAAAAGGAGCAAATATACAAAAAGACATATACATAGGTACATGAAAAGAAAGAAAAGAGGGTGTGGCTCGCGGCCCCGCTCTAATCAACGCGAGGCAACGACGGCCCACACGAACTGCGCCGTGGCGACGGCAACGGCGAAGAGCGCGCGGGACACAACCCACAGCAGAATGGCCAGCATGCACGCCGCACGCCAGAGCGCGACGGCCACCACGGGGGACGCCCGCCAGACGCCGACCGCCGTGGCGCGCACGGCCGCCCGCAGCGCCCGCGCCGCCAGGCACACCAGCTCGCACGCGCCCGGGGCCGCGGCCTCGCAGGTGCAGTACAGGCAGTAGGCCGCCACCAGCGACCCCAGCCCCAGCACCCGCAGCGCCGGCGGCCCCGCCCACGCCAGCGCCACCAGCGCGCACGGCACCGCAGCCAGCCCGGCGACGGCGGCCGCGAGGCGGTGGAGGAGGCTCGCGGCGGCCCACTGCCGCAGGTCGAGCGCCGCGTCCTCGGCCGCGCCGCGGGCCGCCTCCGCCCACGCGGGGCCCCACAGCCACAGCGCGCACGCCGCCGCCGCCAGCACGCCGACCATCAGCGCGATGGTCATGGCTACCTCCGCCGCGGACGGGCCGCGCGGCAGCCGCGGCGGGGCGGCGCCCTCCCACCCGCGCGCGTCGTCGCGGCGCTGCGGCCCCGCGTAGCACGCGTCGCTGTCGTCCCAGCGGGGGCGCGCGTCGGCAGCCTCGTGGCCGGCCAGCGCGGCCTCGTAGCGCTGCCGCCACTCGCGGAGGGACGGCGCGCAGCCGAAGCCACACTCCGCGCCCGCGTCCGGCACCCAGGGGCGGGGCGGCGGCACGTAGGCTGCAGGCGGCGGCGCGTAGGCGGCAGGCGGCGGCGCGTAGGCTGCAGGCGGCGGCGCGTAGGCGGCGGGCGGCGGCGCGTAGCGCGCGGAGGTGTACGTGTACGACGTCACGTGGACGCGGTACCTCGTACTGTGTGTGCGCTGTGGTGCGCCGCGCCCCGGGGGCGGGCAGGCCGGCTGGAGGGTGGGCCGGGGGACGGCGGGGCGGGGGGCAGGCGCGGGCCGGGGGGCGGGCGCGGGTCGGGGGGCGGACGACCGCTTGCGCCGGTCGTTGATGGCGTGGTGCGGGCCGTCCGCGTGCCCGTTGTCCCCCTCGGGGAGGACAAACCGCACGCGGTGGGCACGCGGCGCCGTCTTCGCGGCCGGCTGCTGGGCAGTGGGGCTGCGCATGGTGGTAGTGGTAGTGGTAGTGGTAGTGGTGGTAGTGGTAGTGGTAGTGGTAGTGGTTGCTAGTGCTTTTCTTCTGGCGGTGGGATGCAGGTGGGTGAGTGCGGAGGGCGGAAAGGTAGAAGTAGAGAGAGAGAGAGAGCAGCTGGGGTATCCATCTCGGAGTCTGCCGCGCGAGTAAGGGTGGAGGGCACGTCAGTTTGCCAAGGGCAGAGAGATGGGGTGGTAGGGAGAGCGACAGATAGAGAGTTTTAAGCACGTGCCGGCCTGATTCTCCCAAATGGTCCTCACACACCCTGACAGGAGGGGCACAGCGATGCTACTCGGTTCCGCAGCGCGCAGCGTGGCGCGTGAAGGGGGTGACGCCACACAGACTGCATATCAGCACGCCTCTCCGCTGGGTTGCCGCGTTCATTTACACGTTTCACCGCGCTTCATTTCGCTTCACTGTTATTGTTCATTGATTGCATTGGTGGAAAAAAAACTCATAAACGCACACACACACACAGACACACATAGCAAGTGCCTTCCGCCGACGATCACTCACAGCCAGAAAACGCCCGGGGTCGCTCTCACTAGAGGCGTATCTATTAAGATGACAGTAGGAGGAAATCAAGGAGGAAGTTAAGTTTTTGCTTCAAACTAACAAGGTAATCAAGTCGATAAAAAAAAAGATCATTTTTATTTGCCAAGATGATAGTATTTGTCAAGAGCGCTTGAATAGCGATGAAATCATATATGTTGACTATCCAATAAGGGACAATAAGGCTATGTGTGAAAACAAATGACATTTCATCAAATTTGTAGAATGGGTGGAATACTAGTAGACTTACGAAAGGGAGGATCCCAGGGATTGCACAAATCCTCGCACCCCGCCTCGATGGCTTCTGGAAGGAGAAGGAGGTGGGATGGTGGGAAACACAAAAGAGTCGATCATTAGCCCTCAGTGACAACGACTGCTGGGAGGAAGTGACAGTGAGTGTTTGGGAGACAAGACATATATCGCATTTCAAGTGCAATCATTTGGTGTGCACATAATAAAGACGTTACATCTCCGTTCAGCTCCTTTCCTGGCGCAGGTCTTCACAAAACACAAAGCACAGCGAAAGGGGCAGTCACACGAAGAAAGGAGCGCGTGCACCGAGAGGAGGCAAGGGCAGCGGCAGGGCATAGCGCTTGTTGAACGGCTGGTTGACGTTTGTTTGCGTCGTTGTTGTTGCTGTTGTTGTTTATTTTTTTTTCATTTTTTTGTTTTGTGTGGGGACGGCGTGGGGACGTCGGCCGGACGCGGCCGCGTCGCCGTGGTGACGCCAGTCAGCCACATCGGGTGGAGGGAATGCATCTACGCAGACCCGTGCCGCCTGCACGGGTACTGTGGGACTCGCGGCCGATAGCACAATACCCACTAACACCTCCACCTAGCAGCACCGCTGCGCTGCAGCCGGCGGGCGCTGCGACGCGCCGGGCTCTCAGTCAGCACCCCCGAGCGGCCGCGGGGGGCTCGCGCCGGGGGCCTGCGCGCCGGCACCCCGCGCCCCGCCGCGCGCAGTGGCGCCGCTGGGGGTTCGTGTACGGATGATTTGTTTCTTCCTTGTTTTCCTAGATATGGCTACGGCTGTTGTTCGCGCATCATCATGGTGCACACACACACACACACACACACACACATATATATGTATACATTAGCACGCAAGCCGTGCAGCGCCGCGCGGTTGCTTGCAGGGGCCGGGGAGAGTTGCAGAATAATGAGAAATGGGGCACGCAGCAAGAGAGCAGTGGTTTGTGTTTTCGTTCGCTGTGGTCACTCACGTAATGGTAGGGAAAAGGAATGAGAAAAGAAAAGAGAAAGTCAATGGGGGCGTTCCGGTTGCAGGAACGCTGGGGGGAGGGGGAGGGGGGAGAAGGGAGGTTGTTCGCCCATGCGGTGGTGGACGAACCGGCACGCAGACACACAGACTCACACACACGGACGAGGGACACACGCACACAGAAGGGGGTGGGGGTGGGGTAAAGGGCTCAGAGGTATCAGACATGCTATTCAAACCGGCCAGAGGGGGAGGGGGAGGGGGGAAGGAGGGGGGAAGGAGGAGGGTAAAAAGGAAGGGGGGGGTAAAAATAATTGTTTTTGTTATACGTTTTTATTTAGTTTTTTTTTTCGTTTTGTTTTGTTTTGTGTTGTGTTTTGTTTTTGTTTTTGTTTTTTGTTTCTTTGTTTTGTTTTTTGTTTGTTTTTTTTGTTTTTTTGTTTTTGTTTTGTTTTGTTATTATTTTGTTTTTTGTTTTGCCGTTGCTGCTTGCATCACGGCGTGACGCTGGGGTGTGGTGGGTTGAGCCTGGCCTCCGGCGCAGGCAACGGCGCGGCGGAGGCGCTGAGAAACATACGCCGACATGCGGCGCTGGAAAGAGAGGAAGTTGGGGACGGGGGGAAAGGTGAAAAGGGGGGAGGGGAGAGAACGCGTTCGGGGGTATAGTTGGAAAAAAAAGAAAGTAGCATGTTTAAAGAGAAAGAAAGAAGAAAGAAGAAAGAAGAGCAGGCCAAAAAGAAAAGCAAACAACAAGCATCTTCGCTTGTCTGTGTGTGTGCGAGCGCACGTGCCTGCGATGGGGCCGGCGCAAGGGAGAGAAGAGAAACGGCGCACGACAGCAGAAAGAGGGAAAGAAGGGAGGGGGGCGGTGTGGCGACCAAGTCAACGCCGAATGAGAGAAAGAATCTCATTTCGCTTGCGTTCTGTGTTTTGTTTGTTCGTTCTTATGTTTTTATATTTTGTTTTCGGTTTTTAACGTGGTTTTTTATATATGCACGCTTTATCTTTTGTTTTGTTTCGTTTTCTTGTTGTTTTTGTTTGTTTGTTTTTCGTTGTTGTTGTTGTCGTTGCTCGTGTTTTTTTGTTGTTTTCTGTTGTTTTTTGTTTTGTTTTCTTTTGTGTTTGTTTATTTGTTGTTTGTTTGATTATTTTGTTTTGTTTTGTTTTGATTTTATTGTTCTGTTGTGCTGCTTCGCTTTGATGGCTGAGTGCGAAGAGAAGAGGAGAGAGCCGCAGTCACGCCCTCTTGGGCGAGATGCAGCGTCGGGGCCGGCGCCGCTGAAAGCAATAGAAAAGGGGGCAGGCGGCGGCACGCAGAAAAGAGGAAAGAGCTGCGGCAGCGGTGGCCGCGTCGCAGTCGCGGCCGGCGCGCGCGCACGGCAAAGAAAAAAAAGAAGGAGAGAAAGAGAGAAAGAGAGAAAGAGAGAGAAAGCGCAGCATGCCTCCGAGGGAAGTGCGGAGGGAGCGCGGTGGAGCCCGCAAAAGCTCGCACGCGCGGCGCCCCTCTCCGCCGCCGCCGGTTTCGCCCGTGTGCGAGTGTGTGTGAAGAGGCGCGGGCGGCGGCGGGGCCGGCGCTGGAAACAAGAAAAGGAAACCGGCAGGCAGAGAGGCGCGCGCGTGATTGTGAAGAAAAGAAAAACAAAATAAGACGCTGGCAGTGCGTCAGCGGTGGCCGCGTGGCAGTGGCGGCCGCTGTCTGACGCTGGTTGCCAAGGGATGCGCGCCCGTGAGGGGGGGGGGTGAGAAAAAAGAAGTAAAGCAAAGAGAGAGGGCAGAAAAAGACAGCACCACGGCGCTGCCATTGCCCGACTATCGGGAGCTGTTGGTGGGTCGTTGCCTCCCAACCGGCGCCGGGTGCTGTTGTGATGACGAAAGTGATGATGGTGCTAATGTGATGAAAAGATAAGAGAAGGAGGGACCGCTCTCGGCCGCCTGAAAAAGACGGAGAGAGAGAGAGAGAGGGCACAACGGGTGAAGCCGCTGGCGACACCGAGCCCTCGGCATCCTTCTCCTTTGCTTCATTGGCACCCCAGCCGCCGGGAGGCATTTCAGCCTCCCTGCTCCCCCGTGGCGGTGCTACTGTGAGGAGACGAGGGGCGCGGCGCGGCACAGAAACAAAGGAGAGAAAAGGAGGAAGGAAACAAGCAAACGAGGTGAAGGAAACTAAGCAAAGAGGAATTGTCACGGTTTAAAAAGATAGTCACGTTGACAGTGATAATAGTGATGATAATGATAATGATAGTGATGTCTACAGAAAACGAAAATCTACTGTGAAGATGGCGACCCGGTGTTCAGCCGGAGTCGCCTGCTAGTGCCGCTGCGGCCGCTGCGTGCTGTCGCCGCCGCCTGTCGGTGCCTGCGCCGTACCACTGGTGTCGCCGTGTGGCATGCGCTGCCACAGCTAAAACGGCGCACGTGTGTGGCGGCGGTGGCGGCACCGACCGGCGAGGGCGAGCAGCAACAGCAGCAAGCGGCAGGAGGCGATTGTGAAGAAAACAAAAGAAATGAAAAACGCAGAATGAAATCTATATTGTGAGGGGCGGGTGAGGGAACACGCACGCAGGACAGCCTGCTGAGAGGAAAATCAAAAACGAGGCAGCGGCCACCCACACGCAAGTGAGGGCCAGCGCGTGCCCCAGTTCCTGTCCCACGCCGCTCACGGAGGAAAAGAGCAAAGAATATTTATTTGGATGCGCTCCCGATTAAAAAGAAAGGGGAGGGGGAGGAGAAAAAGGGCAAAGAATGCCGGGGCACCGGCGTCGTGGATCATAATTTTTGTTTGTTTAGATTCTAAAATACGGTTGTTGTTGTTGTTGTTGTTTTTAGTGTTGTTGTTGTTTTTGGGGTTTTCTTTTTTTTTAGGTTTTTTGTTATTTTTGGATTTTTCTTTTTTTTTAAGGTTTTTGTTGTTTTGGGTTTTTATTTTATTTTGAATTTTTGTTGTTTTGGGGTTTTTCTTTTTTTTTTAAGTTTTTTGTTGTTTTTGGATTTCTTTGTACTTTTGTTTGTTGTTTGTGGATAGCACATTCGACTGCGCAGCAGCGAATGGAAGGGAAAATGGCAAAAAATAAAATGAATCTAGATGCGCTAGCGCTTAAACAAAAAAAAGGAGCAAACATACAAATATAGAAATATACATAAAGAAATATACATGAAAATAGAGAAGTAAAAAGGTAAAGAAGAATGGTGTGACTCGCGGCCCCGCTCTAGATAACAC